>JAINUG010000001.1:17593973-17924573 GCA_029706075.1 Aldrovandia affinis | reverse complement strand
TTATTGTCCTAAATAATTGTACTACTTTTTCAGACTACACCTCAATAAAATATATTAAAACATACTGTAAATACATATATGTACTAACCTTTCACTCTCTTTGTATTACAGATTTTGCAGCATGAATTTCGATGATGGCAATGATTGGAATATACAGTGAGCATCATAATTAATTGGACAGTGACACATTTTTTGTTATTTTGGTTCTGTACTCTAGCACTTTGAGTTTGAGGATACAATGACAAGGAGGTTGAAGTGCAGACTGTCAGCTTTAATTTGAGATGATTTTCATCATCATTTGTTGAATTGGCTTCACAGATGTGTTTCGTTAGGCAGGTGTATTCATTTGTGTCGTTAGTGAATGCAGAAGAGAGCTGTTGATGTCTAGTCTTGATTCTAGACTTTGCAATTGCCTTTGGAGATTGTTGTTGGGGCTTGACAACATGAGGAAGACAGCAGTGTTGATGCAAATTAAGCTGGCCGTCATAAGGCTCAGAAATGAAAATCAATCAATCAGGAACATAGCAAAAACCCTGGGCATGTCAAGAGTTTGGTTCATCATTAACACAAAAAAAACAACTGGTGAACTCAATTATGTCAAAAGACCCGGTAGACCGAGGAAGACCATAGTGAAGAAAACACCCCTGACAACGGCCCAACAGATCAAAAACACTCTCCGGGATGCAGGTGTAGATGTGTCAAAGTCTACCATACGTAGAAGACTACAACCAGCAGGACTACAGAGGGTACACTACAAGATGCAAACCACTGATAAACCTGAAGAACAGAAAGGCGAGATTACAGTTTGCTAAAAGGCACCTAAAAGAGCCCCTCTGGAACAAAGTCTTGTGGACAGATGAGACAAAGATTAACATGTACCAGACTGATGGAAAGAGGAAAGTGTGGAGAAAAAAGGAAATGCCCATAATCCAAAGCATACCACCTCATCCGTGAAACATGGCTTGGGCCTGTATGGCTGCCAGTGGAACGGGCTCACTTGTCTTAATCAATGATGTGGCTGAAGACAGAAGTAGAATGATGAATTCTGAAGTCTACAGAAATATTTTAGCTGCTCAGATAAAACCAAATGCCTCCAAACTCATTGGACGGCACTTCATCTTGCAACAAGACAATGACACGAAACATACTGCTAGATCAACAAAGGGGTTTTTGACGGCCAAAAAGTAGAAAATCCTTGACTGGCCGAGTCAATCACCAGATCTGAATCCAATTGAACATGCATTTTATTCAAATTTTTCTCCCAATTTGGGTGGCCAATTGTACCCTCTATTGATTCAATTACCCTCCCCATGAGCCCACCACCTGCAAATACTGGACCAGCCACTACCCTGGGACTGGCAGTGACGAGGGCATCCGTCTCCTTCGAGATGGACCCAACCAAGCTGTAGACCGTGAATCCAATACATGCAGGGAAGCTTTCTGTACCTGCGGCGGGCTCGTGCCGGCTTCCCTCCCCATGGGGCAGACAGCCAATCGCCACCCCCAAACAGGATTCCCAACCAGAGCTGGGCTGGCGCAGCCAGAGAAATCAAACCCTGGCCGTAGTGGGCAACCTGCACTCTGGGCAAGTGCACCGGTTGAGCCACTCGGGGGCCCCTAAATTGTAAATTGTTGTACTGCTTCTATCCTCCAGGTGTCTTGAGGAAAGAGAAGCATCTTGACTGAATTATTTACTGCTAAAAAACATACGCAGGTGTTCCACTCTGAAACATGTTTTCACACTTCAGTATTCGCAACTCAAAAAACAACTTTAAATGACATCATATTTAAAGAGGAGATTGTAAAGGGCAGGAATGCAACCTTTTTTAATATATAACATTAGGCCAACAGAGCATTGCTAATGATGTCTGATGGTCATGGCAGTTTTGGGTTTATAAAACAGGCAGTGTTGCTTCTAAAACATTCATGAGATAACTGTGTGCAGTGAAGTGTCATAGAGAGCAAAGACGCGTATCGTTGCTCAAATGCATTCATCATATCGTATCCACCGCTCGAGAGAGCTCGAGAGTATTTGTCTGAAATCACTCGACCACGGCAAGTTTCTATGAATACTGCCACTGGCGCAATTACGTTTACAGTATTCTGAAGCGTTTTGAGCCTTTTGTTTGAACAGTTTATCTGTGAAACCAAATATGGGCATGCAAAATGGGTGGTGCTTGGCTGTTGCACACATAGTTGGACAGGTTGCATTACAGTCATAAGATCATAAACAGTTTGAATGACCCCCAGACTATCACACAAACTATGGAAATGCTACGCATCAAAAAATATTAAATACAAATATATGTATATCAAAAACACAAATATGCTGTATAGAAGGAAAATACAGTGGGGTCCAAAAGTCTGAGCCCACTACCAAGATCTGTTTGTTTTCATCGTTCATCGAAAACTAACACAACATTTTTATTCATGTGGTATTTGTTATCCAAGAATGTCATAAAACACTGATACAAATGTTAAAAAAAATGTGTTTGAGAAAGGATGGTATGAAATTTAAATATCTATCAATATTTTGTTTGCACACCATTGCCTTTCATTTCCCCAAAATGTTGTGACACCTTTAAAGACTGTGACACCTTTCATTTAAGTTTTAATACATGGACACTCCTAATACACAGTGCGAGTTGTTTTGGTCTTGCAACAATTAATACGGGGCATTGACGTAATTCATATGGTTCTCTCTGTGCTCTTGTTGCTACTGCAGGTGCTTTAATCTTGAAAAAGGACACTTCCTTTGCAAAAGTTTTTGCAGCAGTTTGTAATTATGTCAGCAGAGCTTATTGAAGTAGTTAGAGGTCAAATTGTTCTCCTGAGTAAATGTTTTGTGTTCGTGTTTGATGGAAATAAACAGATCTTGGTAGTGGACTGAGATTTTGGACCCCACTGTGTGTCTATCAACTGTGTGTCTATATTCATGGCTTTAAGGTACCAGGGCTTTTGAACTTCCAATTACAAAGGGCCCAAGCATGGCCAATTCAGACGCACAGACACAGCATGATGCCCTCTCACGTTTTCTCCTTGTATGGAGAAATAACCCTGGCTGCCTGTGTGTATGTGTGTGGGTAAAGGGGGAGTAAGAAACTAGTAAGTACAGTACAGTACAGGGGGGGTTTACTTACTTCCTTAAATATTTAAGCTGTCCTTACACGATACCTGAAGTTTAAGGAGGAGAGGAGAGGCGAACAAGAGAGAGACTAACACCCAGGGTTCTGGTAGCAAACCAAGCTACCGTCTTCAATTCTATCGTATCTACAGTAGTGACTGCACACGCTCAAAATCTGTCAAGCATAACAAAATCGGTCAAGTGTGTCAAACAGGAATTCCTCTTTAATTCCTCTTTGATGGTTTATAACTCTGTGATGCATGAGCCTCTGTGCCGTACCAGATAATTTAGAATAATAGCATAATCAAGACCACCTTAATCCTGCTTCCCATAATATTCAGATCTGCTTCTGGAAATATGGTTTTCCTCGCTTCCCCCTCCTTCTGTTCCGTCTGTAATAATTAAAATGGTAGTTTGTGTTTCTTGACAATTTGCTGAATTAACTTTCCGGGAGACCGTGGAGTTCTTTTCGGTTCTTTTAAGGCCAGTTCAGAGCGTTTTTTGTGTATTTTGAGTTTTGTTTGGTGTGAAACTACTGAGTTTTAGAACATCTGTTGATGGCTACCGTTGTCAATCTTGTGTCCAGAGTTTAAAGATGAGATGGATTATCTCAACCAATTCATAACTTGCTGTTATGGAAATAATAATTTGATTTGTTAACAGTCATTTTTGTGCAGACTGTATAATCTTTAACTCTGGATCTGACATGTTGAATCTCTGTCGGCCCTGATGGACACTCATGGTACTGCACCCTCATTTACTCTAGTCTAGGGTAACAAGTGTAAAGCGCATTTATTTTGGCCTATGCAAAACCAGCAGCATCCATGTCACTCCATTGTTGTCTCCCCCTTCCCAGGCTGCACCAATCTAGCCAACCCATTCACATGCAGGCAATATAATTCGATTCCATTCCTGAACACCTTTCTTGATGTGATTAATACTGACTGTTTTAACTAGCATAACACATGCCATTTAGCACATGTTTTTATCCAAAGCATCTTACAGTAGTGAATGCATACATTTTTCAGTATATGAAAGCTATCATCTAAAATCCTTCCACAAATTTGACATTTTCAGTCTTACTTTCTGTTAAAAAAAGAAAGTGTGAATTTTTATTTAGAATAGTTGCATGTGGATGTTTCATGTTCAAGGCATGTCCCAAAAAAAAGACATGTATTGATGCAGGCTTAGGGCCGAATCCTCCAAATGCAACTATTCTAAATAAACAATACAATTTCTTTAAAAAAACTATTGTCATTAACCAACATTTTTTCCCCTTACTTTACATTGACAGTTTGTCTGTCTATGTTAAATACTGTAAAAAAATATATATATTGCTCAATTTATAGCAGCCAAGAGGAACCAGCAGCTGAAGGATACAAAGATATAGTCATCCATGTATCTCTTCTTCAGGTTCTCCACGATGGCGTCCTCTGTGATCTTGGACAACAGCACCATGTCATCCACGCCGCTCTGCTTCACATTCTGGCTCTGCCAGTGGTACTTACTGCCCTGTGAAAGGGGGAGAGGGGTTAGTTTCCATTTGTGCAAAGGGAGAGGGCCTCAGAGGAGCCCAACAGGGTGGCTCAGAGAAGCCCTACAAAGGAGAAAGAGTGTAAAGGGCTTCTACTGGGGACTATTGAATAGAGAGGCAATCACTGTCTAGTCTCTACCCCAAAAGCTCCCTCTCTCTAGAATGTCTGGAAAGGGAAGTTAGAGTTTGTGAGGTTGATTTCATGAAATCTGATTAGTTCTAGCAAGTTTTATCCAGAGTTATGTTATAGATCAATGGTTCAGTTTTTAATTGCCTGCACAAAATCACAATTCATCATAAGAAGTAAGTGACCATTGATTTATTAGCAAAGCACATCCCCAGAAGTATCCTAAGGTTATGAGCCTGAGGCTACTCAATGTCTAATAGGTGTTAGTCATGGGAGGGATTACTTTATTATTTATACATAACAAAGATGGAAAGAGAACCTTTGAAATAGAAACAGAATATCTCTGCCAACACACACACTTCAGTCGCTGTGATGTATTTGCTAAAAACAACCAATTGTGCTTTAAAAAAAGAAAAATAGAGAGAAAATACAGCTTGAACCTTGAACTTACCATGTAAACCACACTTAACATGTAGAGTGACACTAAGTGTTCACACCTACACCACTTAAGACAGTCCCTTTAATAAATGACTCATAAACCCTAGGTATCCAAAAAAGTGGATTTGTATCTCAAATAAAGGACCCCTTCTTTAGGTATCAAATGAGATTGCCTGTTTGCAAATGTATCATGTACAATATGTATAAGCATTAATATCTGCCATTTTTTTCCTTGTCCCAATACCCATAATCCCCCCCTATGTCTTTCAAATGAATTAAGTTAATTAAGTTAATTAAGTTTTTCAGTTGTTCTATTTGTGGACAGACAGACAGAAACATGCACAGGGTTATCAGGTGACCTCTATTTTGTGGATGTAATCATGACATAATTATGATGCAGCTGAAAAGATTACTTCTCAATTTAAGTCAGGTTTTCACGGGACAGGACTTTTACGTATAGTGCTCTGGCCCACGTTAACCTATTGGGCAATATGGACTGCAGCCCAGGGCCCCGGTCACTAGGGGCCCCCGGGAATAGCAGATTCCCGGGGAATGTACTGTAGGCCTACATTGAATTTTTTAATGCGGGTTTATGGTGTTTTGACTGTTACTGTACATTTTGGTCCACTTTACCACCTGTAGTAGTCCACATTGTCCTGTCACAACAATTAGTGTCAGTGAGAGTGTGTTAGCTAGCTCACTTCACAACGATGTCTCATATATGATAGCAGTGCTTTAAAGAGAAAACAAGCTCAGCAAAAAAAGGAGAGAAATGAAGAATACCAAAGCTTACATCCTTCTCCCCAGAATCGGTGCTCGAAGACGAAGAGGGATGCGAGCCTAATAACTTCCCATCGACGAGTGCAAATGAAGAGCCATTGCCAACCACTGATGTTGCATGTTGGGGTCCTACTACAGAGGGGCTGCGCAGTTACTGGGTTAACAAAGGAGTGAAAGCATCCCTATTGTGGCAGAATAAAGACATTTCCTTTACAGCATCTGAGCGCATGTATAAAAACCAGAGAAGATGCTTGAGTAAAACCTTGTTCACGCGTTCCCTGCATAATAGCGAACGTGTACCGAGAGATTGGCTAGTTTATTCTCCTTCAACTGGGAATGTTTACTGTTTCTATTGCCAGCTTTTTGGAGAGAGTACTACTTCTTTCTCTCCTTCCGATTTTACCGACTGGAGGAGCATGAGTCAAGCCAGCCGCATAGACAGGCAGTGCTAACCTGGCTAGCATGGACCCAGGCCCATGGAATCGACTCTGAACTCAAGGAGCAAATGAAAGAGGAGGAGAGCTATTGGCGAGAGGTTCTTAGGCGAGTGGTTGCTGTTATTCAGTTTCTCGCAGAGCGTGGTCTTTCCTTCCGGGGAGATAAAGAGACATTCGGGTCACCACACAATGGTCACCTTCCCTAACGTTGATATTGCTTTGAGAATTTATTTGACCCTCCCAGTATCAAATGCTAGCGGTGAGACATCCTTTTCGAAGCTGGCACTGATCAATAATCGCCTGAGGACTATTATGACTGAAAACAGATTGAACTATTTGGCTGTGATGTCAATCGAGCTCCTGCGCCAGATGGATTTCAAGGATCTAATTCAGGACTTTGCTTCAAAGAAAAGTAGAAGGGTCCTATAGGTGAGTAACATTAAATCATTTATATCAATGCTTGTTTTGTTGGTGCTAGTGGTTGAATGGGAAGTGTATTGTTTTGTGCATTGTCATTTGTGGTCAACATTCTGGTTTGTAGGCCTACTTTGTACACTAGGCTACTACTCCCTTTCATTATCCTGCCATGCTGGGCAAGGTTGATCACGACTTGAACTTGAACTCATGCGTTCGGGTAACAGACGTGAATATTTCGAGAGCACTGTAATATAAGAGTCGGTACTCTTTGACTCAGTGTGCTTTTACTTTTCCAGTTGAAAATCGTGGACATAGGGCCCTGGGAGGTGTGTTAGCCCTGGGCCCCAGGGAGGCTTAACGCGGCCCTGATAGTGCTTGATTCCCTTTTTCACGATTTTCAGCAGTTTAGATATTTACAGAATTACGGGAATGGGTCAATCAAAAGTGTAGAGTAGCAGGGCACTGATGAAGTTTGATTGCCTTTTAAGCGGTCTGGGAATTATTTTCCAGTCTTTTCCCCCCCAAATTAGCTTGATTGGGTGTTATTTTCTAGTTTTTTTCCCCCCTTTGGAAAAGGTCCTCTGTGAAGCTCTGTGTGACAACCTGTTTGTAAATGGCGCTATAAAAAATAAAGACTGATTGATTGATTGACAAGTGAGGCTACTCAATATCTAATAGAGGTTAGGCATGGGAAGGACTACTTTATTATTGATTGATTGTTTGCTTGGCTGATTGATGAAGGCTGCATATGCTCTAAGAAATACACATCACTCCTAAATCCATCGTGAGAACTTTCATGAGAGTCAAAAGAACCCACAAGAATCAGACCTGGTGTCAAATAATTTATTTGAAATAGTTTTGCCCAGGATGGCTGCATCTGTTTCTGGATTTCATGCCAACTTCTGATCTTAATCATTGAATCAGGCCAATCATTTATGTGATCTGAGAATTTTAGCTTAACCCTATAGACACCAACACAATTCCTGCAATCCTCCTCTGTTTTCACCAATATTCAGAACACAATTCTATGATGCAATTGTACATTGTACATTGTTGGTTAGTGACAGGTTTAATTCAAATTCCCAAAGATCTGCAGGGGTGTTTTCAAATTGTACCGGCATCTAAAGAGTTACGGTTTTACAAATACGTGTTTGTCCCAGGTCTAATTAGGACACACAGCTGTGGTATCCTGCTCTGGGCCTGCGTATGATCTCTCTTGTGGATCCTCAAGAGTTTTATTTTATTTTATTTATTTATTTGTTTATTTGTCAGGCACACAGCAAAGGCATTGTTATAATGTTAACAAAACAAGCATCAGATGTATTCCATTAAGTGTTTATAACCAAAGGCTAATTTCAAACACCTGTCCCCAATAAACTACAGAAAAAAACTGTTTAAACATTTAAAACAGGACCCTGCATTTTATGAAGTATTGTTTTTCATTGTGTTGGTCTGCAGGAACTACAGTATTGCAAATAACTAAATACAGCATACAATGATTATGGTAAAGATTGTACTCTCTAGACCAGGGGTGGCCAACCCTGGTGCTGGAGAGCTGGAGAGCTGCAGTGTGTGCTGTGTGCTCTCCAGGGCTAGGGTTGGTCAACCCTGTTCTAGACTCTAGGTAAATTGTTGTCATTATATATATTCTTATGTTCCTAAATCATATGCGAGTGTAATATACAGGACAACTGTCAAAATAAATAAAAAAAATTGTAAATGAAGGGTTACGGGCAGGCCTGTTATGATGGCAGATTTTCCTGGTGTGGTTTAGGGCCACTCAACCCCTTAGAGGGCAAGGTAAACGGCAATAAATACAAAGCCATTCTGAGTGATCACCTTCATGATGAGCATGAAAATGATGTAGACCATATACCACGGCCATCTCAGTCACCATATCTCAGCCCCATTTAACACTTATGGGAGATCCTGGAGCAGCACCTGAGACAGCATTTTCCACCACCATCAACAAAACACCAAATTATGGAATTTCTTGTGGAAGAATGGTGTTCCATCTCTCCAGTAGAGTTCCAGACACTTGTAGAATCTACGCCAAGGCATATTGAAGCTGTTCTGGATGCTCATGGTGGAGTAATGTCCTAGTAAAACACTTTGTGTTGCTGTTTCCTTTATTTGGGCAATTACTTGTAGCTTATAAAGCTGCTTAGAACTGTATGCTTCTCTAGTAGAAATGTAATAAATGAGGCAGAAAGGACTGAAGGATCTGTCAGAACTCACTTGCACAAGCATTATCATACCGTATGGAAAAATCACATCAATTCTGCACATTTAGACATCTCACATGTGATTCAAATGCCACATCACACATTTCCCCAAATGTGCATCTCATATTGTTACATGTGTATCATGTGATCACATATTCAAATGTGGTATTCATGTGATTTTCCCTTTATGTGGCCATAAATGAGAACTCTGTGGCAGATGTTTAGGTTGCAGAAACCAATTTTGTCATTTTTAAAGTTTCGTAATTTGTGATTTAGCTGAACCAGGAAACACTCGCCAGGAAAACCCATTCAACTGATCTGGGTTATTTTGGTTGTACGTGGGTTGGGTGCTGTTAATATAGGAGGCCAATCTGCCAGGAAGCAGCCTAGGGGTCTCATTGAGTTGACAACAGGTGAGATGAGACGGTTAGGGAACCGGGTTTGCAATGCAAGGGTTGCAGGTTCGGTTTCTAGTTGGGTCACTGCTGTTGTACCCTTGGGCAAGGTACTTAACCTGAATTAATTTTAATATCCAGCTGTATAAATGGATTCTATATAAAGATATTGTAAACTGTGTAAGTTGCTCTGGATAAGAGCTGCTAAATGCCGGTAGTGGGTACGTGTCACACATTCTTTGTCAGTTTGTCGTGAACCAAAAGTGTCAACCGAACCAGAGGTGTCAACATGTAGATTCTTGGTTGGCTGTTGGAGAAGTGCAGTTGGGGAGCAGGCCGATGTAACTGCAGAATGACTGGTGCTTTGTCATGAAGTAAAGACTGGCAAAAAAGGCACTAATCTGTTGCCATTCATTATCCATAAATCGATGGAAATAAACTGTTCCTTTAGCTATTCTAGAAATGAACATATAAAGATGCTCAGATAGAAACATGAGCAGATGGTTAGTCTCGTATTTGAAATAATCCGTTATTTTATATATTAAAGTTATTTTTTCCTTTGTTGAAAATTAGTTGTCATGCGATTACGGTGTCATGAAATTTCCCAATAAATAATGCTGGGCAACATGATACGTCGATAGAGGGGAAAATAATGACTTCCCTACACTGAGTCTGTAGTGTGTGATTGACAGGAAGGGGAGATTTTAAGGTCCATGCTCGTGTGTGTATAACTGTATGAATGAGACATGAAGCAGACCTGGCAACAGGAAGAAAGGATGTTTGTAATTATTGCTTGATTAGTTCCTATGCTCCCTTGATCAGGAAGAGTCTGTACAGTGTGAATTTACAGCACAGATTCACAGTAACAGCATTTTCCTGAAACAATGTATCAGCTGGTATACGTACTTATAACTCCAGAGTCTATTCCAGAGTTCACTGCACTGACCACTACACTGCATTCTGCTCTCTGCTCATTAAAAAGAAAAACAACACACAAAGCTATGGTAACACAAACTATTCACACCTGACAACACTATTCACTCTAAATTAGGTCTGCTCTGTTTTTCTCTCTTGAATACTTGAAAAAAACTTGAGTGAATTTGTGAGTTTGTCAATTTTCATCAAACTCAATGAAAAACGTCAAATCAATCAAGCAATTAAGTAGCTGAATAATCAATTCCGATAAGTATAGCTTCCCAAATGTATTTACTGATTGCCTATTTTCTATCACAAAATTGTGTAGTATTTTCTTATATCAACATATTATTTGAACCTGTGGATAAAAGTACATCTCATTCTCCATACCCAAATTAAATATTGACTGTATATAAATATCCATTAATCTGATCTGTACAGATCAGGCCGTTAAAGGTGCTCTGTGCAACTTTTCACCCCAGTGGCAGCTAGGTTAAATGTAAGTCCTACTCTCTGCACCTCTCCTCCACCCATGCTTTATCTTGGCTTGATTGACAGCAAGTTCACGCCCCCACACTTGTTGCATGTAGTAGCTGCCTCTCATAGCAAGAATATTGCTGCTTTTGAGCTAAGGCTTAGCTGTGCTCGTCTGACACACTGACACACTGTGCAACAGGTTTATATCTGTAATTCAGTCAATAAAATGCTTAACACCAAGATAACTCAGTTTGTATGGAAGCACAAATACAGGTGCATTAGACTGCTACGATATCCAGCAGCCCCTCTATAAAACGGAATTCTGATAATATAATTTGCATTTTAATTTCTTTGTTTGCATTTCCATTTCCTTGTCCGAGTATAAAACTATCTTGCATTTATTGTTTTGGAATCATGTGCTGCTTTATTATATTCAACTGAACAATAAGCAGTTGACTGGACTTAAAAATATCTGTCAGTGGTTTGTAAATAATCTCCCAAAGTTTCTTGAGGACTCTAGGATATACAGTATGCCATCAGGGGCCTGCTGCCTTATTTGTCTTATGATTCTGTAGTTTTTTTCCAGTACTTCTCCATCCCTTATCTCAATGTCCTCTAAAAGATTCCGTACATTGGATGTACTTTTAGATGAGATTGGACACCCCTCTGGTTGTTTCAAGGTAAGGTTTCAGCCTCCTTTGGTATCTGGAGTCAACCATGCATGAATGAAGAAGGCAGGTGTGTTCAACAGGTGAGTTCAACAACAGAGAACCAGACATGCAGAGTCACTCACAGGAGTAAGGATAGCTGTGGTCCCTAGCACAGGAACATGTGGACGGCTACCAAGAAACAGAGTCTGTGTGGTGAGCTTGGGCTGGTCTCGATGTTTTTTTCTCAGCTCTAAAAAATCCTAGGAGGCTCTTAGACTGCTTAACCACACATATAAGTGTTGTCAAAAAGTTTCATGTATATTAAAGAAATATAGAACCCATGTTATATAATGAATATTTGGACGTTGTTGGGGTGTTGTTAAGCATGATGCAAAGTTAACAGCATTTTTTTTCCGCACCAATGAGTGAAACACCAAGACAGCTCACTGAGGATTTAGAAATTTAACCGAGGGGTGGCGGATAGCGTAGCGGTCTAACACACCACACTTTGGCTGGTCCAGTGTGCGCTACCTGTCAGGGACGCAGTTGGAAACCTGTGTCTCTACCAGACCAGCCCTGGTCGTCAGCCCAGATCGGAGGCGGCATTTGACTGTCCGCCTCCGGGAGAGGGGGGAGGGTGAGCTGGCACAAGTCCGTCGAGGAGCAGGTAAAAGGCGTCCGTGGTAGAATTCTGTCTCGGAAGAGGCGGATCAATCGGCCCGGAAAGAGTGTCTCAACCCGGAGGACGGGCAGCGGGCTCGTGGGGGAGGGGAATTTAGATAAATAGAGGGTATAATTGGCAACCAAATTGGGAGAAAAACGGGAAAAAAATTGGAATAAATGTATTTAGAAATTTAACCGAGGCAACTGAATGATATTTTAAAGGTTTTAAATTAATTGTATTAAAATGATGTATGGACATAATTTTCTATTTAGCTGTGCTTTACATGAATATCAGCACTGCGAGGAAGTCTGTTTGACCAGACTAGGAACTATCTGTTTTATAATTTCTGTTATCTTTAGGATGATAGTCTTTATGACAAAGTAGGAAAACCCCTATGCGTCTCAGCCCAGCTACTCAAACAAGAGGGGGGGGGGGGGAGAGAAAATAAATGTGCTTGAAACAGCCAGGACTGTGATCAATAAAGAATCTCCTTAGCCAGACAACCTCTCCAAGGGGTGAGACTAACAGAGTAAATAAGGGGTGGAGCACTCAAATGTCATTGGACGTCTTCAATGTAAGCCAGTATTAATATTTCAGGCCATGACAAGACAAAGCTTAATGTGAAAAGGCATTTTTATTTTCAGGTTGTGTGCTGCTCACACATTGTGTACCATAGATATTCTATATTGCCGATCTAAAACACACAGGGAGGGCAAAAATAACCATCAGCTGCAAGTAAAACCACATGTGAAAAAGTTCTATCTCACCTTTCTCTTATCTCAAACACTGCAATAACCATCAAACTGGCATCGTACCACTGTCAGAGAGGATGCAGCCACATCACATACATCCACCAAAATATATTGTAAAATGTATTACTGATATACTATACTATACTGTATATATATACAGTATATACAGTACCAGTCAAAAGTTTGAGTCCACCTTACATCTGGATTACGGCTAACCGGGCACTCCTTCATTCTTCAGCAAGATAATGACCCGAAACACACCTTGAAGTTGTGCAAGAACTATCTGGTGAAGGTAGAACATGAAGGACAACTCAAACTAATGACCTGGCCTCCCCAGTGTCCAGACCTCAATCCCATAGAACTTGCATGGGACGAACTGGACAGAAGAGGCAAAGCAAAGCAACCCACAAGTGTCTCTGGGAATTGCTGCAGGAGAGCTGGGAAGACATTATTAAAACGTATTAACCAAATGGCCCATGTTTATGAGGCTGTATTGAGGAATCCAAGATTTCATTTTTAATTCAATTTTCTTGAACATTGCTTTGATGTTCCTTTTGTTTATTGTTACATGCGTTTTTTGTAATTTTCAAGTATTTACAGAAACGTATATGGTGTAAAACATTGTCAATTATGAGATAAACCTAGTTTCCAGCAGGTGTGCTCAAATTTTTGACTGGTACTGTATATATATATATATACAGTGGGTCAAATTTTTTGCACTGGCATTCAGGCCAAAAATTTCAATTTGTGTCTCATCAGACCGGATAATCTTTTTCCTGATGCTCTTAGAGTCCTTTATACCATTTGGCAAACTCCAGGTGGGCTGTCATATGCCTTTCACTCAGAAGTATAGCCACTACCATAAAGGTCTGATTGATGGGAGTGCTGCAGAGATACCAGAATCGCTGCAGAGGAACTCTGAAGCTCTCTTAGAGTGGCCATTGGGTTCTTGGTCACCTCCTGACCATGTCCCTTCTTGCCCGGTTACTTAGTTTGGCCAGACGGCCAGCTCTAAGAAGAGTTGTGGTGGTTTCAAACTTATTCCATTTCACAATGATGGAGCCCACTGTTCTCCTGGGTGCTTTCAATGCTTTAGCAATGTTTTTAACCCTTCCCCAGATCTATGCCTCAACAAATTCTATCTCGGAGGTCTATGGAGAGTTCCTAAATGGCTTGGTTTTTACTCTGACATGCACTGTCAACTGTGGGACCTTACATAGACAGGTGTGTGCCTTTCCAAATCAAGTCCAATCAATATAATTAAGCACAGCTGGACTCCAATGAAGGTGTAGGCCCATCTCAAGGATGGAAGAATTGGACAGCACCTGAGTTAAATATACAAGTGTCACAGCAAAGGGTCTGAATACTTATGGCATGTGATATTTCAGTGTTTATTTTGTAATAAATCTGCAAAAATTTCTACAAGTCTGTGTTTTTCTGACAATATTGGGTGCTGTGTGTGCATGAACGAGGAAAAAAATGAAATTAATTGATTTTAGCAAATGGCTGCAATATGACAAAGAGTGAAAAATTTAAGGGGGTCCGAACCCACTGTATATATATAGAAGGCATGTATTGGGAATATATGAGAAAGTACTATATAATCCATACATTTAATGTATGAAAATTATACATTAAATATAAGAACCTGGGGCCTCGGGTGACGTCACGGTCAAAGCATTCAGGGGGAATGCAAGTTGCCCACTGCAGATATGGTTTGTCCCTTTGTCCCCCATCGGGCCAGAGAAACCGCTGGGGGGTAGGGTGAGCCGGCACAGGCTCACCGAGAGGTGCAAAAGGTGTCCCTGTGCAGGAAAAACTGGCTTGTCTCCGAGGATGACTGGCAGGCTCGTGGTGGAGGGTAAATTGAAAGAAATAGAGGGTATAAATGGCTACCAAATTGGGAGAAAAACGGGAAAAAGTCTGAAACAAAAATAAAAAAATAATAATCTATGCCTTATCATAATACAAAAAGGGTTTGGTAAATGTATGGTAAATATATTGTATTAGACATTTATCATATTATGATGTATGTAAAATATGCTTTCAATAATATATTAAACATATTTATGCAATACATTTTCTGAATTTAATTTAAATAATATAAATGCATTTTATGTTAAGAAATATATGTATACGTTTGGAATTTTATAAATGCAATTATTTTTGGTATGGGCGGCCCAGCTTGGGCCCTGATTCTGGTTTAATCAATCATTCAAAATGTATCTGTATAGCGCATTTGACAAAACATTTGTCACAATATGCTTTACAGCAGGCTCTGGCCTGAACCCCCATAAAGAAAGCCTGAGGCAACAGGAAAAACTCCCCAGGTGGAACAAATAGGAAGAAACCTTAGGAGGACCCAGACTCAAGAGGGGCTGGCTCAGGGTCTGATGGGGTTTTACAGATTACGGTGCAGCATAACCAAAGTGCTACAGTGAACGTCACTGTTGACAGTGTCAAAGACAGGCAGATTTTTAACCCTCACCCCAATAAACCACTGCTGACTCATTCAATAGGTGATGCGTTTTTTCCACAGGCGGTGGTACTGGCATTAATGCTGAGGGGGCAGGACGTGAGCCCCCCCCCCCAGCAGCATCGCTGTTCCGGCATCAGCAGTCTGAGGGAGTGATTCAGCCGATTGCAAAAGAAGACAGACTCCTGACAAAACTGAAAGAAACCGGGGCTGCAGTCGATCAGACACTAGGGCCTATTTATATGCAGGACTCTTAGCCACAAAACGAGTCATGTATTTTCACCAAAAAACTAAAGGTTAACGTTAACTGCAAATAGTTCACCGTAAAATCATGATGTAGGGACGCTACAGGAGGTTGTGAAGGAGCAGAAGAAGGAACAGAGGTGGCAGAAGAAAAAAAAAGACAATCCAACTCTGTTCAAAACCGTGTCCTTTCTTCTTGGCTTGCCTTTGACTACATTTGTCCGTGCAGTGGACAGGAAGAAGGCTGTGCGACGCACGGTGAGGAAGTGTGGTAAGGGAGTGTGCGGGTGTCTCTGACACATAGGCTCCACTTCACTTCCCTCTCAGTCCCCCACCGTGAGGCCTTGTGAAACTCTCTCTCTCTCTGCTGCCCTTCCGTCCTGTCGCTGCTACCTCTTTTCTCTGGGAGAAACCGAGAGCCTGGCGGTCGCAGCCCACAGGGCTGCTCGATGAGATAGTGACTGATGGGACAATTCTGAGAAGAGAACCTGACGTGCCTCCCATGCTTGCGTGCCATTGAGCAGGGGTGCATCTGCAACATATGTCATTGGCCACATTTCAGGGCTCATAAGCAGCACAGGGTGTTGTAGTATTTACAGTAGGTGGTGGAAGTTGCCGGTGAGCGCTGATCAAAGCCAGTTTCACATTTGTCTTCCTGGCCTTCCATGATTAAGGCCAGGATTTTGGTAGGGTTAGCTGATCCTGTGTCAGTGCTTAGTGTGGGAAGTTTTGTGTCTTGCTGTCCGAGTAGCATCTCTGTGGATTACACCAGTGATGGGAGAATAAGGTAATCATGATGCCAAACGTGTGGAGCTACAATTATCTGTCCATCATTGACTTGTATGAACCAATCAAAAGGCTTTGCTCTTCATGAGAAAACACAAGGTTTGATTAAAATTTGTGAGTTGCTGGTAGCATATGGTAGCTCCACCCATCTTTGCTGTCATGACACCTCATTCACCCAATCACTAGTTTGCTAGTTTAAATGTACATGTGTATGCAATATATAGGATGCATGTAGTGGTCAAAAAACTGCAAACACCAATATGATAGGATTATGGTATCCTTCTCTGTAGAGTTCTCTTTATGAAAATGCCTGCTCATGCACTAGATTGAAATTTGCAGTCAACTGATTTTGAGTTGCTCGCCTGTTAAGCCTTGCACCTCAAACTAATGCACGGACATCACGATCAAGGGGTATGATTCTCTGACCACAGTTGCCCTTTGTTGATGATGTCTTTCACTCAGAGTTCCATGCCGACATGACCTTAGATACTGTTCCTTGTAAAACATCAGCAAGTTGAGCAGTCTTCACCACTGAAGCACTTGCTAAATGTGCCCCAACAATCACCCCTCTTTCAATGTCACTGAGGTCCCATCTTTAAGTCATGCTAGCCATAACTATAGGCATAATTATAATTAATTCAGGAACAACCTGTGAGGGCTTGTAGGGGTGAGGCCCAAGTGCGACCAATGGGGAATAAGGATCAGGAACACTCCTGAACAATCAGGATGTCACTAAAACACAATATGGAGCAAGGGGCGTTAACCTGCGAGAATCGCTACAGAAAATAAAACAAAACTCCCAGCGTAATACCTAAAAAGGTCGAAATAAAAGCGGTCCGCGAACGGTACCGAACGATAGTAAAACCAAACAGAAATTTCTGACGTGTAGCCCAACACCACACGCGGAGGAAAAAGGAAATACAAATAACTTGAGTCGCAACACAAGCAAAAAGAAAACAAAGCTGGAATAGAACCCAGACGCCTAAGACGCAGCTTAGGAAAACGAACAGCGAAAATAAGTGCCCTGGGTCTGCCGGTAAGTAACCCCGAAACACAGACCAAACAAAAATAAGGAAAGCTAGACTTCCGTAGAAGTGGCGAGAAAGCTAAAGTGAAATGCTTTTCTAAATGCTTTTCTAAATGCTTTTCTAAGACTGATACCGTACCGGCTTCAACACCAAATGAATAGACACTGAAGCACGGAGTAGTGAAAGCAGCGAGCTGAAGTAGGCAGTGAACACCTGAAAACAATCCGCTGATTAGATATGGAGATCAGCAGGAACGTACTCACGAGGATAGAAAAGGAGTACGCCCACACAGGGCTAAACAGGCACTCAAACCATGACACAACCCCTGTGTGGAAGCACCTGTTTTTAATACACGTTGTGTCCCTCATTTACCCAAGTGTTTCCACCTTTTAGCCACTACCTGTATGCATGTTAGCCTTGATTAACATATGGTGATTATGATATGGCTCCATGGTCTTCTGCAGACAGGATATTCAAACTGACCAATTAACAGTCAAATGCTCCTGTAGATGCATAGGCCTGTAATTGTTTGGCCGAGTGTTCTGATTGGTTACACAGCTCCAGACACCACCCCTCTCTCTTATGTCCATGCCAGATTCCATCTGCATCTGAGCAATGACATCATCCCCCACATTCTGAATCTATCAGCTGCAAGTGAGGCCATCCACTTGGATCCATCAGTGTATGACCTCATCTTGGAGACAGCGTGAACTTGAAACAATATCTGTTGACTGAACACAAGTCAACTCAGTGTGTGAGCAGTAGCATCAGCTCAATCGCCTGGATTATTGCAATACTAGTAAGAGGTAGATCACTTGCCTCAATGCAGAGGTAATGAGTGAGAACAATATCTACTATGGCCTATGCTTCTGTTGAATTAATACCGCAGACCGTGCACACCCACACACACAGACACAGAGCGCCTGTCAGTGCGTGATTATGACTTATATCAACCTGACAAAATGGATCACCGTGAAAAAGCAGCATATTTTTAACGTCTGAAAAATCTCTTGATTCACAGAGGCAGTGCCAAAGGCATCGACGGGTGAACGGGATGAAGTTTGGTAAGAGGAGATGGAAGTGGAACTGGAAGCGGAACAGGGGAAGCCTCTTCATTCCGATTGTTCTTGTTCCTCCTCCCACCAAATTCCAGCATACCCTTTGCTAAAAAATTATCACCCCTTATTGTAAGTCTGTCCCGACCCGTTGACCTGTCAGGCCTCCTTTGCCTCACAGTTTCCCCAGTAACATCTCACTTGGTGTGGATTCACTTCTATCTTTTCGCTTGGCCACACTCAGGGAACCCTGAGTGCTGAAAAGGAGAAGGAAGCTTCATAGCAGCCTCTGTGCTCCTCTGATCTCCTGTGCTAGCCCTGTAAGGCCCCAGCGCTACGCCAGCCGGCTAAAACGATCACGGTACTGAAAACATGCCACAGGTTTGCAGACCTGCCCAACACATTTCTTTGCACAGTGCTATTTTTAATACTTGTGCAAAGCAGGTGACTTCTGTAGAAGGACCAAAGGAAACTCAAACCGCTCTCATTAAAGAAAAAGGAAAACCTCCAGCTCATCTCGAGAGCTGGTGCATCTTTCACTCGATAGACGGTGACAGCCAGTCAGCAGTAATGCAGAGTCAGTGTGAGAGAAGCTGTTCCTGGAGCTCAGCACTGGAGAGTTCAAGACGAGACGCAAGAGTGTGAGAGAGAAAGAGGAGGAGGAGGTGTGTTTTTACCATGGTGACGGTGTCGCGGCTTCCTCTCTCTCTCTCTCTCCCCCCTGTTGTCCTGCAGTCCTGCTCTCTGTATTTAAGATGTATGTATGTAATCCCACTCCTCAGAGTGAAGCCATCACAGCTGGAGCACTAATGGAGCTCGAAGACAGACACACAACGAGATGTGACCTGATGCAGCACCTACTTCCTCATACTCCTCACCCCCACCCACCGCTCTCTCTCTCTTTGTCAATTTCTTATTTCTCCTCTCCACGTCGCTGCTGTCGACACTTGATCTGTTCATGAGCATCTTTCGTTGGACACTTTCTTTGTTTCCTTCTCTCCAAAGTTTGCACATCTCCGAAAATCTAGGTGTATTAATCTTAGTTGGGCTTGGACTGTGAGTCTGAGAGACAACTCACAAATTACAAAGCAGTCAGGCCCCCGGAGATTAATATTTCAGTTGATGTTAAACATTTGAACCCCTACTATCTGATTTCAACAGTCATATGTGGCCCTGAAACCACTGCTCCACCCTGACAGTGGTTAGTGCCATCTGTCTTCTATCTCTCACAGGTGAGTGAAAATGCACTCCACCTAAGAATGGCTTTCAAGCGCTGGGGAATTGACTTTGTTTATAATTATTTTCAAAAGCGTAGAAAAAACGAATGAAGACAAAAAGAGTACATTTTTACGAAAGGCAAGAAACTGTGCCGATATGCTTCAAACTGTTTTTGATACATTTAAATGTCAACCATCCATTACAGTTGAGCACTGTGTCCCTCTGCTCCCAACTTGTGGCACGTCAAAGTATTACAGTGCTCAAGATTCATAAAACAGGGCAGCCCAAAACCAGACATTGAGGGTTGCAGTCCAGCCAATTTTATTTTTAAACCACAAGTAGTCTCAGAACCAGGGAAGGAAGCTAAACTGGTTCAGTAAAGACAGTCCCTGCTGGAATAATGTGGTTAGGTTTTCCAACTGAGGCACAGGTTGAGTGCACACACGTAAAGAATCAAACTTTGTCTTTGCTTTTCAGTTCATTTACTTGAGCCACAGTGACATTTCGGCTAGGCCTTTCTCACCAGCTGCCTCCCTTGAGAAAGGAAAGAAAAGACAAAAGACAAAGTCAGATTTCTATTTTTTTTTAAATACATTTATTAGATTTTTCCCATTTTCATAGCCAATTGTACCCTCTTTCTAATTCAACAAAGACACCAAATCACCTCCTCCGAGACGGATCACGCCAAGCCCTTGACTATAACTCTGATACTCACAGAGCCACTTTTGCATGCAGCGAGCTCATGCCGGTTTCCCTCCCCCCTCCCCCTGGGGCGGACAGCCAATCACCACCCTGAATGGGACTCCCGGCCAGAGTCGGTGCAACCAGGGATCGAACCCCGGCCACAGTGAGCAGCCTGCACTCCATGCGAGTGCCTTTACCATTACGCCCAAAGTCTGACTTCCACAAGTACAAGACTTAGGTGGAGCTGATATAAAGCAAGCAATAGGAAAACTAACAAAACCAGAAGTGCACACTTAGAAAACACAGTGTTACACAAGTGCACACTAGAAGAAAACAGCACTACACAAGTGCATACTTAGAAGAAAACAGCGGTACACAAGTGCACACTTAGAAGAAAACAGCACTACACAAGTGCACACTTAGAAGAGCACAGCGATACAGAAGGTCCTGGGGATGACACCCTCTATGCTCAAGAAGTGCTGTTTTTGATTAAGTTAACAACACTGAAAATCTAAAGAAAAGGACTCACCCCAAATTTACACTTGAAGAAAGAAACATCTCAAGCAACAGGGACATACATTTTCATTTTTTTCATTTTCATTTAAATGGCCACGCTACATCATTCATACAGACATGTGTGCTGCTTGGTTTAATCTCAGTTACGATGAATCACATAAATCCCTTTAGGATGCAGCTCTAAAGACAGCACAACAGTGGCAGAAATGTTCATGAGAAGGTTAGCGGGGAAAGTAAACCACACTTTAAAACACATCATGTATTTACAATGCTCTGTATTTATTCATTTATTTATTTTGTTTCAACTGATGTACATCAAGGGCATATTTAATAATATTGGACACACAGTACATACCTCTGTTTATTAGTATGTGAAAACAACAAAACAACAATTGCCCGTCACATTTGCTCAGTGAAAAATGGTTTTGCTGTGGTCAACCATGATTTTAATTCAAGATACAACAGAGACTGCAAAATAAAATATATCTACTTAGCTTATACTGTAAACAGTTATTATTGACACGACACAAATATTAATTTGTGTTAATTTCCTTGAAAATGTTTTTTTTTCAGTAGGAAATTTGTAAAAATATCAGATTCCAAAGTTGTTGATACCCATATAAGTTTGGGGATGATTGGCTATAAATTCCACCAGGTAAGCAGCAGAATAACAACAGTCTCAGATTGACTAAGAATGTGAAAGAAACTCCCAGCATCCTCTCTGTCTATAAGGGAGACTCACTGACTCTTTAGGCACATATGGACATGGTTAACACTGACCTCAAGAAAACCATTTTACATTTAGAAAAACCCCCAAAAAACAAACAATAACTCTAAAAATAATGACAACAATTATGAAATAGCACCATTCCAAAGCACCATGGGAATGGGGAGGGTCACTTGTGGCTTGGGTGACTGTCCCCTTCACAATGTCCAACAAACAGACAGCTCCTCTATTGTGAGCGTGAATACTTATGTATTACAACGGTTAGCGGTTTATTTTCGTGAGAACGATAACTGCATGTGGGACAAGGCCGTCACTTGAGCTTGACAGGAAATTGAGAAGAGATGTTTGCGGCCATGGTCGATTAATTTACCGCCGAATGAGAAACTATCGACCCCCTCCCCACCAGACAGGCTGTCTACCATGAAGGCCACGACTCACCCCTGCAATATAAGGGTCATATTTTATGCATGAGGGGTAAGCCGCATGTAATAACATGTGTAGGGGTGTTCACATATTCTATGGGGGCCAGATTTTTTTAAGGCAAAGAAAGGTATGCCAGGTGCCAGGTATGCTGAGTCAAAACCAAACTAACTGGCGGTTAGCAATATTCCCACGAGGCCGATCATTGTGTTCCCACCCTTCCTGAAGATGGTACAGTGTTATTATACTACATAACTTAGTTATACACATTTTCGGACAGGTAAATTGCCTTTGCTGAGCCCAGGTAATTGGCAAGAAGGTGGCGTGTAAACCGCGAAGAGCAAAGTACGCGGCAGGGTGGGTTCTCAAGAAGGGAAGGCCAGCACAGAGGCGTCTGCACCATTAAGATCTTGATCAATAACAACCGTGCAACTCTGTCTCGCTACGTTGCTGATTAGACACAGACATACAACCTATAATAACTCAATGAGAGGATGAGGGTAGTTTGTCTTCCGTTTAAAACCTTTATAGCAAAACAGCGTGAAAAAATCAAGAACAAACAAACAAACAAATAAAATGTGGGGGAAAAAAACTGAAATATTCCTTTTTTTGTCCTCGGAAAGATGTAGTAAGAATTCAATCTGTCGTGCGGTGCGGTGCCATTTCTGTACACACTGACCAACGGCTGCAGAAGATCAGGTATTACAGAGAGATGATCCATCACAAAACTGGATTATCAAGATGAATATCAGACCATCAGAACCCACCCGCAGAACAACACAGGAAGTGAACGAGACCGATGGGACAGACTATTGAGGCAAATTTTGAATCAAGCCGGCGGGCCTTGATAAAGTGCCCATGCTGAAGCTGTGGAGCGGGACTCACAGCAGAGACGGCGTTTCTCAAACCCATCTGAAATTCACAGCGGTGCCACATCGGTTGTTCTCAGAGCGCACTCCAGAGTTGATGACCTGTGTAAACAGCAGTGCAGTCTCTTTTTCACTCTCTCTCTCTTTCTCTTTCATTCACTCTCTCTCTCTCTCTCACACTCTCTCTCTTTCTCTCTCCCTCTCTCTCCCCTGCAGTCTCCCAGCAAAATGACCAGCAGCTCTCTCTCTCCCCCCCTCCAGTGGAATGTGCAACTGGGGCAGTCTCAAGGAGAAGTGGAGGAGAGGAGAGGAGAGGAGAGGAGAGGAGGAAGGAGGGAGATTCAGTGTCCTTGGCAGGTCTTACAACACATCTGTCTGAAGTATGGCCGGCTGCAGAACTTAAACCTGAGCACCAGGGGGCAGTATGCCACTGTGTTCACATCTTTGCATTCTAAACAAAACAAAAAAGAATAAGAAGGATGGTCATTAAGCTGTTTCAGCAGTAAATAAGTCCCACAAGCAGTGAGCAAGCAGGCACAGATTCTATAGACACACAAGATATTCAGCTCCTTCACTCTACAGGGGGTAAAATGAACTACAGAACTACAAGGGGGTTCCAGTTGATAACAGGAGTTTCTGGTGCTGTATTACAGTACAGAACATCCACCACCACAGTATTGTGCTCGGTCGGGCCCCTGAATGAATTTTCAGAAGGTGCAGCAAACTTGGAATGTTTTGGCTTCAACAGCTGGGGAAACAGAACTTTCAATGTTAAGAATATGGAGCTTATCATGGAGATGCTCCCACACCTTGGCTGTGTTCGAAACCGCTCACTCGTTCACTCGTTCCCTATTCCCTATATAGTGTTTACTATATAGTGTACTATGTAGTGAACAACAAACTGTTTTCGGATACTACAACTGAACGTCATTTGCGTCAAAAAAAAGTGCCGGATATTCAGGTGACGCAAGCGGATGCGCCCAGTATCACGTAAACAAACCGAGCACTCATGGCAGCAGGTTGAAATGTACTCAGGTGGTATCGGGTTTGCATGTTCAGTTTTGAATGTTAAATCCCAAATAAATTGTTGAAATTCTAATGATGTGCAAGTGTGGTTTTGTCAACTGTGGTGCTGTCTGCTAGCCACTGCTTTAGCCACCAATAGCTACCGTTATGGAAGTCGTGAGCTAACTAGCTCACGTGCTAACGTTAGGATAACTCACGAGCTCACGACTAGCACCAACTCCCATAGCGATAATAACGGTAGCTATCGGTGGCTAAAGCAGTTAGCTAACGTTACCACCATGATTCCTGTTTCTGTTTTACTGCTGTTGGCTCAACTTTTGTTCTTGAGGCATAAACGGAAGTGTATGTATGACGGTATGACACGACCGCATTGCATTGTGGTACACGGGATAAATTGTAGGGTACATTCGCTGTTCGCTACAAATCACGGTGAATTGTGGGTATTTTGTCGTTCACTATATAGTGAACGAAATTAACAGTTTAGAATTCGTCACACACTACAAAATGGCGTACACACTATATAGTGCACTATATAGTGAATAGGGAGCGGTTTCGAACACAGCCCTAGTCTTTGTCTTTAAGTAAGAAATACATATCCCAGAACGCTCTGACCAAGGTCTGCTTGCCGAAACGTTCACTTTCCTGTCTTGCAAAAAACAGTGTGCGGGAGTATTCTTCAACAGCATACTTCAACAGGAGCTGAGTATCGGGCGAGCCTAAAGAATCGGTGAGGCGGGTGTCTAGGTGACCTTTGACCTCTCACCTTCGGGATTGTCAGTGGGGCCGAGGTCACACTTGGTTTCGCACTGCTGCATGGCGGCCGGACGGTGGGTGTCCAGGCACTCGCTGGACGGCTGCCCGGTGTGTGAGAGACACTGGACAGAGCGCATCTCTTGGCCCAGACCGCACTTGGAGGAGCACTGCGAGTGACAGCATCGAGACAGAACCGGGCGTTACCACACCCGGGTCAAACACGCATTTGAACATTCGCCAACTCAGCGGTCCTCAATCCTGGTGCTGGAGAGCCGCAGGGTGTGCCGGTTTTTGTCGTAACTCAGCAAATAATCGATCAATTAAACCAGTTGATTCCACAGGTAACTCACCTCACCTGATTACTTGGGTCTGAACTGGTTGCTGGTTGCTGGTTGCTGCTGAAACAAAAACCAATACAACCCTGTGGCCCTCCAGGAAATGTTAAGAAATAAACTGTGTAAGTCGCTCTGGATAAAAGCGTCTCCTAAATGCCTATAATGTAATGTAATGTAATGGCGTGCATACATGTGGTTGCCTCAGGGAACTCTTGAGAACTAGATTGGTAGCTTGTGGTCTAAAACATGTTGAGAAAGAGAGAGGGTGTGTGTGTGTGTGTGTTTATTCCCCCCCTAAAAAAAAAGAAATGCATGCGAAGCGGTGGCCTCCTCTCTCACCTCTCCCCAGGGTCCGCTCACCCACTGTGGGGGCGGGCAGCGCTGCAGGTTACAGCGCACCCTGGTGGTGGGACGGCCCAGTCTGGGGCAGTGCGACTCCGGCAGCGTGTCCCCGCTCTCGCCACTCTTACACAGGAGGACACGGTGCCTGTAGCCCGGCCCACAGCTGGGGGCGCACTGGGACAGGGAGAGAAATCTATTCATTCATTCATTTAACAAAGATGTAAGCACATATTGTTGTTATTGATGATTTACTTTTATATGCAAATTATTGTTCTGGCAATACTATGCTGATGTGTGGCGTATTTGAATTTGAATTTGAGAGAGAGAGAGGAGGGAGGGAGAGGGAGAGAGAGCACAGTTTAAAATGCTTTGGCAAGACAATCCTGTTTATTGTCATGCCAATAAAACTCATTTCAGAGGAGGGGGGAAGGGGGAGAGACCGTTTTAAACTGCTTCAAGTCTCTGGTCCCCTGTCTTCATCCCACATCAAGCTGCACTATACAATCTGACCAGCAGGTGGCGAATAGTGGTGAGTTAGCGCGCTAGAAACTCAACTGTCACTTTAAAGTGAGCCCATAAGGTCTGTATGAAGTTACTTTCACTTCACTTGATGTGGTTGACTCATCAAGCTGTGAAAACGACTGTAACAACTGCCCAATTTTGTTCTTTTTCTTTTTTTTACATTACGATTCAAGTTTTATTCAATATGATTGATGTAGTTTAGTTCAAAGATGTCCCGCATTGTACTCCCTGCTAAAATAATTTATGGCGGCTGTGTGGTATTCATTATGGGAGAATCCTGGCTGGTTGTTGCAGGCAAGAATTAGATGAGGGGGAGGAGGGGACTGCTGGGTGGCTCATCCTATTAGGACACTGTTCTAGTGTGTGGATGAGCCCCACGGTCTGCATCCTGTTAAGGCACTGTTCTAGTGTGTGGATGAGCCCCACGGTCTGCATCCTGTTAAGGCACTATTCTAGTGTGTGGATGAGCCCCACAGTCTGCATCCTGTTAAGGCACTGTTCTAGTGAGTGGATGAGCCCCACGGTCTGCATCCTGTTAAGGCACTGTTCTAGTGTGTGGATGAGCCCCACAGTCTGCATTGTGTGAAAATTGTTCTGGGCACCGCACTACAAGAAAGATATAGAAGCTCTTGAAAAGGTTCAAAGAAGGGCAGCTACATTGATACCTGGTATGAAAGGTAAAAGTTATGAGGATAGACTTAAGGCACTCAATCTATTTAAGCTTAGCAAACGGAGACTTAGGGGGGATTTGATTTAGGTTTTTAAATTCCTAAAAGGGATTAACAATGTGAACTACCAAAGATTTTTTAAGATAAGTGGGGTCAGCAGAACAAGAGGCCACATGTGGATATTATATAGTTAAAGGCAAATTCCGCACGGATATTAGGAAGTTTTACACAGGGAGTTGTCAATGCCTGGAACAGCTTGCCAGGTCAGGTAGTAGAGGCAGAAACACTTGGACTATTCATGTCTAGGCTAGATGCAGTACTAGATACTCTTTAGATTAGGACATGAGGAGCCTAGATGGGCTGAACGGCCCGTTCTCATCATTATGCATTCTTATGTTCTTAAGAGAAGCGATGGCTTAAAATACAACTGCACATTCCAGAGCAGCCTTCCAGTGTAGACGGTACAGGCAATTTGCAAGTGCAAGTTGCCCACTGTGGAACTAGGGTTCAAGGCTCTGTGTGTGTTAGAATTATGGTTGATGGCTTGACAGGGTCTGTCTTGTAGGAGGAGGTTCGGCGTCTTTATCATGGTCCTAGAGTTGCAGCTCAAACTCATAGTACGAGAGGGGGATAGTGAACTGAAAGAGGGTACGATTGGCCACCAAATTGGAATAAAATGGGAAAATGAATGAAGGAAGAAGAGGGGCACCTCGGACCAGTCCAGAGCCAGCCACTCTGGGGGACAGCTGTGGTTGTTGCACGGCTCCGTGAGGGGGGGGCGTGGGGGGGCGCAGGCAATGTCGTCCTGGACCTTCTCATCCGCGGGGGAGATCTTTCTCTTACACAGAACCTCCCGCGTACGGAGCCCCCCATTACAGCTGCGACTGCACTCCGACCAGTCCCCCACCCACCAGCTGAGAGAGGGAGAGAGAGAGGGAGGTAGGGATAGAGAGAGGGAGGGGGAGAGAGAAAGAGAGACAGAGAGAGAGAGAGAGAGGGGGAGAGAGAAAGATAGAGGTAGAAAGAGAGAAAGGGAGGGAGAGGGGGAGAGAGAGAGGGGGAGGAAAAGAGAGAGAGAGAGAGATCAGACAGAGAGAGATACAGTTCCAATTAGACCAAATTAAACCAAATGATCAAAAAACTCTTATCTGGACCACTGGAACACAAACACTAAAAAACGAATGAAAACAGGGGAGAACAGGCTGTGTGATCCCTGTGAAAGCAGAGAGGTCGAGACAGACATTCACTTTCCGTTACACTGCAATAAATACTCCCAGGAAAGGGAAATATTCTTTAACAATGTCCTCCCCCAATTCCCAAATATGATGAGGAAAAAGTATCAGTCATGTCAGGTGAAGGACCCACAGCCCCACTAGCAGCCAGATATGTGGCCACAAGCCACAACATGAGGGAGGCACAGAGGACCCTCAGCGCAGCAAATCATTGCTTTACATACATTTTATGGCACCAGCTGTTAGTATGGTACCAAATGTTAATGTTGAAGATAGTTATCCGTTATACTTTCGATTTTATTTTATTTTACTATTTATAGAAAATAATTAACTATTATTATCTATGTATTATTCTTAATTATTGTAATTATTGTTATGTTTGTACATTAGACAATAGGGCATAGAGTTAAACATTTCATATTGTGTGTTTTGTATATGGTTTGGCACCATTGAATTGAATTTATACGAATGAATGAATTAAGGCCCAGTTCATCTGCGTTCCATCGTTATTCTAATGTAATTATATATATATATATATTTTTTTTCTTTGTTCCATTTGTTAAGTGTTTTTGTTTTCAGATCAGTGTGTACTTGCCATGCCAATAAAACAAATTTGACCTTGAGATATGGAGAGAGTGAGAGGCAGGGTTAGGACAAAACAGATACACACACACAAACACACACACACACACACATGCACACAAACACACACATATACACACATGCACGCACACACACACACATGCATGCACGCACACACACACAAACACACACACAAGCCCGCGCACACAAACACACACACACACACGCGCGCACGCACACAAATACACACACAAACACGCACGCACGCACACAAACACACACGCGCACGCACGCACACACACGCACACACACACACACACACACACGCACACACGAATACAGAAAGAGAGATGTGTGTGGTTAGACAGACTGAGATCTGGGATCCGGAAAATTCTCCTTTCAATCCCGTTTCCCCTCCAAAACAACACAACGTACCCGGGAAACCATGTTTGTGTTTTTCACATTTAAAACACATTTCATCAGATCAGGTTGCAGGGCAGAAGACCAACTCCACAACAGGACTTGGTCTTAATCTTGTTTTGGCACCGCAGAGACCATGTCATAGATGCAGAAAAGGGACTGGAGAGATTTACTTTTTGCGTATTTAGCTAGCTACATAAATTCCCAGGTTTAGTCTTCTTTCGCAACAAGCGAAAACATGTAAATCATCATGTCCAAACGCTGCTTTTTAAACGTCATTTGCTTTTGTTTTAATTGCTCACATTGTTTTTCCCTGTCCTTCTGGGATTAATTTAACCGGCTCTGTAGCCGAAACATCCCAAGGGCTGCTGTCCATACAGGAACACAAGGGAGCAACAGCCATCTGGGCATGCAGAGACTCTGAAATATGCGAGAGGCTTTGTACTTGTGCCGTGTCCTCAAAACACACTCACAGCAGAGGAACGAAAGTATAAAACACAGAAGGGAGTAACCTGAATAATTCATTCATGTCTTAGAATAAAAGTACAGATTACACTGGCTTTGTGCCAGCAAGTCTATGTTTTATTAAGGGCTGGCAATTATTTATTTGCGATTTGGTATCCTGAGGAGAGAACTAAAATGTCTGAAGGTTGATATAGATTATCTAAAACATTAACTAAATGCTCTGAATGTTCAACGATAAAAGAAAATATGGAAGTTGTCTTTGCACATTGCAATGCACATTATCTATTTTTCAGTAAAGTAACATTGTTTGAACAAATCACAGAAACGTACACACACATACAGTATGTACACGCAGACCACAAGCACACACAAAAAACGTCCTCGCCTTTCTGCAGAAGGCAATGCAAAAATAGACATTTTTACTGTTCTGATTTATATTGCAGGTTTAGTGTCGACAGAAAGAGACAAACAGGCAGGTAGGCGAACAGACAGAAAGAAAAACAGGTGGACAGACAAATAGACAAAACAGACAGACAGCCTGTCCAGCTGCAAGGCAGACAGGCAGACAGACAGGATGTTAGGCTGAAAGACAGACACACAAAGGCAGACAGACAGAGACACAGGCTGTTAGGCAGATGGGCAGACAGACACACAGACAGGCAGGCAGGCAGGCATGCAAATGGATAGACAGACAGGCAGGCTGGTAGGCAGATGGACAGACAGACAGGCAGGCTAGTAGGCAGACTGACAGGCAGACAGACTCACGTTGGAGCACACGGCTCAGAGTTGCAGGCTCTCTTCTTGTCCTTGGGTTTGCTCCTCTTGTCACAGAAGTGGTTGTACACCACCGAGTGATCGGCCTGCTTCTTACACACAACCTGCTGTATCTGAACCCCTGAGGGAGTAAGAGAAGGAGCCCACAGATCTACCATCATACACTGTTAAACTACATCACACACCATTAAAACTACATACACCACAAACCCCTAAACTACATAACACATCCTTAAACTACATCACTCACTGTTAAACTACATACATCACAAACCCTTAATCTACCATCACACACCCATAAACTACATCACACACCCTTAAACTACATCACACACCCATAAACTACATCACACACCTATAAACTACATCACACACCCATAAACTACATCACACACCCATAAACTACATCACACACCTATAAACTACATCACACACCCATAAACTACATCACACACCTATAAACTACATCACACACCCTTAAACTACATCACACACCCATAAACTACATCACACACCCATAAACTACATCACACACCCATAAACTACATCACACACCCATAAACTACATCACACACCCTTAAACTACATCACACACCCTTAAACTACATCACACACCCATAAACTACATCACACACCCTTAAACTACATCACACACCCATAAACTACATCACACACCCTTAAACTACATCACACATTAAACTACATCACACACCCATAAACTACATCACACATAAACTACATCACACACCATTAAACTACATCACACACCCATAAACTACATCACACACCCATTAAACTACATCACACACCCATAAACTACATCACACACCCATAAACTACATCACACACCCATAAACTACATCACACACCCATAAACTACATCACACACCCATAAACTACATCACACACCCATAAACTACATCACACACCCATAAACTACATCACACCCCCTGCAGGGTCATTTCCACCAGAACAGATAACAATAGATATAAAGATGAAAATAATAAATCGTTCCGATAATAAATTATTCTCAATGGCAACGTTTATACTGCAACAATAACTAGAAGATTGAGCTAGGCCAGGGGTCGGCAACCCGCGGCTCTGGAGCCGCATGCGGCTCTTCAGCCCCTCTGCAGTGGCTCCCTGCAGCTTTGAACAAAATAAATAAATAATGGAAATAAATAACAGCTATTTTCATTTAATTTTTTCTTTCAAAGGGAACACCTTATTTTGGAGATCGAGGTGATACTGTGCCACTGAAATTAAAAAAGTGTTTAATATTTCGTCAATTAAAATATGCGTCACATCCCCGGCGCCTCTCCCTGCCGTCTGAAGGTGGCTAATCTTGAGTTTCCAACCCCCGGTAAACTAACCATGGATAAATCCCCAAAAAAGAAAAAACTCGGAGGAAAATAGAGTTTAATTCAGCATGGACAGATTTATTTGCTTTCCTCCTAATGATGCGGGCTTACCTGTATGCTTGATATGTGGTGAGAAATGAGCAAACAACAAAAATGTAATGTTGAAAGACATTTCCAGAACAAACACACAGCATTTGCTGAAAAGTACCAAGCTGGAGATGAAAGAAAAAAAGGATTTCGGAACTGCTGCGGAAAGCTGAGCAGAGCAAATCTACTTTCAAGAAGTGGATCAAATCTCCAAACTCAACTACTGCTTGCTAGTTTTGTGGCAGCTCAGGAGATAGTAAGGCGCGGAAAGCCACTCACAGATGGAGAATACATGAAAGAATCATTCATTAAAATATCAGAACATCTATTCTCGGACTTCAAAAATAAACGTGAAATTGTTCAGAAAATTAGAGATATGCCTCTCTCTGCAAAGACTGTCAAGGACAGGACCATTAAGGTGGCAGAAAACATTACCAGTCAACAAATTGAGGAGATTAATTCAGCTCCAGCATACTCAATCGCCTGTGATGAGTGAAGTGATGTAAACGATATTGAGCAGACAGCGCTGTTATGCAAATAAGGGAAGGACTCAAAATAGACCTGCATGGTTCTGTGTTTTATTTCAAAGTAGGTCTACACATGCCAGTGTTTTTTTCTCCTCTTCATAAGAGTTTGAGGTTTTCCTTTGTTATAACAGGTAAAAACAGCAATAAAATGTCAGTTTTCTTTTTGTTGTTCTATAATTTTACAAATGCAACAAACGATAGTTATTTTATAGTGGGTGACAAACACACATATTTACACATTTTATTTCTTATTTTAGTTCCTATAATACGTTTTTTTAGTATTTTGTGATTTTCCATCAAAAAATTGGAATTAATTAGTATCTTGTATGACCTCCTTTTGCCTTAAACTTGATAACTTCTGTCAAACATACTAGAAATACGCTTTTGAATAAATTCCAATCCCTCTGTATATATAGTATAACTATAAAACTTTATACACTGTATTATTTTCATTTTAAGGGTCAAATAGGTTTTGCGGCTCCAGATGAATTTTATGTAGTGGGAGAGGGGCCAAAAATGGCTCTTTTGATAGTAAAGGTTGCCGACCCCTGAGCTAGGCCGATAATGACAAATGAAATTGCAATCACACCCAGAGTGACTGTTAGAACATTTCTCCAATAATAAAATATTTTCAGCCAACAGAAATGCTTTCTTCTTTGTAGTTTGTGGGCCCACACCACATTATCGTTTCTCCAGTGGGCCAAGTAGAGGCATAGCAAGGCTCCAGCGTTCACACTTTTCTTTTGGTTTTTCACAATCAAACGACAATGAGGGACAACCATTAATAATCCGCTATTGTGAGATATCAATCATGGGGGCGTGTGAGTGTTGATTGCCACTTGACGCGTGTACGTTAACGGTAACAACGTTCTTGGTGAGGAGGCAAGATAACGATTTATAGTTGTAGTTTTAGTTATCGTTACAGTTTTCTGTTCTGGTGGGGCCATTTATACTTGCTCACACTGTGTGTGGAACAGTCTGCAGGTAATGTAGTAGAGGCAGAGACCCCTGGGGTGTTCAAGTCCAGGCTTGATGCAGTGCTGGACAGTCTCTAGACTGCAGTTAAATGACAAACCTAGATGGGCTGAATGGTCTGTTCTCGTCATTATGTGTTCTTATGTTCTTATCGTCTCACAGGAGTAAAAACTTACGAAACACACATTATGTGCTCTTATGTTCTTATGGTCTCATGGAGCACAACTGACTAAATGCACATTATGTGCAGGCAGATCTGTAGCGCAAGTACAGAGTTGTGCAAGGCATTGTCTTTTTGGTTTGTGTAGATTGTTTTTTAACTCTGAGTTGAGTCACCGAGTTGAAACCCTACTTGGCTGTTATGAGTTCGCCCCACTCCATTGACTGGCTTTGAGACAGAGGTTAAGTTTTCGGTCACAAATTTGCAGTGGGGCAGAATAAATGATGTCTTATCAGGCAAGTGGATTTGGACCATTAGCTCACATCATACATCATGCACACAGAAATAACCTTTCAAAGGCTTCTGAGAGCAGCAGTCTGCAGAGTTCCTGAACCGATTATACTATTAATGAGCCTTCCTTCAACGTGATTCCCTAGGTTCTACACTACTACGTGTGTGTGTGTGAGTGTGCTTGTGTGTGAGCGTGTGTGTGCATGTGTGAGTGTGCATGTGTGAGTGTGCGAAAGAAGCGTGTGAGAGAGTTCAGACCTCCAGCACACAGGGCCGAACAGCGGGACCAGGAGGTGTATTGCCAGATGTATCCGCTCAGCGTGTTGCGGTTGACAGGAGGGTTGAAGCGGTAGTGGATCCCTGGGTTCTCCTCCCTCACCAACACCTATCCTCACACACACACACACACACACACACACACACACACACATACAAACATACACTGAAAATGTATGCATTTGCTACTGTAAGTCGCTTTGGATAAAAGCGTCTGCTAAATGGCTTATATTATATTATATAAAAATATATATATTAAACATCAGTCACAACACCTTACACCAGGAATCTGAAACTCCAGGCCTGGGGGGCCACAGTGTCTTCAGGTTTTTGCGGCTTTCTTTATAGATTTTCTTTTTTAATTCGGGAGAGCGTAGACAAACGCGTGCTCTCCTCCAAAAACATGTGATGTCAGCCGCTGCTTCTTTTCACACCACAGTCTACAAGTTAATTAAGCTGCACAGACATGAGTCGGAGGAAGACACTTAATGTGCAGTTTTATACCGGCATACTGTGGGCATCCAATTGACCAGGGGGTCGCTGGTATGCAACGAGACACAGACAGCCTAGCCAAATTAATCTCTCCCTCCCTGGGCAACGCTACTGCTAATTATACATGGCCCTGCACACAGACTGTGGGCCTCAACCACACACTATATCAGTGTTTTAACAGGATGCAGACCGTGGGGCTCATCCACACACTGGAACAGTGCCTTAACAGGATGAGCCACCCAGCAGTCTTGCAGCTTCATTTCAATAAGTAGCCAGGTGTTTGGACTCTTCCGCCAATCAATGGCTTAAATTAAGCGCTTCAGTGCTGAAGCACACTGAAAGTCGGCAGACACTGCAGCCCTCCAGGACTGGAGTTTGAGCTCCCTTTTTCTTTTTTTTTGTGTGGAAGGGATGTACTTTCTCGCCAAAATAAACATACCACGAGAACCAACAATTTATTCCAAAAACAGCAGCAACGATGCAAAGCCTTTCTGGAGCTGATCTGATTCTGACTCATGCACACACATGTGCCTGGCCGATGACACGGGCGCACATACACATGCACATAGACATGCACATACACATGCACATACACACACACATGGGCACTCCACACGCCCCGCTCAGATTCCGTCGCGTGTGAGAGGGGTCCGTTACCATGACGATGAGGGTGATGTTGGTGGGCCCCAGGGCCTCGAGGGTCTCGGGCTCGTCGGTGGGCCGGCGGTAGTGGAAAGTCGTCCCGGCGATGTCGAACCTGCGCGGTGTGTCGATGGTCAGCTTGCCATTGATGTAGTACTGATCACCTTTGCTTTTCAGCACTGAGATGGAAACAACCAGAGCATTAAGACACCTGTGTATTACACTGGTTCATAATCACTGTCCGTGCCTTTAACCCTTTGAGGAGTGATGTCAAATTAAGATGCTTAGTGCCATAACATTCTAGTTCATTCTAATTGATGACATCATAAAGGGCTGCTAATGGCATCCTCAAAGAACTGTATTCTATTCTGTGTTCTATTATTCCAGAATAGAACACTTTGAATTAGAACGAGAACTCTCAGAAAACTCACTCGTTCTTAAAAAAAGGAAAGAAAATGGGGAAAGAGATTTGATGTACCAAGCATTTATCATAAATAATATTATAATATCAATTGACCTTTGCCAGAGAAGACAATTCCACAGAGGCAATACTTTTAGCTAAATGAGAAATGTGAAGTCAAGTACCAACTATATTCAGAGAGCTACAAAAGGTGCGCTAGAAAATAGTGTGACATGTGTACCAGTGTGCTTGTACGCGTACAGTAAAGTGCAATAAAGTGTGATAATGTTGAGTTTTAGGACAGACAAAAAGCCGCTTCTTACCCAAGTAATTGAGGGAGACGTTGAGCTCCTGGATGTGGATGAAGACCGATCCTTTTGGGATCCGGACCACTTCTTCATAACCTGGACACGGACACACACACACACACACACACACAGACACACATGTCAGATGCACGGCACATGGGAGACAGGGAGTCGGAGGCGCTCGCAGCGACCGGGCGGACAGAGCAGGATGTAGATGTCGGGGTCCTGACTCCCTGATGGAGTAACCATAGCGCACGGATTCCAGCTGAATTCCTGGGAAACATTCTGCAGCTCCCGCGCGTGCTTAGCGCACAGTGAGCATGTCCTGAAGCCAGGCCGCAGTGTCCAGCCAGCCACCACAGCCCTGTAAATATCTCCAACTTCTGTAAAAGAAAAGAAATAAAGGAATAAATCTTTGACCGCGGCGGAGAGGAGAGGAGAGGGAGAAGGAGAGGCTCCGCTCTTGACCTTTAGCACGGCGCTGCGAGTCATTTCTGCAACCGAGCACTCGGCTTGCGGTTTCTGAGGGGGGGGAACGGAGAGTTTTTTCTGTTAACAATCAAGGGCCTGTGTGGTAAACAGAGTCCTGAGGGAACGGGAAAACCGGAGAGCAATAAACCCCTCGGCCTTCAACCCCAGAGTGACCCAACAGCCCTGCCAGAGCTGGAGCAAGGGAGAGGGAGAGAGAAAGAGTAGAGGGGTGGGATAGAGACAGGGGAGGGGAAGAGAGGAAGAGGGAGAGAGAGACAGGCGACGGGAAGAAGGGAAGAGGCATAGAGAGACAGGGGAGGGGAAGAGGGGAACAGGAAGAGAGAGACTACACATATGTACACATTTTTTGCATTGTTTTATTTCATTTTTGCTTTGTTTTGTACTGTTCATGTACTGTAATACTGTTAATTTCTGATTGTTAATTTTAAGTTCTTATATGTTTGCTTTGGCAATATGTCCTCAGGTATTTCATGCCAATAAAGCTCATTCAATTGAACTGAAAAACTGAGAGAGAGAAAGAGACATGAGAGGGGAGCAGATGGGAAGGGAGAGAGAGAGAGTAGCAACTCACTTCCTCTCTTCTTGATCATTTTTATTTACTCTTTACTGTCTTTCCTATGTACTTTTTTTGTTCACATTCAATTCAAATTTTGCATTTGATGTGTTGTAGTTTTCCTTTGTAGTTTGTGTTCAATGTTTGCTTCCTGTAAAGCTTTTTATGTTCAAATACTGTTTGTTCCTGTAAAGCTTTGGCAATATATTCAAATACCAACATGTCATGCCAATACAGCATTTGAGACAGAGAGAGAGAGAGAGAGAGAGAGAGAGAGAGAGGGTAAGAGCGGTTGAAAACAAGGCAAAATAAAAAAAAAGAAAAAAATAACTAAAAAGGTGGAACGGAAGAGTCACCGTTTGGCAAGGTAACAAGGCCGGCAGTTACGGCTGGTAAGGCAGTTTCCAGAACAGTGTGTGCCGACCACTTAACCAGTACTCTAGCCAGCGGCGTTACTCCTTCCTGCTCTCGTTCACTAAACAGCCAGAGACTAAAGCGAGAAGCAAAGCCGTTAGAACAGTGGTTCCCAACCTCAGAGTCCTGAAAAAAAGGTACCATGCTGTACCGATTAAAGTACAAATGCATGTCACTCTGGCAGTACCCCAGTAGGGTACTGAATTGTACCTTTAGCCACAGAAAAACTACCCTCCTGAGAAAAAGAATGTTGCTTGCAGTACAAGCCTCATTTTCATTCCAATATGGCTGCCAATGTAGGCATTACCCTACCTGGGTACATATGTGTACCTTTCCTCAACTTGTACCTTTTCCACTGGGGAAATGTACAAAACTGTATCATGAAGGATCTTATGTGTACCTTTGAAGGTGCGATTCACTTTTTTGTGCGTTTTTGTGGGGACCCACTGTGTAGGCTAGTTTTGTTTTAGCCAATCTCTTGATAAATTAAGGTTGTTGAAAACGTGTGAATATTCTACCATCATTTAGTTAAGCAATGAACTCAATGCAGGTTTGGCTTAGTGCCATGTGCTCTGTCATTGAGTCATTTTCCACAAATCATTTAGTTTCAGTGACCAGATGTCCACATTTTCAGCAATTAGGACCCAACAAATTTCACCTGCCAGTCTATAATGGAATCAATTAAAAAAGGAACCTCTTTCTAAAGGAATCATGTGCCATATAGAATATTACAGAAAATTAAAGCATTAGTTGATCAGACTGATTAAAAGTCCTGGGATGCATAACGATTTCTTACATAATACTGCCTTAAGAGGGTAAATCATCCTTCAACAGACATTAAAATGGTCTAATTAGTTCTAAATTAAAAGCTTGTTACAATTCAGAGGTTGCAATTATGGTTGGAACAAAAACCAGCATACACAGTGGGTCCCCAGCACCAAGTTTGTGATCAACTGGGTTAGTAGACACACACACAGACACACACACACATACCCAAAAAAAATAGACGTGAGTAGGTGTTCTGGGGGGTGTAAATTACACAGGGCTGAAAATACACGCGCCAGCTGCGGTGGAGTGGGGCACTGTGGTTTCCCTGACTATGGCCACATGGGGAAGGTGTGTCTACTCTGGGCATTGGACGGGGGCGTTTGTTGGCACGGCAACCTGTCCCAGAATAGGTCCCACAGGCATAACATCCAGAGCACTCAACGGTTAGGGCCCCAGGGCCTGCAAGCCACACACTTGCCCCCCCTCCACTTCGAACCATCTACCGAGCAACCCTAACTCTGCACCCCCTACACCCTCACCCCGCCACGGGTCTGGCCTAAAATGCCTATTCCACCTAGTCTTGAGGATCCATCTTGGTTTAACACACTGCCACACCCCCCATTGGATATTGGGTGCCGCCTGCTCCCCTACAATAATGAAAGGACAAGGACCATGGAGCTTCCGGAAGCTTCTGAGAAGTACGAGTGCCGTGGAGGGGCCAATGACTCTGAGTGACCCCTGTTACACCACCCAAAAACAGCAGCGTGTGTGGGAGATGTGATGGACGTGCCTTGATGTAAAGGCGGTTTGTGTCCCTCTCCGGGACCTGGAACAGCCGCTTCCTCCGCCCTCGCTCCAACCTCAAGCCACACAGAGTGTCCGCTTTCAATAGCAGCACGTACACAGAACCAGCTCTCTTTATCAAAACTTTTAATCAGCTTGGCTGCCCTGTGACCAAAACAAGTGCAAAAATGAAGGGCCAAATTACACCGAAGGAGCAGAAATTACACTTGGCACAGAGCGGAGCAGCTTAAATATGATTTAGTGGAAAAACTGCCAGCTAACTGCTATGGACACACAATCAGAGAGCTTGCGTGTGAACAGACAATTATAAATGACTTTCAAAACGACTGAGTTCCCTTCTCACACACATTCAAGGCAGAGTTGTGTTTTAGACCACATACATATACACAAATACATACACACACAATTTAAATTTCCATCCTGCAATTACCCTGGCTGGGTCTAGATGTGTCCCTGGAAACATTATACTTTCTATCAGCGGCTCTCAGAAATGCAGGGCAGATCTGGAGTCTTATGGATGAAACTCCCTTGCTGACTTCTCCTTTTTTTCCTCCATCACCACATTTCAGTTTTTTTGTATCCCTGCTTGAGTGAAAGGCACGTTTTACTGGACCCATTATGGTTACAGTGTTGGAAAACCCAAGAAGACAGGAAAACAGAGCAAAACAAAGGGTTTTTAACCCTTTGAGGAGTGAGCTTTTTGAGAGTTCTAGTTCTAATTCGCAGTGTTCTATTCTGGAATTGTACAGTTCTTTCAGGGTGCCATGAGCAGCCCTTTATGATGTCATCAATTACAGTTAACTAGAACGTTACAGCACATTCTAGAATACACATCACAGTGCCGCAGCACTCCTCAAAGGGTTAAAGAGTTTCTTCCTGCTGCCAAGGCCCAGGGCAGCGAACGTCTGGTGGGGGCAAAACTGAAGGAGGGGTGCACCCCCAGGGCCCTCTTGGAGCCGCTCCAGACCAGCGACCCCCCACAGGTCCGGTCCATCCTGCTCACGCCAGCGTTATCACTGATTTACAAGCTTGCGGCCACGTTGTGATTTATGACGGACAGGATGAGACAAGCGGGCAGAGGCGAGGGAGAACCAGGCCAGAGTCTATGTGGAATCACTTTAGAGTCGGCAGCAGAGCTGGGGTTCAATTCCAGTTCAGGAAATGAATTGAAATTAAATGAGTTAATTGACACAGTATTCAAGGTTTTCAATTCATGAAATTAGAATTTCAATCCATTTGCTGAAATTGACTGAATTGGATTGGGATTGACCCCCAACCCTAGGCAGACAGCACCAGAAAACCTATTTTCGTGCCGGCACTAAGCGGCATTATGCCCTAGCGCAGGCGAATTCGTCTGTCGCAAACTGAATATTTCCCGTCTTTGCCAAGTTTGGCAATTTCGTGGTGCGCAATGAAGGTGTTTGCGAGACTATGGGCTGGGCAGCACAATAGGGGGTGTGACTATGAAAACAGTCACAAGTTTGGTGTCAAATAATGCGTTTGCGTTAACGTCCAACTAGACCACCTCAGTGCAAACGCTGGCGCTCTGTGCAATTTGGTGACTTTATTGTTGCGCACATATGAACATAAGGTTATCTGAAATCACATGAGAATGTTTTGTGAATATTGTGAATTTCCCCCCACGTTGAGGCAAATCGTCCAATCCATGGGTAACTTGCAAGCGTAATCAATTAAGCTAAAAACTATTTCACCACAGCTTGTGATTATTCATTGCACGGACATAAAGCCAGCAGGCCATCCATCGCTACCGTTCAGTAAGATACACCTGTTAAATAAATATATGTTTGTATGCACATTGTTTTTCTTATGTGAAAGGTTTTTTTTCCATTTGCACTACAGAAAATGCGATAGGCGATATGCGAAGGCGATACCGTGAGCGATACCCTGGGTTTGGTAGCCGGTGTTTGCCAGACGGCAATCAGTTCGGCTGTACATGCAGTTTCTTCCAGTCTTGTCCAACATGCAAATTAGTTTATTACTTTTCCTACACCTGACAGCAAAGAACTAAACAGGATTTTTATACGCAATGTGGATTCCCTGGGGTCTGCACACATGTGCAGTTGCGCGCACCATCTGATAATGGTATAATTTATGTGAATCGGAAGGGGGTCCACTCCATTAATATCCAGGTGGTTTGTGATGCACACTCCAGGGTGACACATGTAGGCCTACTGCATGACGAACATAAATGAAACAGGCCTAGTTGCAGCTGTGAGTTTGTTATTTATTGCTTTCCATTTAACAATTACTTTAAGTTAGAAGAAAATAAACAAAACAAAAGTTGGAAAGCCTACAAAAAAGCCTAGGAAAAAAAGAGATGGTAAAATAAAACACTTTCTTTTAACAATGTAGGTCTCAAAATATAAACTCAAATCATGAAAATAACAAATTAATGTGCACCTTGTTTTCCCCCTCTGATTTGCACGCCAACTTTTCCGCACCTCCTCGCTCTCCTCTTTTGAGAAGCGCTCCTGGCACAGCTGCACAAAACTGTAATGTCAGGAAATTGCCAATTTGCTATAGCGTTAGCGCACTAGTATTTAAAGGGATAGAAAATAGGTGTTCTGATTGGCCATTATGAAACCAAACCCCCACCACACCCACATGTATTTTTTTAAAGTTAATCCAACCTCTTTTACAACTGCGCTGGAGGTGCGCTATCATCCTAAATCACGAAATTACCGAAATTGCGTTAGACACGCCCTAAAGCGCCACCATCTTCGATTTGCATCTGCGTTACCAACACCGTTCTAATTCACCAAAATAGGGCCCAAAGTCATGTGCTACAGTTACAGAATAGCTGGTAAAAAAAATAATTGATTGAACTAGCAAAAACATTAAAAATTAAGCTGGAATAAATGGAACTAGGAATTGAATGGAACATCTGCCAGGCACCCCAGATCTCCATTAACTTCTGACAATGGAATACCTTCTTCAGGGACTTCTGGGTGTTAGGGTGCTCTAGTGTGTGGATGCGCCCCACGGTCTGGTATTGAATCCAGAGCGTGCCACAGGGCAATGCCCAATTGGCGGTAGCATCCCCCAGGGAGGGAGGGATCCAGTCTGCCGGGATGTCCGTGTCTCGTTGCACACCAGCAACCCACGCTGATCAATCAGGCGCCCACGGTCTGCCAGTATAAACCTGCACACAAAGCATCTTCCTCCGACTCAGGTCTGCGCAAGCTTGACTTGTAGACTGCGGTGTTGCAAGAAGTGCCGGCCTCAGAGAAGAGCGTGTGCTGTTCTATGGTCTCTTGAAGTGACAGTGGAGCATTGCAGCATCGACTGAGGCTTAAGAGTATGCTTGGGCATTCCAAATTGGGAGAAAAAGGGATGAAAGCGTTCAAAAATGTGAAATAAAAAAGGAATACCTCCTTCAGGCAGGGAGTCATTGAAGACACCGTCGATGGCCTCACAGCTGCTCCCATCGCCCCCGCAGTTCCGGCAGCGGTCCTCCCGCACGTCCGACCCAAGTATCCGGTCACAGCCCACATGCTGCCAACAGACGGGGGACACGGGGGTCAAAGGTGAAGGATCAGGGGGCACGCACACAGGGAAACAGAAACACTGCACCGCTTCCTGAAAGAACACCGTGGGTTGCAGGATTGATATTATTTGTAAGAGAAGATTCCCATGTGCCAAATAAAAAATAAAAAATAAACAGTTAGCACTCAGGAACCGACATTAAAACTGTTCAGAATTATTGAAATGTTCACAAAAGGGAAGGCATTCTTTCTGGACCTTGAGACACCGTTTTCCTGCAGGATTATGTAAAACAAGTTTTGGATTAGTTGGAAGGTTTGAGGTATGTTTAAGTCTTATCTGCTGTTGACTGGTTGCGCATGCTTGAGGTTACACAATACAGTCCTGTACTGGTCCTAAAGAATTTGAAAAAATCTCCTTTATTTCACCAGTAGATCACAGAATTAAAAAAAGAAGAAGTTTTACCAAAGCCAAGAGATTATATAATGCACAAATGTGCAGCCCATTTCCCGCTGGTAATGAGTAAGGGGACACTTGTTGGAGGCAGGGCTTTTAAAGCAGGTCTCTTGAGTTGGGACTGGGCTGAGGGTGTGTTTGGAACATGTGTTTTAGGAGCCTGCGAAATGCCATTTGTTTTCAAAGCTCCCCTCCTACCTCAAATCAAACCCTTACTGTCTCCAACTGAACCACGATGGGACTGCAATGCAAACCTTTACATGTTTCCCCTGCTTGCTGTTTTCTACCTTTATATATGTGCCTTATATGTCAGGGACTGGATGGCAAAAAAACTGAGAAAAAGAGAGAAAGAGAGGGGGGGGAGATGGAGAGAGTGAGTGAGAGAGGTATAGAAGGAGAGAGAGAGAGAGAGAGAGGGACAAAGAGATAGAGAGAGAGAGAAGGAGGGAGGGTTAGAGAGGGAGTGAGAGAGGGCAAATGGGAGTGAGAGAAAGGGGGAGAGAGAGAAACAGATAAAGAGTGAGAGAGGAAGAGAGAGAGAGAGAGAGAAACAGAGGGAGGGAGTGAGAGAGAGAGGGAGTGTGCTGTAATCTGGTCCAGCTGCCCACACTTCGACAGTGCAGTGAGGTCAGTAAGTTCCCTCTCCACACAGAACAGAACTGAGAGCTGAGCTGCTGATAAACACACTCCTTCCACTGGAAGAACATTGCAGCTTAGACTTAACCCCCCCAAAGCACTCCAGAAAAAAAACATGCTTAACAAAATAAAGGAGAAGAGAGATTGCTGCTCAAGCTGCTAATGAAAGCCAGTTATGTCCCATGTAGCAACAGAGAAGCCACAAAACAACTCTTCAAATATTTTGTGGTTTTGTGTCAATCATGCAAGTGCTTTTGTTTTTCCTGCTCCCTTCCACACCATGTCGCTTTTCTCCACATCGCTCAAATCTGTCCAAAAGAAACAACTACAGGAGGGAAGAAGTTATTGTTTGGAATTATTCGCCTCACAAAAAGAGAGATTGTGACATAATTAAGGACATAAAAAATAAAAAAAATCACGAGGAGGAAGGCAACCCTGTGCTTGACCAGTGCTGGGATACATGGAAAGATAGAGGTGTGTGAGCCTGTCTCTGTGTGTCTGTGTCTGCGTGTGTGGGGGACTGAGTCTGTGTCAGACTGTCAGATTGTGCCCGACTTTGTCTGTGTGTGTCAGACTGTGTGTGTGTGTGTGTGTGTGTGTGTGTGTCAGATTGTGTCTCTGTGTTAGACTGTGCCAGATTGTGTCAGAATGTGCCTGTCAAATTTTTCCAGATTATATCAGTGTGTGCTAGACTGTGTCTGTGTGTCAGACTATGTCTGTGTGTTAGACTGTGCCAGATTGTGTCAGAATGTGCCTGTCAGATTTTTCCAGATTATATTTGTGCGTGCTAGACTGTGTCTGTGTGTCAGACTGTGTCTGTGCGAAGATGCTGCCGCACCTTGCATTCCCCGTTGACGCAGACATCCAAAGAATCATCTCGGCAAGGAGTTCCGTCCACCACTGCCGGGGCGCGCTCCGTGTAGAAGTTGTATCCTTCCGCCAGGCAGTTGAGGGAGCAGGACTTCACCCCCCCTGCAAACAGCCAGAAACAGGTGGAGATGGGAATGCAAACAGAAACAAGAACGTGTAACGGTAATTGTTGATAAACATTTACCTGAAACTATTTTATTTAGTTCAGGAAGCATTATTCAATTACACTTCTGTACTCTGCGTTTACTACTGGAGTAATCCACATTGCTGAATGTTCATTCAAGCATATAGACTGTGGTACTGTGGGGCCTCTGATCTCCCTGGCAACGCTGTATTTTTGTTGTTTCATACAGGCTAGTTTTATATGCGCGAGTCAACATCTTTTATTTGCTATGAACACACAGTTGAATTTACAGCACTGCAAACTGCAAATAAAAAGAAGAAAACAAATTGCTCCCTCTTTCCGCTTTTTCAACGCTTGCACGCGCTATATATGCCTTGGTTGGTGGGGGGGGAGGATGAAACAGAAACACAAATTACACAAAACGTTTCCCTCAATTACGCCGCAACACCATCGGGTTTGCTAATGTCTCTGACGGCCGCGCATGGTATTTTAATGGGCTTTTCATTTTGTTGTTTTTTTTGCATGTGAGACATTGTTAGTTTGTTCTCCCACAGCTGCTGGGGACTCGGGTGCCAAAGCAGAGAGTGAGAGAGGGGAGTGGGGGGGAGAAGGAGATTGAGAGAGAGAGAGAGAGAGAGAGAGAGAGAGAGAGAGAGAGAGAGAGAGAAAATGTGTGGAGGGTCCAGAAGAGGGGAGAGCACATTTCGGATGGCTGGCTACAAGGGAACAAGCAGCTGAATATGATTATAATCCCCCCCCAACCCCCATACACATTGTATGCTCCCTCTGCTTCCCCTCCTCTCTGTCGCCCCTCTCCACCTCCCCATGTCTGGGACTGATCAGAGCTGCTGGCTCTCAACAGGTTTTCAGTTTCTTGGCCCCCCCAAAAAAAGGAACGGAGGGGTCAAAAGCACGAAAGAATCCCCCCCCTTTCTTTTTCTATTCTTTTTATTTTTCTCTTTCGTTTTTTCTGTCTTTTTTTTACAGCGAGGTATCAGGAAAAGTGCAGCGCTCAGCAAAAACATAAAAACATTCAGAGGAACACTGGAACGCAGTAATCAAGCGACGAGTGGAGAAGGACAGAGAGGGAGAGAAAGAGGGGAGAATGAAAATGAGTCAGACAGGCAGATAGAGAGAGAAAGAGAGAAAGAAGAGAGAGAGAGAGAGAGAGAGAGAGAGAGAGAGAGAGAGAGAGAGAGAGAGAGAGAGAGAGAAAGAGAAAATGAAGGGGGGAGGCGGGAGGGAGCATTTGCCCACAAACAGGTGCTTTCATTAATTCCATATTAGTGTGGATCACAGAGCGCACACTGAGCTCTCCTCTCAAGACAAGTGACAGGCCCAGAACTGAGATTCTAATTTCCAACACAAACTCCACAAGGGGGCCTTGACTGAAATGTGTGTGTGTGTGTGTGTGTTGGGGGGTGGGGGTTGAAAAAACATGCAGATGGGAAAACCGACGCCCCCTGTTCCCCCCCTTCTTCCTGCCTCCTTATCCTCAGATCTAAGGCCCCCCCCCACAGTGTAGTTCCGACCCCGGTGTTTTGCTCCAGTTGCCATGCATGACCCTGGCGTGTCACCAGTCATATGAGCCAGAGAGTAAGGTGCTAATGGGCTCCTAATCTCCTCCCCTGCGCCCTGGTACCAGCTCCCTCTCTCCCTCTCTCTTTCACTCCTTCCCTCACTCCTTCCCCCTCTCTCTGCACTGACAGCCAGAGCCGGGCTCAGACTTTTCCACCGGGTCTCACGGGGAGTCTCTACTTTCAGCCCTGTCCTTTCTCCAGGGTCAGCCCCATTAAAGGGGGCTCAGTGTGGGCTAAAGGCGGGGCCTGCCCCCCTCCCCCACGCCCAGACAGGTGCCCCCACACTATGAGCCTGGTCTGCCACATATACTATACTCTCAAACATAAAGGTACAATTAGGGTACACCTTTGTTCATCAGAGTACAAATGTGTTCATTGTACCTTCAAAGGTGCACATACGATACAGTTTTGCACCTTTTCCCAGTGGAAAAGGAACAAATTTAGGAAAAGTACAGATACTGTATGTACCAAGGCAGGGTAATGAATCCTTATTCACACTGGCATATTGGATTAAAAATGAGGCTTCTACACCAAGCAACATTCTTTTTCTTGCAAGAGTACAATTATGTTCTTCTGACTAAAGATACAATTCAGTACCCTACAGGGGTACTGCCACAGTGACAAGAATTTGTACTTTAATAGGTACAACTTGGTACCTTTTTTTCTGAGTGTAATTTTGATGTCATCTGCAGCCACCTCCCACAATCCTGCATATGGAATCTTGACCAGGAAAGACCCTTTAAGCACTGAGCCAATCAGACAGCAGGAGCCATGCAGCCACTGTGGGCCGTTTGAGCTGCCTCGTTTAGCCGTTGTTGTCAAAGTAGCACAGGCAGAACTGTCAATATTCAAAAATTACATACAACACTGAGCTATTTTTCAAAATCAACTGAAGCAATTATAAGTGGGCAGAGCTCATACAAAGATGCTCTTATAACTAAATAATCTATACACCCCACTCTATCTCTACATTCCATTCCTCGCAATACCCTCACTGAACTGGAAAAAGCACTACACAACCCAACAGACCCTTTAGGAGGCAGTGGAATACTTGGGCACAAATCTAAACAGGTTTACCATGAGATACCACCGAAGGGATTCATCTTATCTGATCTATGTGCTGGAAACACGACGCCCCCAGCTTGCACGGTGAAACTACAGGAACACAGAATGAAGGAAACGCATGCAGAATTGTGGGAGGTGGCGGCAGATGATGTCACAATTACACTCCCATGATGCTTTTCTTCAGTAAGGCTGAAGGCCAAGTCAAGGGCGGGGGTGAAGGAAGGCTGGCTGCCTATGGAGTTTATTGGACAGAGCGCAAAAATGTCAATGGCTCACGCCTCTGAGAAAATAAATAAGCCTGTAAGAAACGCTGAGTGCTTTTTTTTATGAACCGTCCTTGGCTGTCTGAGCAGGAGGGAGGCTTGCCCAAGGTGTCTGACTGCAGACGGAGAGAGAGTGAAAGGGAGACAGGAAGAGAGGGGTAGGCGAAAGAGGAAAAGAGAAAAGAGAGAAAAACGGAAGAAGAAAGAGAGACAGCAGGAGAGGGCGGACAGAGAGAAAGAGAGGACAGGAGAGAGGCAGTCTCAGATACGGAGAGAGTGAAAAACAGTGAAAAAGAGAGAAGGAGAATGGGGGGGGGGCTGGGATGTGTAATCTGGCCCTAACACAGTGCAGACCATGGCAGGGCCCATATTTGAACAGCTGCGAGGGATTTCCATTGTAAAATCAGCTGACTTGATGAAAGGAGCACTTGTTGCCTGGAGTTGGAGACGGCCCCTCTGTAAGCCATTATGTTATTGGAAGCGTAGATTAAAGGCAGTTATGTCGTCGAAAGTATTTATCTTCCGCGTCCAGCTTCGTGCTCATCAGGCGGAGGAATTCTAGCCGGGGATTCTGGGAGCGGGGCCCTGTCCCGCGCAAGCATATGGGAGCCAGACCAGAGAAGGAGCGTCTGCAGCTCGCCCCTCAACTCGGCCCAGAGCCCCAACCCAGCGAGGGACCCAACGCTCTGGAAGCACGAACCAGAGGCCCATCGCCAACAGGAACGATAACGATAAAGATCACAATACCAATAACGGTAACAGTAAAGGCGGCGATAACCAGTAAAGCTTGCGATAGCGGTAATGCTAACGATGGCAATAAAGATTGACTTGATGACGGTGACAATCATAATCATGATAACAATAAGGGTAGTGATAATAATAAAGATAGCATCGAAGAAACCGTTCCAATTCAAATTAATGACAGCGTCCACACTACAGCGATAACTGTTGAGCCAAAGAGCTGCGGCAATAATGGTATTGTTCGTCTTGTTCTTTGAGCGAGGTTTACAACACATCTCTGACGATAACATCATGTCCGACCAATCACAGCTGTGCACTGTCTGTACCCGCTGGAAGCATGTGTGTGTGTGTTGATTGACGGGTGACATTTGTGTCTATCTTTAGACTATCTTTGCGGTTATCGTAGAGATGGGCCTTTATTACATTACATTGCAGGAATTTAGCAGGTGCTCTTACTTACACAATCCATTTATACAGCAGGATATTTACTGATGCAATTCTGGTTAAGTACCTTGCTCAATGGTACAACGGCAGTGGCCCACCCTTGATGTTACAAGCCCAGGTACCTAACCATTAAGCCATGCTGCCACTCTTTGTACTCCTCCCGCCATGTTATACTCCTGTAACAGACAGGTGTGACAGGTGTGGGCGCTAAGCTATTGGCTTAGTCCTTTTACCGTGTCCCGACACTTCCTGTTAGAAAGCGTGCGAGACCGCGGGCCCTGCGACGGTCGTGCCTCTCTTGACAGTCCTGCCGTGTTTCTGACATCCTGCCAGAGTGAGGGAATATGGCGGCGTGATGTGCTCTCACCTCCCCTGTAGGGCTTCCAGGTGTAGAATTTACCCCTGAAGGGCACACTGTCAAAATCCGAGCACTGAATCTCCCGGAAGTCTTGAGAGCCGGCGGGGCATTCCTGAGACACAGAGAGTTTGAGAGAGAGAAAGAGAGAGGGAGTGACTGACTCTGTCTGTCTGTCTGTCAGCAACAGCCAAAACCCAAAAGCAGTGAGGAACCGTGAAGATGTTCACGTTGTGCTGATGCTCATTTTAATGCACATGTCAGAAGAGCCTTTCCTGCTCTATCAAGACAACGTCTAACTCAATTTATCATGGATCTTTTACCTTTCCTTTTTTTTCTTTTACATTTAAACCAGGAAACCCCGAAGTCCAACTAGTTAGGTGATAAGCGATGTTTCGAAGACACTCGTTCACTTGTAGGGCCGAACAAGCGGCTGTTAATGGGTGCATTTTTGCCTCAAAACTTCCACCACACAGAGGTTTTCCAGTGCCGAAGGGCTGCGTGAGGGCATTCAGAGCGCAGTGTTTGGAACGAGCAGAATGAGTGACATTAAGAGTTAGTTTCACCACTCACGTCAATATTGCAGGATCGGAATCGCTTTCTCTCTCCCAGACAATACTTTCCACCAATCGTTGGCCTGAAACCAGAAAAGCAAAGGCAAATCACATCTGAGTACAATTTAACAATAACTCCCAATCACACAGCTATTAATTCTCTTGCCATGGCTTTGTTTTTCCACACCATTTAAATGCCTTTTCCCCCCTGTCTTCTCATTACCAATATGCCAGAATCAATTGAATCAACTCTTCAACAAACGCAGTAAACAAACGTGCTTTTACAATTATTATCCTTGCTTTGAACATGAATAACCAGTGTTATTATCATATTGGCAAAAGTGGCAGGAATAGCAAGAGTTGCCTTAAAATCACTATAATAGTTGTTTTGGCTTCCACATCTTGGCAGGGTGTGAAAATAAAATATGCATATGCGACTCAACACTTTCATCACCTTGATAAACAATAACGATATATGAAAACACTGCAGGCCATGCAAAACTAAAGTCTCTGGACCTTAAAAACTGGTTTTCATTGAAGGACTCAAGTGAACAAAAAAATGAGTAAATGTGTCAAACTGTAAATGTGTCAAACAGATGCAGGGGAGAACAGTTTGTCTTTCCAAAACGCAGCAAAATGAAGAATCAGGGAAACTCAGGATAGAATTTGGCAACCACAAATAAAAGAGTCCCATTGGCTACCTGGGGCTGTCACAGTGTCGGATGGAGGAGGAGACCCCTCCCCCACAGGTGCGGCTACACTCCTCCCATGGTGACCAGAGGCCCCACCCGCCATCCACACCTTCTGGGCGCGTCCCGAATGCCACACACACCCTCTTGTAGCACCACTGCGGGCAGAAGACAGGTAAAAACCATCACAGTCATGTTCCTCACCTTCCTGACTCATTGTATGTCCATTTTCTAGAACAGGATTACTCAAATCTGGCCCATGAATCCAAACTTGGTTCTGGTTTTCCCTTCTCTCAGGTAGTTAATCAAACAATTAGTGCAATTGATTGGCCAGAGTGTCTTCACACCTGTCTCGCAGGTAAAGGGAGTGTGGAAAAACAAAAGTACTCGACCCACGAGGACTGTGATTTGAGTAACTCTGGTCTAGAACAGGGGTTCCAGTGGTTCCCTCGGGGACCCTCAACCGGTTCATGTGTTCCTTAAATGCCATCACCAGCACACCTGATTCAACTAATCAATTCTCGCTAAGTAGTTAACTAGTTGAATCGGTGCGCTGAATTTAAGAAATACATTGAGTAGCTGGGGGTCCCCGAGGAGAGGTTTAGGAACTACTCAAACTCGGTAATGGAGTACGATGGTTTTTGTTCCAACCATAATTGCAACCGCTGAATTCTCTTCATGTCACACTTCATGTTTGTTGAAGGACAATTTACCAAGGCCATATTATGTCACAAATAGCTATGCATGCCATGAAGAATAAATGTCCAATCGTCACATCCCAGGACTTTTAATCAGTCGGCTTTCATTTTCTGTAGTGTGCTATATCAAAATAGGTTACTTTTTAATTGATTAAATTATAGACTGGCAGGTGAAATCAGTGGGGGGCCTAGTTGTTAAAAGTGTGGACACCTGGTCACTGAAATGAAATGATTTGTGGAAAATGAAAAGTACAGTGGCAGAGCACATGGCAATGAGCCAAACCTGCATTGTGTTAAAATAAGTTTAAGGAAATTATGGTAGAACATAAATACGTTTTGTGTTGATCAAGAGATGTGACAAAAACCAGCATACACAGTTGGTCATCAGGACTAAGTTTGGGAACCCCTGGTCTAGAACAGTGGTTCACAAACTTCTCAGGGACTCCCAGCCAGTTCATGTATTTGTTCAGTTCCACCATCAGCACACCTGATTCAACTAATCAATGCTCGTTAAGTAGTAATGAGTTGAATCAGTTACGCTGGTGGTGGAATTAACAAATACATGGACTGGCTCTGGGTCTCAGATGAGATGTTTGGGAACCACTGTTCTAGAATAGAGTCCACAATATTGCTCCCTAAACCAAAAGTGTATTGCTCACTATAACATGATAAATGCTTTGGATCATTGCACCAAGAACCTGTATGGATCAAAATGTTGATAACGTTATGGTGAGAAATAAACTTTTGGTTTAGGGAGCAGTATTGCGGTGAGCGGATTCTATTTCTCCTTTTCCACAATTTTTTCTGTCCTGCACCTGCATAAAGCTTTTTGGATGTGTGTGTATTATCTTTTGTTACCATTGTCTAGATATAATGGTCTGTATAATGGTTAGGGAGCTGGGCTTGTAACTCAGAGGTTGCAGGTTCAGTTCCCAGGTGGGGCATTGCCGGTGTATCCTTAAGCAAGGTATTTAACCTGAATTGCCTTTGTAAATTCCAGCTGTGTTACAGGATTGTATGTAAAAAACACAAACTGTGAGTCTTTATGGATACAAGAATCTGATACATGCCTTATCTGATACATGTAAATATACATTTCCAATCTATTATATTATATTACATACTGATTACATCAAGGAACGAGCAGCATACACAGGCATACTACTTAAGGATTCAAATCAAGAAAACAAAGAGTAAATCAAGACCAGCCGTTGATAAGGGTTAATATTCTTGCACTTACACCAACTTCACACTGGTGTTAGTTAGTCAGATCCCATACTTCCCCCAATTTTTTGGTAATAATGGTCTGACCCAGTACTTACTCCTTTCTCAATGGTGTTGGTCTGACAGATGGTTCCTTCCGCAGCGGGGATGCTACTGGTGATGCAGCGGTTGCTCTTGCTCATGCACCACAGCTCACTGCACACCTCCTGGGGACATGCAAGACACACGTCAGCGCCCGGCTGCCATCCCTATCGCCCCCTACAGGACAACACACCGGCTCTGTCCTGCGTGCCCTGTCAATCACACACTCACCCAAAACAGAGTTATAATGCAGCATCCCCTTCAGCTCATGCAGTGGGAGGGGTGACCCAGGGAATAGACCTGGGTCCAATGATTATTTTAAATACTTCAACCCTTTCAGACACCAGAAACATTCCTGCAGTAACATTCCATTCACTGACATTATTAAAAACAAGATCTATTCTCACCAATATTCAGAATATAGATTATTTTTTTCGTACGTCTTGGTTAGTAACATGTTTTGTTGAAAAATGTCCAGGATATGTGGCAGGAGTGTTTTCAAATTTTATCAGCATACAAATAGTTCAAGTATTTCAAATATATTCTTGAATCAGGTCTGTACTATGTCTAACGTTACTTTGTTTTCTGGCAGCATGGTGTGCTAGTTGCTTTGCTGTTTCTCAGTGAGATATTAAGTACTAAATGAAGTTTTACAGATCTTGTGGTTTGTTATCATTATTATGTCATCTGATCAAATTAGTTTGCAATGTTAATGCCTTTGGTATGACATAATATGATGTGCTGGACGTTGAGTCATACACCATCTAATGAAACCTACAATGTGCACAGGTTAAATTCCACAAAAACACATGTGAGAATCCCTGGGTTTCAGCACATGTCCAGCAACATCCAGATTATCAGAAGCGCCAGGATGGAGGGCTAAAGCAGAAGGGTGAAAGCGAGAGAATAGTATTTGTCTCTGCTGGGAGTGAGAGACGAGGGACGAAAGCAGAGAGCAGAAGCTGAGGCAACAGCAGGCTTGATCGAGGGGAGGAGATGAGGAAGGTGAGTACCCCGTATTTACACTGGCGTGACTTCACTCCATACTGGAATCGGCACTGCTCGTCGGCGTCGTAGGCCTGGCCGGGCGCCGTGGTGGGGTAAACAAACTCCTGCTTCGGGGGCACGTTGTTGAGGCATGAGCCCAAGCCTGAACTGCAAAGGGAGTCAAATGGGAGGGACAGAGGAAGTGCTCTTAATGCCAGGTCAGGAACTTCACCTGAAAACCATTAACGTTTACACATACATTAAGGCATTCATTAATAATCCAGAGCCATTTACAAATAGGTTCATATTATATGGCTAGAAAAAAACATAATAACCTTTCTCTTCCGTTTGTATGACAGATTTTGTGGCATGAACGTCAGCAATGTCAATGCTTAGACTTTAACTTACAGTTCGATAGCTCTAGCAATGCTCTGTAGCCATATTAATGCACTCTTGTAACTTGCTTTGGATGAAAGTGTTTGCCTAATAACTAGATAGTAAATTGTAAGAACAGTGCTAGACCTAGAAAATCGATTAGCTAACAGCCAAATGAATAAATTGTCGAGACAAGCGATAGAGCAAGTGCAAGTGCAATGTTCTAATGGCTGTCATTATTGTCCTATTGTCTGTCCAGATCAGTTCCATGGTTGCTGTCTCACTCCAAGAAGTTGGTGATGTAGTCACGGCTGCAGGCGGACCACACAAAGGGGTTGGTCTTCATGGTGATGTGAGCCGCCATCAGCTTGGCCGTCTCCTGGCTGCGGGAGCCGCACGCATTACCCACGCCGTCGTGGTTCATCCCAAACCTGCCCAGCACAGAGAGACTTGTGATGCTGACTATGATAGGGATAGGCTCCCTTGCATCACTTCCTGCTCACTTACATCACTTCCTGCCAGTTTCTTCTCCCTCCTCTAGAGCATGCCTTCTGTCTTCTTCACCTTCATCACTCCACTCTCTCTCTCCTCTCCTCCATCACACTTCAGCAGTGCCTTTCCTCTTTCTTACCCTCCCCCATTCTCTCTATTTATTTCCCATTCCATATATACACAGAGCTCTGAGGCACTCATTGGTTTTTGGCAAGGTTTAAGGGACACAAGTATTGCAACACTAGTATCGCAATTTTTTTTTTTTGTCCCAATATTCGTAGATGCAGACAGATAAACATTCTCACACTGCGAGACAAGTCCCGTCATCTAGACAGCCCCAGGGCACATAAAAAACACCCATTCCCCTCCAAGTTCAAAGGTGCTCTGGACTTGGTGCAACGGACCAATGGCTTTGCCACCTGTAAAAATACTACAAGAGCCCCCTGCGCACAGGGGCAGTGCACACTCAATCAGTCTATACAGAGAGTACATTTTCCTTCCCTAAAAAACCATACCAAGTACAGTAATGCTTTTCAGGAGAAAAGGAAAGGGAAAAATTAAATGTATGTTTGTATGTACAGGTAACTGCCAAAGTGAAGGAAACACTTGAGTAAATGAAGAGTTCTAGCAGCTCTGTTATGGTGCAGGGTGCAACCCCTTAGAGGGCAAGGTAAATGGCCATAAAAACAGCGCCATTCTGAGTGATCGCATTCATCCTATGGTGAAACATTTGTATCCTGATGGGAGTGGTCTCTTGACGAGCATGAAAATGATGCAAACCATATGCCATGTTTCCAGTCACCAGATCTCAACCCAATTGGGAGATCCTGGAGTGATGCCTGAGACAGCATTTCCCATCACCATCAACAAAACACCAAATTATGGAATTTCTCATGGAAGAATGGTGTTACATCCCTCCAACAGGGTTTCAGACACTTCTATGCCAAGGCACATTGAAGCTCTTCTGTTGGCTTGTGATGGCACTATTAAGATACTTTATGTTAGTGTTTCCTTTATTTTGTCCAATACCTGTATGTATGCATGTATGTATGTGTAGGTACATCAGTGTCTGGCATGCAAGGTCTGTGAATTAAACCAAGAGAGAAGCCTTGTAGAGAAGCGACACTGAGGAGCTACTGTGACTGAAACGGACCGAGAACGATATACCAACGCACTCATAACTTGTTCCACTGGAATATAAATAGCACATGACTCCATTTAAGAAAAATAAAGCTTTTCACACCTTCTCAATTGATGGAAATTACTCATCAAGGTTATTACATAAGCTCGGTGCTCGGTACTTGGTGCTACTCGCTATCGTGGTGCAATTTCAGGGTCTGTACTTCAGTTTAGCCCTTATCAGGGGTCGGGCATGATGTCTTTCACCTCAAAATGTGTGGTTGCTACTTATGTGTACATGTTGGCAGGCTAGAGGCAGTTCAGTGATGTCAGATAAAGTGTCTATGGCAGGGGTTCCCAAACCTGCTCCTGGGGACCCCCTGTGTATGCTGTTTTTTGTTACAGCCATTCTCTTGATCAGTTAAGGTTGTGTGTCAAGTTGAATCCTACCGCTCATTGCCATTTGGAGAGAAAATGTGAGCATTAGCTAATTATAGAAAATGACAGTATTGGTTAATCTGACTGATTAAAAGTCCTGGGATGTCTATATGGGATATTTATTGTCCATGGTATGCATAGATATTTATGACATAATATGGCCTTAAGAGAGTAAATCATACTTTCATAGAAATGTGTGTCTAATTAAGAATAATTAACAGCTAGTTACAATTCAGAGATTGCAATTATGGTTGGAACAAAAACCAGCATACATTGGGAACCACTGGTCTACGGGAAGCAGCACAGTGATTTGGGAAGCAGCTGATCAGCTGAGGTAAAAGGGGGTGGGGGCAGCAGACAGGTAGGAGGGAGAAGAAGCAAAGCGATGAGACTCACGTATGTCCAATCTCATGGGCAATGGTGAAGGCAGTCGCCAGACCGATGTCTTCATTAATGCTACAACTCCTCTCTGGTTCACACATCCCTCCGACTGGGGCCAGACCTAGGAAACATACATAAATCTAAGAAACGATTCTCATAGTACACACACACACACACACACACACATGTGCTCATAGATACACATAAAACACACACGCATACAAATACATGCATATGCACACACACATGCTTGTAGACGCACATACATATATACACAGATACACACACGTATGAACAACCCACATAAACTCAAATACTCATGCCTACAGAAACCAAAACGGACTCACTGTCAGCACTCGCACACACACACACACATACTAGTACATCTATGACACATAGTCCTTCTATTATGCTGTGTTTAGTCTACAATATGTCAAATCATTCATTTAGTTTAACTGAAAAATAAATCTTCTTTGTGTTAGAATCATTTGTTTCCACTCCAACTAGGCCAATCTGTAAAAAGGGTGATACGGGTCTCTGTGATTCACAGTGAAAAGCAGGAGTGGTCCGTACCATGAGCACAAGGGTGTGAGGGGGTCAGCCAGCAGTAGTTAAGATCTTACACAATGCCACTGTGCAAGGCTAAAATCATGGCCCGTTTCCTGAGGGCGTAGCCCCACCCCTGGTCCAGGCTATAAATAGTTTCACCCAAAAACACAGTTCTCTTGAACAAGCAGCCAGTGTGCGTCCACGGTTTCCCAGTGTTGTTGTTTCTCTGAAGGGTCCTACCTAGTGTTCCGCATGGCTTGTTCTTGTAGATGCAGATGTCATACCTGGGAACCGCAAAAAAATAAACCAACAGGTTGTAAAAATACTTTGAATGATTCATGAGCACACATGAGCTCACTCTCTCTCCTTTTCTCTCTCTCTCACACACACGCACACACAATAACAAACACACACACACACACACACTCACGCACACACACACACACACACACACACACACTCACGCACACACACACACACACACACACACACACACACACACACACTCACGCACACTCACGCACACTCACGCACACACACTACAGCCTCAGACACTTAGGCCATCCGGCAGACCTGATAGTAAAGTGATAAGCCCAGAACAATGGCAGGAAATGAAGGATGACAATGAGAGCGTCCTTCAGGATTAAAGTGTTCCACCCTGTTGATAAAGGCCTTCATATAAACGCACGCCACACAGGGCCTGGGCCAAAGGCCCTTTTTTAGACACAGACAGAGATATATTTTAACGGTCCTGAACATTCAAAATCACATTTGTCATCAAAAAGGATGATGTTTGGGTGAAACCAGATAAAAGTGAGATGTTTGAAAGTTTGAAAACGGATCGTTGCGGGTCGCCGCTAAAGCTGGGTCAGGCTCCTCCTTTGTGTAAAAAAAAATGAATTGGTGTTCCAAACCTATTGGCTGACATGGGAGTATTTGTGACATCAGAAAACCCAGCTCATTTTAATACACCAATGACAGTGGCTTACCAACCTGTGTTGTCCCTGGATGTCAAAAAACAAATGTGTCCTTACACATCTTACCAAAAAAAGAAGTAAGCGATAGAAATGGCTGCAATTTATTAAGGTTTGGCGCACTCTCACATCTTCTATTTCAAAAAGACAGGACTCGTTGGTGATGTAGGTCAATAGGCGTGTCAAATAAGGCGAGGTTGTGATATATTAGCTCCCCACCCACTCAGCCTGGCTTACAGCCTTGCTCACAGTCAGAGATGAGAGATAAGGCATATGTCTCCAATGCTGAGCATTGGAGACAATACAAGAAGTATTAAGGATGGTTTTCTGGCACACTCTAGGGCAATGTAAAATACATGTACATGTAAAATACAATGACTGTGCAGGATCAATAAGGAAATGAATGAAAGCCAAACGAGGATCAGCTAACTCAGCTGTCTCCTGGCGTTGAAATCTACCCGACGCACTGTGCTGATCGCCGCACGCATGCCTCCGCGTTACTCCGCTGTGATTCAGCTGCTGCTGCAGTTATTCCTGTAGCATAAAGTGCTACACCCCTACATCACGGTGTGCTGAGCTGCACCCTGTGTCCTCCAGACTGCAGACAGCTGTGCATGTTCCAGATTCTTCTCTCGCTCGCTCTCCAAAGCGCTCGCTGTCCAGATGCTCAGTGGAGCAGAACAGCCGTGGTTTGGGTGCTCCAGACAGGACCAGACACAAATGCGCAACTACGCACACTTGGCACAAATGGAGGCAGAAAAAGGAAAATTATACGATTTCAGAACAGCAGGCCACCGAGCCCTAAAGTTGGGACCACTTATTATAAAACCACAGATGGCACTGTTCAGGGGCCATGACTAGTTTTATGGATCCCCTTATTGTCACCTAGTGGCTAAACTAAGGTACTATTATTACTCTCACTGATAATGCCCAGTCAGGGAGAGAAGAGGAGAGAGACATTGCCCTTTCAAGAGACTGCTTTGTTGCCGCTAAAAAAGACTCGACAAACAGAACACAATTCTTCAGTAATATTTTATATGCAGGTTCATTCAGTACTCTCTAGCCAATTCAACAACAATCATACTGCTAGAATGACTGGATATCATTTTCACTGGCTTTTGGCACACAATTCCACCGGGCGTATACACACACACTCTCTCTCACACACACACACACACACACACACACACACACACACACACACACACACACACACACATACTCGGACTGCAGGCTGACCTTGTGAGGAGCACGGCAGTGTCGTGATGGGCGATACCGTTGTCGGGGATGGCGTTCCCGTTTCCGTTACGGTTCTGTATCGATTTCTGCCACTTACAGAAGCTGTCCAGGGACTTGCCTGCGTGGTGGTTTATCTCTAATGTCGGCTGACAAAGGGGAGAAAAAAGAGACAAGAACTGAGTGTTCCATATGCATTGCACAACAATAATCTAGAAGAATTGAGGGGTGTCATGGGAAAACAAAATGTGTTACATTTCTTTTTTTAAGTAACCATGTGGTGACGGCAAAGGGCACACACATAACAATCACTTTGAGGTTTCCATTTTGTTACTGCGCTGTTGAAAAAAATAATAATAAAAATGTGTGATAACTCACGTTCTTTATAGGCTTTCACACACAAAACCCACTCTCCCCAAAAAACAACCGCCTGGATAGCCATGTTTTGCAAGATGAACCTCGATCTGAGAACTCACTTAACTCTGTGGTGAGCGGCGAGCCAAGTTGAGTAGCCAAGTTTTCCTTCCGCTGTAGGAAACTGAAACCGAAAACGTGATAACCCTGCAGTCTTTATAGGGCTCAATTAGTCCCTATCTGAGAACAAACTATATGAAAAGAAAAAAGGAAAAAAATAAGAGGTAAATGACTGGGGAGAACAGACTCAGCTCCCCCTCAGCCGCTAGGCGACCAAGCTCAGGACTGAAGGTGACCCATGCCATCCCTGGCCTCTGGCAGCAGAGGGAGAGAGAGAGAGAGAGAGAGAGAGAGAGAAGAGAAGAGAGAATGCTTTCCTGGCCACAGCTGGTTATAAGCAGGAATGCATTGCTGTGACATAGCCGCTTATTATCTCATCCCACAATCCCTCATCTCTCGGCTCGGCTTTCTGTTTTGTTTTCCAAACGCCCGTTTTCAGCTGGAGATGGCGAACCGACTGGCGAGACCGCTTTTTGGGGGTTTTCTTCTTCTTCTTTTTTAACCCCCACTTTACTGCTACACTGCCCCGACAGAACCGCCCAAAGTCTGTGCGCTGGGTTCGACAGAACCCCCACCAATGCTGGCATTATTTTAAACTACTTATGATTCATAAACAGGCTTAATAAGCTGCTATAATATCTATACCCCCTCAAAAACACACAGATCCCTCTAATGCACTTTTTTAGTCATACTGAGTGCTGTATTTAAAGCCTGCATTACAACAGAGTGTAATTCAAACCTGCGGTGGCAGTTGAGCCACGTGTCCGTTTCAGCGGCCGTTTAAAACGTGGCAGATGGGGGGAGTAGGTCACGTGACGGGTGGGTGGATGGATTTCCGTTACTAGGCGGAAAGAACAGCATCCCAAAGTAATGCCTTCCGCCCCCGGCTTCCCCTCTTTTATATTTAAACCGTTTTATTTTTATACCCAATTTGCGGGGTCCAAATGTGCATCATGGCTACGGTCTGAGAGGTCACCTAGTGGCAACAAGTGCAGTCACGGCTGGGCTCTGGCTGGCACCACCCCGTGCCGCTTCACCACAAATGGCTAGGCTTACGAGGATGGTGTCCGCAGGGACTTGGAGGGGGAAGGAAGGACACAGCGGCCAATAATTCTACAAACAAGGAGCGCATTGAGGCAGGCAACCAGGAGCTATTCTAAGCTGGATCTGAGCGCAGTGGAGAACAGTGAGGAAACAGCATAATCTGGTAAAAGAAACACCTTGCGGAAGGCCTGGGAGGGGCTTGCGAGGTCTGAGTAGGGTGTGTGGGCCCTGAGGAGAGTGTGTGGGTCCTGAGTAGGGTGTGTGGGCCCTGAGTAGGGTGTGTGGGCCCTGAGTAGGGTCTGTGGGTCCTGAGTAGGGTGTGTGGGTCCTGAGGAGAGTGTGTGGGTCCTGAGTAGGGTGTGTGGGCCCTGAGTAGGTGTGTGGGCCCTGAGTAGGGTGTGTGGGTCCTGAGTAGGTTTTGTAGGGCCTGGACAGGGAAAGTGGGACATAGGTTTGAATTGAAGTATCTATGGTCACTCTCATTATGTAATTTACAGTTACTTGCATTTAGCTTTTTTATTTGCTATTTTGCTGTATTAAGTGGATGTACTTTTTCTAATGTGTTCGTGCATGTATTTTGTTTTGTCTGTTTTTATTTTTTGATACATGCTTTTTTACTCTGTAGTTTATTGAAGACAGGTGTTGGAAATTAGCCTTTGGCTATAAACACTTAATGCAATGCATCTGATGCTTGTTTTTTAACATTGTAACAATGCTTTTGCTATATCCGTGACAAATAAACAAATAAATAAATACATTATAGGGTGTGTGAAGCCTAAATAGGGTACATGTGGCTTGAATAGAGTGTATGGAGCCTGGATAGGGTGTATGGAGCCTGGATAGGGAGTTTGGGGCCTAGATAGGGTGTGTGGGGCCTGGATAGGGTGTGTGGGGCCTGGATAGGGTGTGTGGGGCCTGGATAGGGTGTATGGGCCTGGATAGGGAGTTTGGGGCCTAGATAGGGTGTGTGGGGCCTGGATAGGGTGTGTGGGGCCTGGATAGGGTGTGTGGGGCCTGGAGAGGGTGTGTGGGGCCTGGATAGGGTGTGTGGGGCCTGGAAATAGGGTGTGTGGGGCCTGGAGGGTGTGTGGGGCCTGGAAAAATGGCACAGGATGCAATGGCACAGGTCAGCCGGTACCTGGTCCTCTGTGAGCAGGATGAGGCGGGTCACCACAATGTTCACTGCGTTCCCCAGGCTAGAATCCTGGAACAGTTTGGCAACCTGACCTCCAGGGAAAGAAGAAAAGACCAGTCTTAAAAAAAGAGCCTTCCCACTGCCACTGTTTCCCCTGTAATAAGCATCACTAACAGCTCTTCTCATGCGAAAAGAGTCAGTCTTTAGACCACTTCTGCTGTTTGTCAAATCCCCTGTAATAATCACCACTAACCGCTATTCTTTTTTATTTTTGATGTGTGCCATTTGTTTAAACCCTCTGAGAGCGGAAGCGAGCCAAAGACATGCTGCTCTGAAGTAATAAAAAGAGTAAGGCCCTTCATTAAACACATTCCAGTGGTGTGGATCCACTGGGTATTATCTTTACTGTCTGTGGAGCAGTGTGGAGTGATTTGGTCTCTCACTAATACAGTGTTTTAAAGGTCTTCGGGCCTCTTGAGGCTGAAAATAAGCTGTAATCATACATGACGCGAACGAGAGCCCAGCAGGACCTAGGTTCAGCCAATCAGCAAAAAGGCCCCAGTCTAACATATGTCTGCTGTCAGCTGCTCCGCGGGACTGCGCCGCAAGCGCTAAACGGTTAGCGCGGTAGTATAACGGTGAGGGAACTGGCATTGTAACTCAAGAGGTTGCAGGTTTCATTCCTTGGTGACGGCACTGCCGTTGTACCCTTGAGCAAAGGTACTTAACTTGAATTGCTTCAGTAAATATTCAGCTGTATAAATGGATTTTAGCCCTTATGTGTCTAATAAGTAGGGTAGCATAACAGCTAGGAAGGTGGGCTTATAACTCAAGAGGTTGCAGGTTTGATTGCCAGGTGGGGCACTGGCGTTGTACCCTTGAGCAAAGGTACTTAACCTGAGTTGCTTGAGTAAATATACAGCTGTATAAAATGGATTGTATGTACAACACAAAAAAAAGAAGAAAACTGTACGTCACTGGATAAGCATGTCTGCTAAATGCCCCAACGCAAATGTAAAAGGTGTCGTCCAAGTCGAGGTGAAACTTACAATATTCATGACCGCAAGGATGTACTGTTCGATGTCGCGGCGACCGTGATAGCCCACCATCATCTTGTCGGCCACCACCAGCGTCTCCACGTAGCGCTCGCGGCTCACCGAGCGCTTGAGGGGCAGCTGCCCGCGCCCCATTTGATTGGGCGAAGTTTTCAGCGTTCGCTGCCACCATGCCATGCCCTTGCCCGGCTTCTCGTCTGAAAGGTGTACAGGGAGGGGGGATAAACAACGAGGCACTTCAAATGGGCACAATGCTAACAAGACTGGTGGACAAGCACCCAGAAATCATATGCTGTACATATATACATATATATAGGTATACCCCGTTTAACATTTCATGGTTTAGCGCTGACTAATGCAGTTTCACTCAGGTGAAAAAATCCATTGCAAGGGTCAAAGGATACCATTCTAAAGACTTATGAGTTGCTCTTCTAGCTCTGGTCTAAATGTTCAGTAGACTAAATAAAAACAAAGTAACAAAGTTGTGTTGCTTTTGTTCGGGCAAATTTTTTGCTACTTCCTGGCAGCAGTATCTAAAACAGCAAGTCCATAGTCCCGTTACGCTAGATTTCCAGTAGCTTGCACACAATCTTGGTTAATGGGAGGAGACAGACGCAGACATGAGGACTTGGATGAAAACATTCCATTTGTATTGTAGAATGGGGTGAAAACAAATTTTACTCAGGAACCGGGAAAACACAATTTTACTAGCTAGCTAACTAATTCCAGTGATTCTAAGTGCAACTGCAGTGGATAAATGCAGCTTCTTTTGAGCTATTTCAGTATTGACTCGCACACTCACTCACATCACATTCAGCCGCCTCCATGTTCATGTTTATGTTCTTTAAATATGTAACTAGGAATGAAAGTTAAGTATAAAAATAACCATAATCTGAAAATTAATCAAGGGGCGTGACCCAGGGGCTAGCGGATAGCGTAGCGGTCTAACGCACCCGCATTTGGCTGGTCCTGTACGAGTGTGAGCTGCCTATCAGGGATGCGGCTCCAAAACCCGTCTCTGCCAGACTGGCCCTGGCCGTTAGCCCCGATTGGGGGCGGCATTTGGCTGTCTGCTCCTGAGGGAGGGGGGAGGGTGATCAGCACGAACTCGCTGTGAAGCACATAAGGGTGTCTCCAAGGGGGTCGGTGAGTTCCATCTCAAAGGAGGCGGTTCATCGCCAGCCTCGGAGAGCAGCTTGCCCCCAAGAGATGGGGGGTGAGTTCGTGGGGGAGGGTTAATCGAAAAAAATAGAGGGTATAACTGGCTTCCAAATTCGAGAGAAAAACTGGGAAAAATCTGAAACAAATATTATAAAGGGGCGTGATCCAAGTACAATACAGTGACAGTGGACGTTCTGTGCTGTAATATAACACTGGAAACTCCTGTATTTAAGAAGCAGAGAGAATGGAGTGAGCGCAGGAGCTGAATATCTGATGAGTCTAAAGAATCTGTGTTTCCTCTTACCAATGACCCCACATGTCTGGTCCATGTACTGGTGTCGGAGGGATGACCTCTTGTACACCACATGGGGGCGCCCTTCTCTCTCAGCCACACTGGTCAGGTTGTTGGCGGGAATCAGTGGCTCAATGAAGAACTCCTCGTCCCCGGACACTATCACCCCCTGCTGGAGGAGTCAGGAAACAACAAATAACCAAGGAGCCTTTCCCTCGAAGATAATAGCAATAGTAACTGTAAGCTCAATTGTTGCTGTCAGCTCAATTACAGCAACGCAGTGTTGCCGGTCGTGTTTATATATCTCAATGTCCTTTTGCATTTCATTATTTATTTTATTGCTGGATACTTAAGTATCCCTGAAAAGATCATCTTATTATCCTCTCCTCAGACCGCTCTCTGGGCAGAGGTGCGCAGGAAAGATAATTCAGTCTGAATGTGAATTTGTGAGGATTCCAACATAAACAGGGAGATACAACACTTCCACGCTTCCACTGATTAAACCCTGTGAGCGCCGGCCACCGGGCTCAATGAGAGCACTGTTCCTTCTCCCGTAGCACAGTTTCAAAGTTGCACGTAATCCCATAACGCATTTAGTGATGCCCCTGTGGACACAATGAATTCCCTGTTGAATTAAGTTATGCTATTCTGCCCACAAGTAATTATCTGCAGTGTTTATTAACGCTGTTGTGCACACATTTAATCCTCGGCTGTATTTACGCGTGTTATTATGGGCCCAATTAATTCCGAGCAGTGATGGGCACAGCTGTTAACACATGTGATCCATTTACATCCCCATAGCAGCACAGACAATGCATGGGCCGCACACCATAAAAACGGCACAGAGATAGTTAATCAGAAACGCTTGCGCTTATCACAGATCGCAACAATGGCCGTTCACCACAACCCCTGTGAGAAGAAGTAGCAGCTGGTCTGAGCATGAAATTGTCTTTGTAATCCCTTGTTTATGCAGGTGCCTTTCTGGTCAGGGCCCAGAACAGGCGATAGAACAATGCCAAACATTCAAGTAAAAACATCATTAAGATTGAAAAGGATCTGTTGTTTTTTTGTTATTTTTATTTGGGGGTGGGCAGAGGTGGGGGAAAGGGGGGGTGCGATAAAAGTAAGGTGCCCCCCAAGCAAGGTCTGGCTCCTGAGCACTGAGCACGTGTTCCTCTCTGCTGAATTAGACCACACTGTAAAACCAAACCATTGGCTGTGAAGCTACATCCACTGCCAAAGTGGAGCTCTTCCCCCAGACCAAGGCAGAGCTCTAGTGCCCCATGAGGCGCCATGTCCACGATACCATCCCGCAGCAGGGTTGGAGGGGAGGTGCTTACCAGGCCATTACAGGCAGTGCCTACCAGACCATTACAGGAAGTGCTTACCACACCATTACAGGAAGTACTTTGCCCATTACAGGAAGTGCCTACCAGACCATTACAGGAAGTGCTTTGCCCATTACAGGAAATGCTTATCAGGCCATTACAGGAAGTGCTTTGCCCATTACAGGAAATGCTTATCAGGCCATTACAGGAAGTGCTTTGCCCATTACAGGAAGTGCTTACCAGGCCATTGCAGTTGCTGAGGGCCACCTTGCTGGAGTGGACGCGGTGCTGCAGGTGCCCCACATAGTGGCAGTGTGGGGAGTAGGGGTGGCTCCAGGCCAGACGGCCCCTCCTCCAGTACTCCACGCGGAACTGATTGGACAGCAGCCCCTCGTGCAGCGTGAGGTTGAGCAGGAAGTTGGCACGTGACGTGGAGAGCTGATAGTACAGCTGCGTGTCTCCCGGCTGGCCGCTGTCCAGGCTGCGTCGGCGGCGCCGATGGCCGCCATTTGGGGCCCCTCCTCCTCCTCCTTCGTTTTGGAATCCCTCCCCGCCCAGAGCCTCGCCCTCCGGCCCCACACGCACCGGGATGGCGATGTCGTACTGACCCAGGCTGGACAGGAAGGCAGCTGCATGCACAAAAGACACTAGTCCTCAGAGGCAGGCTCACGTACCTTACATTTACATTGAGGAATTTAGCAGACAAATAAGGGCTACAATAAGTTTTATACAGTTGAAAGGTACAACAGCAGTGCCCCACCTGTGAATCAAACCTGCAACCTTAGAGTTATAAGCCCACTTCCCTAACTGTTACATTGCACTACTTAGCAGACAAATAAGGGCTACAATTCATTTATATTGCTGAATATTTACTGAAGCAATTCAGGTTAAGTATATTGCTCAAGGTTACAACAGCAGTGCCCCACCTGGGAATCAAACTTGCAAGTTATAAGCCCAGTTCCATTGTACTACACTGCTGCTTAGAGAGGTTTCTGTCACAACAGGAATGTTATTTCATTCAGCCAGGCCATGGAACAACCTGTACCTATTCCCGTTGATGCCCTGAAAACTTCTCATTTCCGTTTGTTTCCCTCATGAGAGGACAACACAACAAACAGCTCCCTCTCATTTGAACCGGAAGAAAGTTCCCAGTCCCGTTATTATTACTATTATTAGTATGATTGTAAAGGTTAGAGGAAAAATCTGCAGGGTTCACTTCAAGACAGCTTGAGGGTTTTTCAGTTCACACAATCTCAAGGCCAAGGCTGTCTCCATGGAAACTGCTGAAATTGTACACTTCCTGTCTCCGGCTGTGGGCCCGGAGATTTAACGTCCAAACATCGAGCGCTAAACACTGCGCTTACAGGGGAAAAGGTCGGCCCCCTCGTGGGCCGTTTCTTCCATCTTTCCCCCCTTGCTGTGGGGGGGGGGGACGCGCGGTGCTTCTCGTGAGTAAGCAGCTCTGGATTAGGGCTGCTGCTATGCACCGAGGAGCGAGCCTGCTGTTTACATGACCAAGCCAGTTAAAATAAACAGCAAGAAAAGCACTGCACCCCCCACCCCCACCCCGCTACCACCCCAACCTCCACCTCCCCCCCAACCCGAAGATCCTGCTGCACTCTGTTTGAGACTGAAATCTGAGCGATTCATTGTTTCATCCATTTACAACAGTAAAAGGAAAAAAGAAAATTCCTTGCCAATTAAAGAGGGAGAGAGAGGAGAGAGAGAGAGAGAGAGAGAAAGAGAGAGAGAGAGACAGAGGGAAAAAAAATATTTAAATTGTTACTTGCGCAATGTTTCTGTTGCAGGGGAAAAATCTAATTGAGAAACGATACCTTAATAACCTCATTCATAAGTAGACTGCAAGGGTGGGTTTCAGGAGAAGCGGGTTCAAACATTTGGTAGCACTTAGTCAGTCCTATTAGTAAAAATGTAAGCCCCCCCCCACAGCACAGCTGCTCATACAGCCCCCCACTCCCTCCCTCTCTTCCTCTAAACCACAGTGTGTTTCTCAGGGAACTGTAATCTGCCAGACACAGCCACCTGATAAGGCTATCTCATTAGTGAGTGTGGAGCTGCTATTGAGTATTTATTACCCGGGGGGCACCATGACGCCCACATGTGCAGGGCACCGCAAAGGGGCGGAATGCTGCATCAAAAAAGCTGGGTTGGGGGCCAGGGGGCCGGGGTGGTTAGGCTCATATCCCGCATCTCCAAAGACTTTTCCTGGGGTCGGTACAAAAGGCCCAATAATACACCCCCCACCCACCCCCTATCTCACAGACTGAAGGAGCTGTTGTCAGGCAGTATTGCTCTGCACTCTGTACTTTGTGGGGGTCATTCAAAGACACAGTACATTTTAACAGCTGATACCAGGGAAGCTATCAACACACAGACTGTCTACAGAACTTCACTTCCACCTCTCTTTTTTTTTTTTTTTTCTCCTCTGAGAACACACTGTTTTCCCGGGCCAGGGCTAAAGGAGGGGGGGGCATGGGGGGTGACCACTTTTAAGGCCAGGCTGCTACAAGAAGGAGAGACTGCAGACCTGCCAACCTTTGGGAAGCCACTCTGGATTGAATTGTGTTGTGTTGAGGGGGGTTCCTTAAAACCTTCAAATTTCCCCATAAAAAAGTTACCATGCTTTCATTGCAAAGCATGACAAATGCTAGTTTGTGGGAGCCAACGAGTTTCTGTCTCAAGAATACGTTTCAAGGGGGGCCTCGGGTGGCGTAATGGTTAAAGCATTCACCCGGAATGCAAGTTGCCCACTATAGCTGCGATCCAGGTCTGGCCAAGAGCCCCCTTGGGGGCGGCGATCGGCTGACCGCCCCAGAGGGAGGAGGGAGGGTGAGCTGGCACGGGCTCACCGAGAAGCACGAAAGGCGTCCCTGTACAGGAAAAAATCCAAAACAAAATATATTTTTTAGAAAGAGAAAAAAAAAGAATATGTTTTAGCTGAAGTCTCATTTTTACGTAGTGATACCCGTGTACCTGCGTACTTTGACGTCAAAATCCATGCCTGGTATGCAGAATGCATCAGGGGAAACTGACCTTGCTATGTGAAGGAGAGACTGTGGGGAAAATACAGCCGTAGAACCTCTCAAGCTTCTCTTCCTCTACTACACAACCTGGCGAGCTGTTCAACGCATTGACAGCTCTCTGTGTAACAAAACACTTATGCGCTGAGCTGTAATCATATCAACAGCTTGCCAGGTCATGTACTGGAGGCAGTGACCCTTGGGGTGTTCGAGCCCAGGCTTGACGCAGTGCTGGATACTCTCTAGACCAGGGGTGCCCAAGTTCGCTCCTGGAGATCTACCGGGCGTGCAGGCCTTTGTTCCTGCCCAGCACTAACACACCTGATTCAAAAATGCATTATGTCGATGAGCAGTTGATTAATGAAACCAGGGGTGTACGTGCTGGACCGGAACAAAACAAAAACATCCCGTAGATCTCCAGGGCCGAACTTGGCACCCCTGCTTGAGGTAAATGAGGAGCCTAGGTGTGCTAAATGGCCTGCTTTTGTCGCTATACATTCTTACGTTCTTATGTTCTCTCCATGGGTGTTCCAACACTGTCCCACCTGCTGCCCCCCCCCCAGGACCCCGAAACACAGCAGAACCACCTGCAGGGTGTTAACGCATCCTTCCCACAAGGCAGAGATAATCGCTCCATTTAAAAAAACACATTACACTGAGGGAGAGCTACTCCCTTTGTTTGATCGAGGGCTGTTTGGGTTTGTTTGATCTCCTGTTTAATCAGCACTAAGGGTGGAAGACAATACCTTCACCAGTAAAAACATATAATGAAAGACAGACCCCTTTCCCCCCATAAAACATAACATGAAATGCTCACCTTTCATAAGCTAAACTGCCATTATAAGCGCTGCCTGGGGTTGTGCTTATTCTAGGTAGATGTTTTTTTCGTTGTTGAAGAGAGAGGCACCATTAATTTGGGGCTAGAAAGTGAGCGAAAAGTGGCCCTCTTTACTGTACCGTTCCCAGAGAAACTAAGCTGTTGTGGCCAGAGCTCCTTCTATTTTCCCTCCCCAGATGTGGAGCAGCTGCCTGCAGTCTGCAGGGAGGGCAGAGTTCCCCACAACGCCAGCCCTAAAAGTCGCTCTCACTTCCGCCGTTGCCGCGGTCGCCGTCAGGATCGAGGGGAGGAGAGAGGGACGAGTCCCTCTAAGGCTCTCCCCTCGTGGCACCGCTCATTTCGCGGCTCCGCTTCTTCATAAAGGGGAGAGGTCGAATCAAAAGGACGGGACAGCTGAGAATCGGCCCGGGGATCGGTTATACATAAACGCGGCGTGGAGATTTAAAAGCAGCACGTATAACTAGATGACTTAATGGCACTAGCGTGATGGCTTACCTCATTATTGGGTTATTTAAGGGAGAGAAATATCCATCCTCCAGCTCCGACTACGCCATGTCTGCATATTTGTCCTCCTTCTTTTTAAAATAAATACAATGAGGTCAGCCAAATACGCTCAGCAACTTGTCATGAGCTGCGGACTGCGAATAACTGAGTGTTTCATATCCTATGCAATTACTCATTATTTGTTTTAACATTAATTCAGATTTCATCTGCAGTGGCTGGAAAGGGACTAAGATAAGGGCCCATTCCTGGATGAAGTCAATGTAAATTGAATGAGAAGTGGCCCGCAAGGAGGCACTCCATATTATACAGTAGCAGGGTTTGCAGTCATTAAAAATATAATATTTAAAAATATATTCCCATATATCTGTCTTGTTTTATTAAGCCTCTGGGTACAGTGTGAGCCAAGTGTATATAAAATGCTAGTCATATCTAAATGGCCAAGAATACATTCTCAGTGTATAGAGCCCTTGGATGGCAGAGTATTTCTGTTAGCATCTGTAAGGGATGACTGATGAGCTGATGAGGATAGAGTCTTGACTTTTCCAAACACTACCAGACCTGGGTCAAATCTGGGCCAGTAACACGATAAACATACACCCTCCAACAAAGTCAAAGTGGCATATAAGAGATGAAAGAATGAGACTGGATGAAAGAATGAGAAAAGTGCAATCATTTGTAATGGTTAGCATGTTATTTTGGAGCATCTAATAGGTGTGCGAGTCTCATTCTTTCAAATCTGGGCCAGACCTGGGTCAAATATGTATCTGGAATACTTTAACTCCTTACATGCTGGTAATATTTTAAAACACTCCTGCAAGATCCCTGAGAATAATCAACAAAACATGCTACTAAACCAAAAGTATACAATCACGTGAAAGAAGATTTGTTTTGTTCTGAATACTGGTTAAAATAGATGTTTCTTTTTAAAACATTGTCAGACTTTTTACTGGTGTCTAAAAGGGTTAAAGTATTTCAGATGAAAGTATTTGACCCAGGTGTGAACACCAGCCCTCTGCGGTCCACTGGTCAACACACAGGTGCACCAAGTGTGGCTCTTCTCTGGAGATGACATCATAGCACATCACATAACAGCCCAACTCAGATGGTCACTCTTACTCCAAAGATTCTGGCAGCTCCACCTTTAACAGAACAGACATAATCGGCAAGTTCCAGAATTCCCCAACACCTCCCCCCCAACCCCTACACCCACCATCAAGAGCTTTGGATCTCATAAAGCCCTCCCCGAGCGCAGGCAACTAGATAGAAACAGATGTCCACTCCAAAACAAGAAAGATAATCTGGCAGCCTACGGAAAAACTTGCTTATTAGCCGTCTCAAATTCCTCGAGAAAGATTGGCTGTGACTCGTGGGCTGCGTAATCCTGTAGATTTGAAAGAGATATAGCATAAAGATAGCGGCTGATAAGGACCCCTCTACACAGTGCAGGGATTGTGACCCACAGAACAGTGCCCTGAAACAGACACACATGGTTCACCTTATGCCTCTTATAGCAAGGATCTCAAACTCCAGTCTCGGAGTGCCGCGGTGTCTGCCGGTTTTTGTTGTGTGTTTCAGCACTTAGGCGCTCAACTTAAGTCACCGATTGGCTAAGTGAGTCCACACACCTTGTCTCCAAGGCCCGACGTAGCTGCCGATTGAAAGGAAACCACAGAAACCTGCAGACACTGCGGCCCTCCATGACTGGAGATTGAGATCTACCACTCCACATGCAGCTGTTGTTGTCCATCGTTGTTCCCCAGGACTTCCGCCAGACAAAACAGCCCCGAAAAGCGGATTCTTTTTTGAGCGCTAAGTGATAAATACGCGGGCCCTCGGTGGCGTGTAAAGGAAGCCACGTAGCTGTGCTATTGGAAACAGATGACTCGGCGGAGTGCAGAGGTTAAGCGTCAGGGAGGACACAATCGGTGCCTTGTTCTCCGAGAACCACGTAACGGACACGGCGGGGGGCACGATGCCTTTCTCCGAGGGCCCACGCTTTCATTTCGTTAGCAGCCTCGCTCCTGCCAGGAGACACACTCCGCGGTGTCGGTTCAGGTTCACGAGTGACCGGGCCGCTTCAGTGCCGCCGTGGGGAGGACAGTCTGTGGGACACCGAATCCCCCCGAGTCTGCAAGATGTATAAAGCGTCTCGGAGCAGGAGTGCCGATCTAGGATCAGTTTTGCCTTTTAGCTCCTAGTGGATGGATAGGGGAAACCTGATCCTAGATCAGCACTCCTACTCTGAAACGCTTTGTACATACGGGACCCGATCCCATCCGCTGTGCACCAGAAGCAGCGCCATCACTGTTTCAGCGCAGAGGAAGGACTGGTGAAATCTGGCGAATGCTCTACGCAGCAAAGCAAAGCCTCGCAGCTCCCCCTGCCCCATACTGGGCTGAGCTCCCCATGACCCACAGGACAGCCGATTCAATGTCTTTCATCTTCCACCACAGGCCGAAAACTCACCTGTTCAAACTTGTTGCGTCTTGGCTCAACAGGCCCTGAACTCATTTATGGGTTGAATACCTCTGCTCATGCTATATTTAGCACTATACCCTCAAATCTATTTGCTAATTAAACCACTATATCCTAAAACTTACATCCTCTTCCACCTACTATGGCGCTTACCGTAATGGTGCAGGTTTATGTAATGACGCCTACTATTGGACATGACATTGATAGCTGGGTGTCGTCTCTGCTCTTTCCCTGATCTTTTCCTATGAACTGGACAAGAGCGCCCGCTAAATGTATAGGTAAATGTAGCTCTTGCAGACACTTAATTCAGCCCTTGCACTCCAGCCCTGCGTGCAAAGACATTCGGAGGAAATGACATCACCACAGGAAGTGATGACGGCACGCCCCATTTTCCCTCCCCCTGCAAGAAAACAAATCTGTAAATAAATAAATAAATAAATAAAAACAGAGGGAAAGGGGCCTGTCCTTACCTTGCGACTGGGAGAACTTCTCAGCACTCAGACTTTCGGCGACCTCTGTGGCAACCATGGCGATGATGACAACGCTGGCCAAAGTCCTCCATACCGTTTCCATGGTTACTACTGCTAGCATCGGTGCGGTCCCCGGCCCTCTGTCCCAACATGTCTTCTGCCCTCTGACCTGCCCCCCTCCCTGCTCACCGAGACGAGGCGGCGATCTCGCTGGCCATTATCGCGGTGGCGAAGGGGACCCGGGGCTGGCGGAGCTTCACTGCAGTCCAGAGGCGCTGAGAGGAGCCGTCTCGTCTCCGTGCCTCTTGGTCCGTGTAACTGCCGCAAGACCGCGTGAGCGCGTGCGTGTCAACAGAGGGGCGCTGCAGGCGCACGAATGGCTTCAGCATGTGATAACCGGGATATTATGGGGCCCCCCTGTTGAAAAGAAACAGGTTAGTGTTAGAAAGGGGGCCGGGGGGAGTGGGGGGAATGATACCACCACCCCTACCCTACACCCCCTACACCTCCCCTCTTCCTCACTGGGCCTCTCTGGTCCCCCTCCGACAACACAAATATATCTGGACCGTGATCAGTACCCCTATGAACTCCAACACCACCCCCTCAACCACTGCCTTCTCAGCTAATCAATCATTTCTGCTGTTGGGAGAGAAACAGTGATGGACAATAAGAGGACAAGAAAGACAACAACCTTCGACCTCTCTATTTATATATATATGTTACGAGCTGGAAAAAGAAAAAGAAAAGTTAAGAAGTTCATAACCAGAACCAGAACCAGAAGAACCAGGGAAGAGAAGAAGGAAGGGGGAGAGAGAGAGAGAGAAAGAGAGAGAGAGAGAAAGAGGAAGGGAGAGAGAGCGATAGAGAGCGCTGAGCCCCGGTATGAGCATTATGTGAGAAGCTGTAAAGGGAGAATTACCCAATTTGAGTGAAACAGTGGGTAACTTCCAGACTAACCCCGGGTCTGATACAGCCCTCCACATCAAGGGCTTCCCGGAGGGTGGGAGGGACGGGACGGGGGGCGGGCGGGGTGGGGGAAGCAAGATGCAGCGGCAAATAAACATACAGATGGGGGCAACAGCCCAATGGGGGTTACTGGCTCTGCCTTAACTGCACCCATGCAATGAAAGCGGGAACGGGCTGTTGTCTCCCGTCAGCACTCAAGGTCCCAAGACTCCCCGGCAGTTGATATGGTAACGTGACTGCTATCATCTCGATTTTCTCTCTCCGGTCAGCGTTTTCTGATGCAGCTGAGCAAGGGGCGCCATCTCCAATTCGCTCTGTCGCTCTCGCTCGCACACACGCTCTCAGGCCCCCCCCATCCTCCCTCCCTTCCTCCCTCCCTCCCTCCCCTGGCTCACTCGGTGCAGAGGGGCAGTCTGGGCCAGGGAAACAGAAACAGAGACGCCACACTGGCCGCGCACCAACTGCAGGCAAAGGTAATCGGAAACAGATGGGAAACGATTTGGCGACAGGAGCGAGGGAACAAGTTGCCTCCTGACAAGAAGAAAAGAAAGGAAAAAGAGAAAGAAAAAAAGGGAGTGCGAATCTCGAGAGGGACAGGGGGAGTGAGGAGGGATGGAAAGATCCCCATACTCCTTTCGCCTGCTCCTGTGGTTCCAGATGGGACAGCCAGTGCTGAATATGAACAGTGTGGGTGTGGATGTGAGTGGGTGTGTGTATCTGTGTGTGTGTGGATGTGATTAGGTGTGTGTGTGTGTGTGTGTGTGTGAGAGAGAGAGTAGGTGTGTGTGTGGGGGTGGGGAGGGGGCATTGGAAATAACTATTTGGCCATTTGCTCCAGTCAGCATAGATTCATCCCTCCTAACAAGGACAGACTAGCCTTACGCTTCTGCTTGGATTTACTGCAAAAAAAGGAGTCCACTCTGAGGCTCTCTACACTTGGATTATGCTGAGCTGGATTTTTTTATGATTTGGAAAGTAGTGGAGTTCTGGAGTGCATTCCACAGATGTGCATCCAAAGAATTCCTCTGCGTCAAAAAAAAAAAGAAGTCTATCCAGTCACCGTGCGTCATATTACAGGTCCACTAGCGTCCATAACTGAAAGAACAAAAGAAAAAAAAGAAAGAAAGAAGAGGAAAAGCCCCTGCTACAGTAATATGTCACCTATTCAGTTCCATTCAGGAGCAGTTTTTCGGGTATGCGGGTGACGGCTGGCCCTCTAAATGCGGACTGCTCCAACACGCTTAACGTCATTCCGTCTCAAAGCAATGGGAGCCATAAAAACCCTTGATAAAGATAGCGCATTTTCAAACCGTGAACTCAATGACTGCACACTTTTTTTTGTTGTCTTTTTTTTGGGTTGTTATTTTCCTTTCTTTTCTTTCTTCAGCTTTCTTCTCCTAAAGAAAACATGAAGGGGTAGAGAGGGAAAAAAGAGAGAGCTGAAAAGCAGAGAGGAGAGAGTGAAAAAAAGGAGAAGGAGAAGCAGGTTTAATGTTCCTCTCATTTCCTTTGGGCAGGAGTGAAATAGGCACTGTGCACCATGAAGGTCTAAATGCACTGTAGGGTCTTTGTGTTGGTGTGTTCTACATACGGTAAATGACTGTAAGGCCCTCTCCTCTCTGCCTTCTATAAGACCCCCTCCCTCACCCACCCACCGCACCCCCCACTCCAGACTTTGCTCAGCTATTTCCTGCTTGGCCAAACTCTCCTTTATTTTCATTACTTCTCGTTAGTGTCTCATTTGTATTGTGTGGATATTAAACCTGCAGCAAGTTATCAAATTGTTTTCATTAAATATCATTCTCATCTTGTTTTCTTTGTTTAAGTCAACAATACACAATCAGGCTCCCCCTAGAGGCCCCTTGCATGGCATGAGAGACTGGCTTTAAGACCTTAATTGATTGTCCCTTAGCTTGCTTTCACCTCAGACTGCCTGCTCTACTGTGCAGTAAGGCAACACAGAAAACAGGGTGAAAAAGATGGAAAGATGGAATGTTTTTCTCTTAACAAAGAAAAAAATCTGTCTTTTATTTACATTTCCCTTTACATTTGACTTTTACAGCCTGTTTTATGCTTATGGATATGGCAAATTATTTCTTAGATTTGATTTTGAGTGTTTTATAAGATTAGTTTTTTGTGTGTTTTTTTTGGCCTCTAAAAGTACAGTCAAAACAATGAGACAAAGGGTTAGAAAGTTTTCCCCCTTTTTACCAGTATTTAAGCAACCACAGTTTTGAATACCCCAAAATTTTGTCGCGAAATAAACCAAAGCAAAGTAAGAATTTTGCGCAATCCTCTGAAAACACAAATTACAATGTGCCGTCACCATATTATTGTTTTTTCTTTTTTTATGAGTTAAAGAAAGAAGCACTTGACAAAAACAGAAGGAGCCATTTAGTGCACATTTTTAACTCGCAATTTCAGGGTGGGTCAAAGTTATAATTTGCCCAAGGCCAAAAAACTTGCCTGGTCGAGCAGATAATCTATCAGGGCTTGAGGAGGCAAATAAAAGGTGGGTTTGTGCACAGACTATGCCACCCTTGTGCAGAAAGGAGAGCCATGGTCCATTCAGCAGATCTCGACCACACAAATTAAACCCACATGACCCTTTCAATGTCAAGCCTCTCTCACAAGCAGGGATACTGATGCACTTTTGTGGGTGATTTTTTTGTTGTTTTTTTGTTTTAGCTTCCTGGGCCAGAGCCAAGACTGAGGGTCAGGGAAACAGCACAATGGAATGGAGTCCGGAAGGTGTCTTTTGTAAACCGCATGGCTTGGGCTGGACTTGAGGCACAAACTGGAAATGTGTGCAAAAATGACCGCGTGCACTTCCCAGTAGGAATGCTCAGCCTGCACTGCTGTAAGATCTGGGGCGCCAGCATTTTCTGTGTAAAGTGCCTGCAACAGACCTAACATATCATACCATATCGGCACCAATTATTCTGACCTACCACGGCGTGCGGATGCAATGAAAGAGAGACGTGATGCTTGGTGGGGCAGATCTCTTAGAAAGGTATAAAGCAAATATCCCATTCTACTTATATTTCCAAGTTCAGCTTTTGCACCCTAAAAAATAGATGAGGTGATAAAAAACTAAAACGACAAGGGGATCTCAACATTTGAGCTTCATTTGGTGTGGAATTTCCTTTTTTTAATTTCTTCTCAAAATAAACAAGTCCAACATGAAAAATGGGAACATAAAACATAAACAGGTTATGCTGTCAGGTTGCCAGGGATGCTCCTTCTGCTCACAGATCTAAAATGGAGCTCTCGCAGAGACTAAGTAAACTATGAATCAATCATCAAATAAGCCAAAACTCAGGGCTCTTAATGCGTGTATTTTCACATTTGTCTCATATGTATTTTCATATTCTTTCGCACCCAGTCTTCAGCCTCAGTGATTTTGACCCAAACCAACCCTAAACCCCAGAGACAAACAAGGGATGAATAAAGATGGGAAAATACTTGAGTAACTAATGTATCAATGTGTATCAATTGTGTATCTTTATATTGGTGGAGCTCTTTCATAGATTGGGGGGACATTCACCCCTGAAATACTCTCACATCCACAACAGGTCACTTACATGTAAGATTAAAAATATAGCTACATTTGTCCAGAGAGAGGCTTTATATGAAACGGCTGAAAGGGAGAGTAATAGTAAAATCAAATAACTAAGGAAAAGTCATTAATTTGGGTATGCGATGAATAAACCTTTGTTGTTACGAAAGCAACCGTAATGCCAAAACAGATTTTGTACTAAAAAAGCAAACACCCTCAATATCTGAAGTTTATTTATATTACTATTTTATATTCAACGATAAGCATGAACGCCATTCACGCGTGACTGTCTTGTTTTGACAACAAACCTGTAATTGCTGTCACCGTAATTAAGAAGGACGTCTTCTGTGATCTTCAGGACTTGTGATCTTTGTTTACATGCGAAAGCCATTTGAACGGAGCAATGCCAAGACATTACGTTTTTTACGTAGTAGTCACGTCAAGAACGGCTGTGACGGATGAACTCTGGAAGCAAAAACGCAACTGGTCATGAAGACAATTTTTTTGGTGAGAATCAAAAATATGCCCCATGTTTCTCATAAGTTATATAGCGTGCAATGGTATTATACTAATATTCGTTGTCTGTTTGAACTGCCATTTACAATTTGTATATGTTGTCTGTTAACGTTTAATTCCAAACGGTTCCCAATATGTGCTTACTCCTTCACGAGATGCTAGCACTCATGAAAAGCCCTGGACTCGCGCCATATGACCCAGACTGCCTGCCTGGCCGCGAGCCACACAGTGCTCTTTGCTGTGCCGCCTCGGTGCAGGCACACAATTAAGCACTGCTAATTAAATTCAACTTTTGTGCGTCTAATAACAAGTATGTGGATGTGTTTCTGGTTTTATACAAGTCGGAAAAACCCCACGATTTCACACGAATAGCATTGCTGTAAAAGTATTCTTCAGCTGGTATTCTGTCATATTATTTCAGATACAATAGATTAAACACAAATATGCCGATGCAGTGAGAGTTATTACGTTCCAGCAAACGGTACAAAATTGTTATCATATAAAAGTCAACGCGATACGACATAGCTATTCTGTTTTGGACACGTTGCCGACAATTTCACAGTTATCAAATTGACAGATGTTTTTATTTTGAACACCTGAAAGCTATAGATACAGCTATCTTACTGAGTGGGTAATTAGAATTTAGACTGACATTTGCAGAGCACTCCCACGTAGTACTGCGTTGGCTTCCAACTGTTCAATGCAATTCAGCAAATGTAATTAACATAAAACAACAGAACAGATGCTGACAAACGTCCTCTACTGCAAATGAGCTATTATGGCAACTGCCGTATACGGTATAGCTTCACTATAATGCAAACTTGGAATAGGTTTACGATTATTTGCTACGTGCATCAAAATATAGCAAAAAACTGCAAAAGCCATTTTTCCACATCATATAAACACATGCAAAGTACAATTTAAATGTATTTTAACATATATATATATAAATATGATCTGTCAAACTATAAACCGAGCTGACACGAGAATATAAAGGAAGGTTTCTCCACCATCCGCTACCCAGTCCGTTAAAAACTTACTGCTGCTCCTTTTTCCAGTTGTCCCTCAAAACGTGCCGGTTCTCTTCCACATACTGTCTCGTGCAGCTGTTGACTGTACAGTGACTAAGAGCTTTCTAGCTTCTTGTCCAGTGTTCCACTCTAGAAAAAAAGGAACGCAGTAGTAGTTGCCTACCCGACCCGCACTTTTGCACAGCCTACAGCGAAGACCAGGAAGTGAGAAAAGTAATAGCAGCGCCTTTCAAAGAATAAAAATCTCTGGCTCTGGTTTTCTCTCCCCCCCCCCCTTACTTTCTGCTAGTAGGAGTGATCCGATAGGCAGGTCTAAATTAAACGTGTATGCTTACTTTAAATACAAGAGCAAGAAAGTGACAAAAAGCCGCCATGGGTTACATATTATTATTATTATTATTATTATTATTACTATTATTATTATTATTTTCCCCTTTACTTAGTTACGAGCGCCCTCTGTGGACCATCTCTAGAAATAACTCTCTGTTTTCTTTTTTTAAAGGAACCCCCAGTCTTTTTAATCCCAGCCCCAACAGCCCCATTTTATGTGTTTATTGTCTCCCATATAACAAAAGTTTACATTTTATTTACACGCACACACACAGGCCTGGTTCTATCAACATTTGTTCTTAACTTTGACTTAAAGTTAAAGAGTGTTAGTATTTTTCCCCTCACATATGCAGTTCAGTAATTTTGGTGATGGTCCTGATTTGATTAATTTAGGTTAACTCCCCAAACTCTCTTTGTAAAGAAAAAAATTTAATTGTAAATGAAAGTTAAGGACAAATACTGACTGAATACATTTGATACACTGATTGTTGTATCTCTGCTGGTGTGTCTTGTGGACCTGGAGCTTCAGTTACAATTACAATTATGTAATTTAGCAGACACCGCTATCCATAGCGGTAAAGGCACTTGCCCGGAGTGCAGGTTTCCCACTGTGGCCGGGGGTCTGTTAGGGGCAGCGATTGGCTATCTGCCCCAGGGGGGAAGGAAGCCGGCATGAGCTCGCCTCGAGGACAGAAAGCTTCCCTGTGTGACCACACATCCCGCTGCTCGCCACCAGAGGGCGGCATTGGACACTTGTTTATTCCCTAATTGCTTTACTGTATTATTGTTTAATGGCTTTATTGCATGAGTGGATTATTGTCTCAGTGTTTTCACCTGTGTCTCATTTGCATTCATTATTTAAGTTGTCTGTTTGCTGAGATCTGCCCAGAGTTACTGCCAGCGTTTGCATGCCTACAAGGACTCTTTTGTGGTTACTCTTTTTGTCTTTGTGTTATTTTGGTTCACTGTTTTCAAGCTCTATGTTTTGGGAACCTTGTTTGTTCCACTTTTGTTTGTTAGCTGTTTAGTTTTTGTGTTCTGTTCTGTTCTGCCCAGAGCTTTTATATATTTCAGTAAACATTTTCTCATTTCTGTCTACGCCTCATCTCTGCGCTTGGGTTCACTAAATCACCAGTCGTCCCGTTACACCCTATGGGCCAAACCAATAGCCAATCTCGAATGAAGCAGTTCATTGACAGCCCTGGGGTAGTGGCTGGTCTCATAGTTGTGGGTGGCATGCTCATTGGGGAGGGTGAATTGAAGAAATAGAGGGTACAATTGGCCACCAAATTGGGAGAAAACGGGAAAAATCTGAAATTAAAAAAGTACAAATGTTTGTCACTGTGCCAGTGCCCCGGTAGTGTACTGAATTGTACCTTTAGTGAGAAGAACATAATTGTACCCTTGCAAGAAAAACAATGTTGCTTGCAGTACAAGCCTCATTTTCATTCCAATATGGTTTCCAGTGTGAATAAGGATTCTTTACCCTACCTTGGTACATATCTGTACCTTTCCTCAGTTTGTACCTTTTCCACTGGCGATCTACAGTTGTAAATGCATACATTTTTCAGTATATGTGGCCTCAATGGGAAATGAGCAGTGCTTAATTTGTGCCGGGGCTAACCGGGGTACAGCCCCGGCAAATGCCAAGAATCCCATTTTGCGCCCCGGCAAATGTCTTACTCAGAATCATAGCCCCGGGCTCACAAATATCTAAAGTGCGACAACAATGCATATTTTAACAGACTTAACAGCCGAGAAACAATTAGTGCTTTCAGACTGTTCACAGAGACATCGGGAGAACAAGTTACACAGTCCTTGAAGGATTAACCATTGTTAACACCGTAGCAATTTCCAGCGCAGAGTGCGAGAGAGGTTTCTTACAAATGAATCTAATCTGCATGTCAACAAGAGCGTCTTTAAAAACAGCAACCATATCGTCACTCCTGTTTTTAACCCTTGTTGCTCTACCACTGGAAAGTTACCATTAGACCAGAGGGAGGGACAGAAATGCAGCGACACAGAGGTAGGAAAAGTCTACCCTTTTTGCTCCACCGGGGGCCGGGGGGGGAGGCAAGTTGAGCCCCGGCATCTCTTATTTTACAAATTAAGCACTGGAAATGAGCCCTCAACCTAAGCCCTCGCCCTAACCATGCTCTACCTACTGAGCCACACAGAACCACAGAGTGTAATAACAAATTTGGTTAAATTCAAACTACGATGTCATCCCAAAGCAGTGACTTGCACAGAATCTAAAACCAGCTAAAGACACAGCTGACAACAACCTTAATGATAATTATGTCACTCGCCCTGTTCTTTTTCCCCAACGCCTGTCTCAGGACCAGGCCAGGACCCTGAGTGCTAGAGAGGACTGGGGTACAATGTGGGCATTCTAATCCCAATGGATTTATATGGGGCTTTATTTGTCAACATCACCCGAAACACAGGCAAGGCAAAGCACTAGATTGAACCCTGATTGCATGATTGCATGTTTGCTTGTTTTTAAATGGAAAAAAGTTACATTTAAAAATGTCAGTCGACAAGTTTCTCTGTACAGCTTCAACCATGACAACCGCGTACGTCAACTCCCAACCCCCCCACTCACCTCACCCCCAAACTCTTGGCAGTTAGAGTAACGGGGGCGAAGAAAAGTAGTTTTTTCTCATTCTGAGAAGTAGGTAGAGAGAATCTAGGTCTGCCTGTGTCAGCCCACACGCCACGCCTGTGCACCTAAAGCTGATGCTTGTCGCGGACAGATGTCAGATATTGGGCGCACGCTGTTTCAGCGGCTTCTGACCGAAAGCGCGCTGATAATGAATCCCTATCTCCACCGTCTACAGCTCCCGACCAGCAGCTAACAACAGACGAATATAAAACTTGTGTGCGCTTACGAGAGCGGTGAGTGTCTTTTAGGTTTCTGGGTTTATTTCTGGTCTACTTTATTTATTATTGGTGTGTGCAAGAGAGACATAGGCCCAGCTTGTTTTCACCTTAAAATTAGTTTAAGTTGAGTGTATTAAAACATGGAGCTAAATTTTTCATTTAACCACCATTAACTAAAATGTGCTATTATGGAAGGATATACATTGAAGAAAGCAAAAGACAATGGGAAACGAAGCTTTAAGGCCTATGCTTCAACTATGTGTTTATACCTGTGTTTATATGTGGCTTATAAGCCTGGAAATATAGCTGTTATTTCATCACTGCGTGTACATGCTAGCTTTCACAAGTGAAGCATGTCTTTGTCAACGAGCATGTTACATTGTACAAGCTATAACTTCCACGTATATTTTTTGCCCTCCACATAATAGAGTTACAACCATACCATTTTGCACATTATTAACATTTCTGTTATATTTACTGTCTTTAGAACATATTTCTTAATTACTTATAAACCAGTTTGCATCATCTAATTCCTGTAAGTAGAAAATGGCTACCAACCTCCATTCTTTTTACATTCTATTTCTGATACCATACTTGTAACATAGCCTTTCGTGAAAAAAAATTACATTTCACATTTTGAGCAAGAATTAATAACATGTGAAATAACATGTCAATAAAAACATTTAATTGTTATAACTGTTTTACATAGGGTATAATAATATGAATGGCTTCTTGTAAATGACTGCAGGGAAAAACAGCCAGCACAGTAATTTACCTAAACAGTATAATAATGCTTTATGTATAAATAACAATATAAATGTTTATTTATTCTATAATAATATATTCCCGCTGATTTCAGATCAACTTATATTTCATTAAACTAGCAATTGTTAATTTAATTGTTTACCACATCGCATTTTCATCAAAATTGAACATGCTCTAGGTTTTTGTCATTCTGGATAATACTAATGAATATTATTTATTACGCATGTGAAAATCAATACAGTATGTGTTAATTTTGTTATACTGATGATATCATTTTTGAGTCTACATGTATGCTAAAATTCATTTACAGGCATGTAAAGTACCTTATATTTATATTAAGCATGTATATTTTATGTAGTTTTGATTAGCTAAAAATAACATGACCTGGGCATTATTCTTGTTTATATGTTTGAATATACTATATATTTTCACACAAAAATATACATACATGAACATTTTAAAAACAATGGGAAACTAAGCTTTAAGGCCTATGCCTCAACTATGTGTTTATACAGGCCTGGAAATATAGCTGTTATTTCATCACTGCATGTACATGCTAGCTTTCACAAGTGAAGCATGTCTTTGTCAATGAGCATGTTACATTGTACAAGCTATAACTTCCATGTTTATTTTTTGCCCTCCATATAATAGAGTTACAACCATACCATTTTGCACGTTATTACAATTTCTGCTATATTTACTGTCTTTAGAACATTTCCTAATTACTTATAAACCAGTTTGCATCTAATCCCTGTATGTATGTATGTATGTATGTATGTATGTATGTATGTATGTATGTATGTATGTATGTATGTATGTATGTATGTATGTATGTATGTATGTATCAATTTAATTAAAAATGTTTCTTCATTAAAATGTTCATGTGTGTATACATACATTTTAATGAAGAAACATTTTAAATTAAATTTATTCAAACATAATATGTTTTTATTCTCAAAATCTCCCTCAAAACCAAAAACCTGAGCTTCAGGAAATATAGCTAATTTCTTACACAAACTTCAAGCCTGAAAAAAGCATCTTTGAAGAGCAAAGGCCAAAAGAGTTCCGTTGCTTTTTGTTTTGTTTTTTCTTTTATTTGAAGCGTAACAAAGGCAAAATGGCTTTACCCTTACCGCAGGGTTGCACATTCTTAGACATTTTAGCTGTGGCTGTGAAACCAGGGATTACATTTATAAATGCTTTTAATTTTGGAAATAGAGTGACAACACAGGTTTTGTTGTTGTTGTTGGTGTTGTGGTTGTTGTTGCTATGCCTTATATTGCATCTTTATGTTGTTTATTAGTAATAGGCTAATTTGTTTTGGAATCATGTTTCCACTTTTGGTCTAAGACCTCAGGCTGAATTCAATCAAAAGACCAATGCATGTTAAATGAATACCAGTCCTGTGCTGAATTGTGGGAATCAATTTGAATGTCACCAAGATCCCAGTAGCAAGAGCTAAAAGCATTTATGAAGCATTTGGAATCATTTGCTCTGGAAATGTCACTGTGATGGCTGAGTGATGATATGTTGTTTACATAAATAAACCCTGATCAAATCTTTGAATTTTAAAGAATGAAGGCTGAGGATTTAATGGTTTCACTTATGTCAGATAAATAACTGCTATGGTTTTTTTCGTTTCCATTGAAGCAGACAGTGTAATACAATTAATAACAGTGCTTTGAAGCAGTATGAAAGATACATGTCATAAGTAGGAATCACTGAAGATAAAGCCATCAGACTTTTATTTGCTGTCGTTTTCTACTTGTGAGAGTAGCTTGGGATCTTAAGACAGAAAACCGGTAAGCTACAAAAACATTTCAGTATTATTAGGCAACGGATGTGGTTTGTTCTAGAAGCTTATAAATGCTATAATCGCACACTCAGAAAACAAACAGGAGGCTCATAATGTTCTCACTTCCTGTTCGCTTGGTAAAGCAAACACCTTTTTCTGTCTACAAATTGCATGTTGGATGCAAAAAAACTTTCAGCAAATCGATCATACAATTGATTTCAATTGATCTTTTAAAAATGTTATAAACCTATCCACTACATGTGAGTCAACAGTGACAGAGCCTTTGAGGAGATATTGTTCATTGTGGAGTATTGTTTACTTGTAATGCACGTCTTACAAGTAAACAATCTTAAATGGCTATTTAGACATTTTGGCTATAAATAAAGTAGCAATGGAGTTATCCTAGTTTCTTGTAATACATAATTTATGTTTGCTGAAAGACATATTCATTTATCCAATACATGCCAGCAGCTGTAGTCAATATTCCAGCAGGTTTTGGCCATACTCGCAGGGCCAGATGCTCACCCCAACACACCTGTGCTCTAAATCCAAGCTATAATTGAATACACGGATCCTTAAAATTGGGCATCATTTTTGTACACTGGTCAAATTTGATTGAATTATCATTGTGAGCTTCCTTTAGCAAGCATTGCTAGGCAGCTCCAGTTATAGCGAGCTAGGTTTCCATCCGTTAATACTTTATTAACATCAAGTATTCTAGAATAAAGATGACAAGATACACATGCAGCAAATAGCATTATTATTTACCACAACATAAAAACATTAATCTACACTATCTGTGATGGCTCTTAAGTACACTGTGAAAAGAGCTGAATCATAGGCACTGTCTCAAAGTGTTAGTTGAACCACAGAGGTTCAGGGCACATTTGGGAACCCCAGTAACAGGTGGCAAACGTGTGGGCTCAGAGGGGGAAAGAAGACAGTGAGGAACCCTGGCCCACAGATAGAGTGGTATTTCAAAATTGAGAGTGACCACCATTGTGGGATGTAACAGTAAATTAATTAAAAATATTGACCTTCAAAAATGTTGAATCCTACAATTGCCCCTGATTTAAGGTGTCTTTTAGGTTCATAGGTTTTTATAGTTCATTAGGTTCATGTATTTTATTCTACAAGAAAAGCATGGTCATGTGACCTCTGCGGAACACCACAGGTGAGAAGAATGTTCCAGTGAATTCTCCCACCAGTAGCACTGCTGTTTTGTCACTCGGGTTCCGAATTAAACCCATTTCATGGAGTTTCTTTAATATAATTTTTGATGGCTTCACTTCCTTTCTTTGCTGTCTTCACCGTATGCTCAGGGTTCTCTGCCTGAATCACCAACATAAATCAAATGCTCTGATGTCTTTAATTTAATATTTTATATTTTACCTTGTTTTTCTCCCAATTTGGTAGCCAATTACTCCCGCTGTGCTTAGTTCAATCCCCTCCCTCGTAGTTTGCTGCCGTAGCTCTGTGACTGGCAGTGACAATGGCGAAGCACTGCCTCCTCCGAGACAGCACTCCTCGTGCTGTCGACTGTAATTCCAGCACCCCAGAACCACTCCTGTGCGCAGCGAACTGTGTCGGCTTCCCTCCCCCCTCCCTGGGGCGGACAGCCAGTTGCCGCCCCGGTGGCACTCCTGGCCAGAGCCGGCTCTGGCACGACGGGGAATCAAACCCCGTTCGCCATGGTCAGCGTCGGACGTTGAAACCACTAGACCGCGCGGGAGGCCCAGATGATGTCTTTTTATGTGTTGAATGGTTAACTGGTGTAAATCTGATCTCAGCTGCAGATTCAGTGAAGGATAGCATGTTCTTTGCGTGACACATGACACGGGTACAAACACCCCAAAGAAGTAACATGGGTTTCACAAAATAGCAAGTCACATTAAAGAAAGTCATTAATTGCATAACAATACATCTAGAATCGATATGCTGATATGGGATTTTCCAGCAAAAATAAAGAGATTTACTACTTAGCATCCTTCACGTAGCCTAATTCATATTAGGCCTGCGCTAATTATATACAAAAAATGTAGGAACTCTTACACAAAAACCTGTCATTAATGCAGCATATAAATCAAATGTCATGAGTATTGAGAATATAGGTGCATACTTCTGTACAGCTCCAGTTGAATTCAATTCAATTTAAATTTAAAATGTAATTTAAATTTCCTCCTCACCTCACAGCCTTTTTTTTGCAATCGCTGTACTAAGACCATTTATTAAAAAAATATGTTGCAAAAAATGTAAATCAACAAGAAGTCTGACTAAGAGGAATAGGCACATGAAAACAAATAGGTCTTTAGCCCGGATTTAAAATAATCAGTCCTAGTCGCATCTCTGATATGTCTTGGAATTTAATGAGGGATCACCAATAGCAGAGTACGACTGGGAGTATAATAAGCAAGTCTATATGAAATATTTGAAAAAATTACATTTAAATTTAAACATCAAGTGAAACGATTGATGCAATGAATGTAGATTAAAACATTAAAATGAGGCCAAAATGTTGTACCTCAAGCTGAGAACAAATGGAAAAATTGAACATTTGTGAAGGGGAATCTGTTTGATGCCGCCTTCTTCCAACCCTTGTTTGCGGCAGGTAAAGAATCAGAGAGGCTTCAATATTCTTAATTTTTGGCTACAGCTGTTGGTAATTGCAATCTAAAGGAGAGGCCATGTCTTAATATGAAACTCTTTTTCCTGCAACCAGGGAGCAAACTGTTTAGAGCACTGTGAAAACATTTTAAAATTTTACATTTTTTGTTTCAGATTTTTTTAAATTTTTCTCACAATTTGGTAGCCAGTTATACCCTCTATTTTTCAATTTATCCTCCCCCATGAGCCCGCCGCTCATCCACAGAGGCAAGCCAGTTTTTCCCGTAAAGGGATTCCTTTCGTGCTTCTCGGTGAGCAGCTGCAGTGGGCAACTTGCATTCCAGGCAAATGCCTTGACCATTACACCATCCTAGGCCCCTTAAATGAAGTACTTTTAACATAGCAAGCCTTAATGACTCTGCACTTTCATAAAGCCTAACATTCCACTGCACCTCTGACATTTGGAAATGCACCTTGACATCTGATTTGTGCTCTATAGGGCTTTTGCATGTTATTTTTCTCTTGATGGAAATCAATCTAGGGGATGCGGTATGTGTGCTCTTAGTGAATGTGCCACACACATCATTTTTGATTTATATCATATCTCACTAAATAGCATTTTCCTGTCTGTGGTGAGTTGGTAGTGCTAGTCAGTCAATACAAGGAACAGATCATATTTTACTTTGTGAAAACACGGGCCCTCTTCAGCCATTACACCCCCGCCCCCATAGTGGTGAATGCACCGGGGATTCAAACGGCGTGAAATAAGAAAAGAGCCATTGTCTCAGTACCCACAATTGTCTCAGAAACCCACAAGAAGCAGCAAGGTGCCGAGTCTCGACCTTGTTTCTTTTGCTTTGGCTGCGGGCGGCCGTGTGTGTCAGGTCAGCCGTGCAGCCTGTCCTTGATGCAGCCGTGACAGATCCTCACTACACGGTCATTACTGTGGCTGTGGGAAGCTCGAACCAGGAAGTGCACTGTACTTCCAGGAAGTTGTGGTCGAGTCAGAAGCCACTGGAGTGGTCTTACTGCAACGGACCCTTTCATAAATGGCAGGGCCCGCAGAGAGCAGGTGCAACATCAGAGGGCACACTGATGTGGTGCACATTAGTGATGGGAGAATGAGGTATCATGACACCAAACATGGGTGGAGCTGCAGTTAGCTGTCAATAAGCTGACTTGTTTGAGCCATTCAAAATGTTTTGCTCTTCACAACAAAACACAATGGTTGGTGGTTCAAATCAGTGACAAAAAAATACCAATTTGTGAAACCTGTTGAGCAGCAAGTCCTGCAATCTAAATAAGAACACAACGAACACAGCGAAACAACATTTGCCACATTTTCCAAACTTTTAGAGTGTTGGCTTAATCCACTATTGCACATACAGTATATGATATATCCAAAAATGGAATTCAGGATTTTGATGGGAGTACTCCTTTAAGCAGCAAGACAAAATAAAATCAACATCACAACATTACATTAGAGGCATTTAGCACTTATCCAGAGTGACTTACACAGTTGACATTTCTTAACATGCAATCCATTCATACAGCTCGATATTCACTGAAGGAATCCTTGTTAAGTACCTTGTTGGAGGGTACAACGGCAGTGTCCCTCCTTGGAATTGAGCCTGCAATCTTTGCATTACAAGCCCGGTTTGCTAACTGATATACTACACTGCCACCTGCAGAGCCTATTAAATATCTTTACAAATAAATACATGTTTTTAGTATGAATATCCTTAAAATTTTGTTTGTCAAAGAAAGCTGAAGACAAACCTTTGCCTTTATCACATTTGGTAAAAAGGGTTTTTTTGAGGGGGTGAATTTGGTATTTCCACACAAGTGAAATATTTTCTGAAACCTCCGTCATACAGTGATACATTTAACCTATTGACTTCCGCTGCATTGGAAAATGGTGGGGTGTGTGCACTCTAACTTTCACGGTAGATGGAAAATGCTATTAAAAGGGAAATTGTGAGGCACAAAATGCAGCGAAACCAACAGGTAATTTGCTGTTGATGAAAATGTTGTCTCAGGCACTGCTCTAAAATCTCCCAGACATGTTCATTTGGGTTGAGATCTGGTGACTGAGATGGCAGTTATCTGTACATTTGGGTGATAAGCTATGACACTGATGTTATCCATATGTCATGGCCTTCTCAGGCACCAGATCTGTACCCAATCGATCTTTTATGAAATATTTTGGAACAACACCTGAGACGTGTCTCCCCACGTCCATCAATTAAGCATGAGTTGATTTACTTTCCATTGGAAGAGTAGCATCGTATTCCATCTGCAGAATTCAAGACACAGGTAGACCTAAGTGACCTTACATTGGTGTTTCCATTTTTCTGTTTCTGTTTTTGTGCTGTCACTTTTTTTTTTCAACCAAACCTTTATCTCTCTCCTTTCATATGACCTGATGGCAGTTTTCCACTAGTTATCAAATTAATCTCTTCACAAAGTATTATACACTGTGTGTGATGCTGATTGTAGCGTCTGCCTGTGGTCTGTTTTCTTCAACATCCTTATGTTATTTTCAAAAAGGTCACATATTTCTGCAAAGACTGCAGATTAACTTTTCAAATTTTTGATATGCCTTCACCCCTTTTTTATCTGCTTAAGCTTGTGCTAAATGTTGTTCATCATCTGTGAATCTTTTAGATTTTTTTTACTGACATCTGACAAAAAAAATTAAAAAATCCCATGCTGGATGAAACCATGTTGTTGACTATCAGTAGTGGATCACATTTTGGGTTTGGGCGTGCGGAGAGGTACAAAGATGCTGTTGAATCTACAGGTCAGCAAGTTTTCCCTTAGAGCTACCACTTACCTATACTGTCATCATGCCCTTTCCTACAGGACAAGTTACTAAGGAGCCATGCTATCAGTCGCAAGTAAACGAGCCTGCTGTTGAATTGAAACTAGCATCTTTAGCGAGGATGTGGGCAGTTATTAAAACGATGCACGTGTGCTTTATTGCACAGGTTTATTTCAGCATTATCGGTTCAGCAGTTTCCTAACAACCTCATGGAGGTATTCTACCCACTAGGCTCAAAAAAACAAAACAAGGACCGTTACAGAGCCTTGAGCACCTGCTTAAAAGTTCGAGTGAGAGTCTCGCCTTATGACAGGGGAGGGGGTGGGGGCTTGGGGGAAGGAGGGAAGGAGAGGAGGAGGGGAGAAGTGGGGGCGGAGGGTTGAGCTTCCTGTTGTGGCTGTGCTCAGCTGTGCCGTGTCTGTGCCAGTGCAGAGCAACACATACACGCAGCGCACACTCACGCCGTTTGAGAGAAACTGAACCTCAACTGCAGAACACAACCCTCTGTACTGCATCCTGCTTTATGTCTGAGGCACTTATTTCCATACAGAATTCATTTTCATAAAGATGATTTCTGAAAGGCCATTTGGGGTTTGTTGCTGTGCACAAGTCACAAACACAGCTCTGCTGAGCAGACCTGGACATGTCTTCTCAGATACAGTCGGGGTAAAAATATGGCGGGAATGCCACAGTGCTCCATCTTTAAAATATTGCCCACTCCATTCACAAGAGGAAATTTAATTGGATCTGTGTAAGCTAATATAGTGGTTGCTGATGTGTTTGAACTTCTGTTAGTTTTTCCAGTTCAGAGCATGTCTGCCATGGTGAAAACATAAATAACAAGTGCCTCATTTCAAGGGTTCTCTACTATAGCCAAGATCATTTCAACTTATTTTTCAATAGCTTGAAAACAAAATAAAAAAATATTATTCTCAGACTGATAAATAATGGTGGTCCATATCTCTCTCTCTCTCTATTTCCTTCTTTCTGTCTGTCTGGCCTCCACAATCAGCCAGGATTTCTATAAGAGACAATTTTCTTAACAAATAATATAACAGTATCCATACCAAGCACTCACAGCCCAACAGTCAACCCCACCCAATCACCAATTGATAATACACTAACCCACTTCCTCTGACTCCCACTCCTTTTTCATACAAATACACACACACACTCACACACTTTCAGACACACAAACAGATTGACACACACACACACACACACAGACCGACACACACACATTCTCAGACACACACAAACAGACCAACACACGCATACCCCCACACACACGCACACACACACGCAGACCGACACACACGCAACATGGCAGACCCTGCATCGGATCTGCCATTCTTCTACGGCAGCATCAGCCGCATCGAGGCAGAGGAGCACCTGAAGCTGGCGGGAATGTCGGATGGGCTGTTCCTGCTGAGACAGTGCCTGCGCAGCCTGGGTGGCTACGTGCTCTCGCTGGTCTGGAACCTGCAGTTCCACCACTACTCCGTGGAGAAGCAGCTTAACGGCACGTACTGCATCGCGGGCGGCAAGCCCCACTGCGGGCCCGGTGAGCTCTGTGAGTTCTACAGCAAGGACGCAGACGGGATGGTTTTCAACCTGCGCAAGCCCTGCCTGAGGGCCCCCGAAACGCCCATCCGCACCGGCATCTTCGACAGCCTGCGGGACAACATGCTGCGCCAGTACGTGCGCGAAACCTGGCACCTGGAGGTGAGGGGCCGATGAGGAGGCATGCCGGATGCTGGCGTAGGGCAAGCCCGGTCCGTTTCTGAGTAAATCTATGGAAATCTATATCCAAAGAGGGCGCACCACTGCACTCAAATTCACTCAAAGTTTAAGAAATATGTTTTTGCTGTAGCCAACGCCAGATCTGTGTGTGTTGTTTATAGAAAAGGCCTGATTTCTGCATACATAGTATGTACATACATTTAGCATCTGCCAATGCCCTCGTGAAGGTCAGCTCCAGTAGACCGAGGAGCTGGTCTGCCTGTACCGGGCCTGATCCTGGTTTGACTGTTTGTCTGTCTGTCTGTCCCTTCATTCTCAGGGCGAGGCCATGGAACAGGCTGTGATCAGCCAGGCCCCTCAGCTAGAGAAGCTGATCGCCACCACCGCCCACGAGAAGATGCCCTGGTACCACAGCAAGATCACGCGGCAGGAGGCCGAGCGGCGGCTCTACTCCGCAGCGCAACCCGACGGCAAGTTCCTGTGAGTTCCTGTTGCAGAGAGCTTAACCACAGATTCTATAGAGTCGCCAAGCACCCTGCTGCTGTGTTCCTTCCATCCTCTCGGCTTCTTAACTGTAGGAGGTTCCAGTGCTACGTTACAGGGGGTCTATTGCAAAAACATTAAAAGCAAAAACACTCCCTGCAGAAGACTATACAGCCAAAACCGTTAGCGTTTTAATGCATTGTAGTGTCCCTTGGGGTGGGGTGACACTCAAGGACCTTTTCAGGACCTTTTCCTTGAGGACGTAGGCAGTATTCAAAACAAAAATGATTTTATGAACTTATCTTGACAAAAACACATAAAAGGGGTAATCGAAAAAACAAACACATAGAGTCCACAATCCTTATTTCCATCTTAGTCCATAATCCAAGGTCGAAATCCAGTACAGTTCCTCAAACAATCCAAGTCGATACACAAAACGAGGTCCTAAAAACAATCCAAGTTAAATCCAAACAGCAATCCAAACAATTATCTCCTCCTCCTCCTCCTCCTCCTCCTCCTCCTCCTCCTCCTCCACCAACACTCCCACTCTAATACACCAACCTACTCCCTCCCCATGTGACATAAAACAGTCCTTTAAATAGCTCCCCAAATTGCTATCAGCTGCCAGTAGTCCTCATGGCTTTACGTGTTTCCGCTGGTTGTCAGGTGGGGGACTGCAGGCTGCTGGGAACTGTAGTCCTTTTCCTCCAGTGGCTCCCAAGAATTAAAGGGCCAGGCAGCCATTCTCCTGTGCGGCCCCTTGGAATGCCACAGTATACTTTATTCCTTTTTGGATATGCCCAACCGTTTCAACAGTAGAAAAAGACAGAGCTTTCAATGTTAAGAATATGGATTATCAATTAATTTTAAATGAAAATAAATGTCAATAATCAACATTTATACCCACATCGTGAGCAGCAGCAGTGTGGTTGATGGAGGTTCAGCAACACTGTAGCCTCATTTGTCAGGCTCAAAAATGTATGGCACTATGGGCCTGACCAGGTTGACACTCTGATGTGAGATAAGTGCGCCATAATTCCAGGGATATGCTTTGGTAATGAACCAATGGTCTGTCGCTTCTTCTGATGAATCTTGACTTGGCAGGTGGGGCCATTTGTGCAGGCGCATCCATTTGAATGCAGCAATTCAAGCCGACTCAACCACTGACATGTAACATAACACTGGCTAAAACTTTGGTAGGATCATCAGATTTCAGCACTAGTTACACTGCAGCGTGTTGTTATGTGTTCATATGTGTGTGTTTTTTTATTGCTCAGAGTGAGAGACCGGGAAGATAATGGGACCTTTGCGCTCTCTGTGATGTATGGCAAGACAGCCTATCACTACCAGATCCTGCATGACAAGTCAGGGAAATATTCAATGCCAGAGGGAACCAAGTTTGATACTGTGTGGCAGGTACGTTACCCCAAGGATGAACTGTTTAGACCACTGTGTTCTACTTTGTACAATATCTGTGTGTTAGCTTGTCACCAGTTTCAATTTCCAAGGTCTTAGTCATCATGATCATAATCATATTGATCCCAACTTACATTTATAGCTAATAATAATTATATTGAACTCTCTCTCTCTCTCTCTCTTTCTCTCTTTACCCCTGCAGCTGGTGGAGTACTTCAAGATGAAGCAGGACGGACTGGTGACAATTCTGCGAGAAGTTTGCATGAGCCCCAGCTGTACCGTGGGTAATGCACGCATCACTACTACTGCAGTTCTCTTCACAACACACCATGAAAAATCACTGAAATCAATTGATACTAAAACATTATGAGCTTTTGTTCAATCCATGAATAGAATTTTCAACTTATTTTCTGTATTTGACCGAATTTATATGAAATTGACCCCAACCCTGCAAGATAATAAATCAAAAGTAAGCCTTAAAAGGGCCGCGGAAGGCGCATCTGGATAAGGCACTTGCCCAGAGTGCAGGTTGCCCACAGCGGCCGGGGCTCAATCCCCAGCTGCGCCAGCCCGGCTCTGGCTGGGAGTCCCATTCGGGAGCAGTGATTGGCTGTCCACCCCAGGGGGAGGGGGGAGGGAAAGCCGGCATGAGCTCGCTGTGAGCACAGAAAGCTTCCCTGTGGGAAAAACGAATAGGCGAGTTCTGCCTCAAAGGAAATGGTCCATTTCTGGTCCCGGGGTAGTGACAGGTCCTGTAGTTGTGGGCGGCGGGCTTGTGGTGGAGAGTGAATTTAAGAAATATAGGGTAATATTGACCACCAAATTGAGTGGGGGGAAAAAATAAAAAAATCTAAAGAGAGCCTTCATGTGCAAGTTCATTCAAACAATATTTATACAACAGACTAATATTGTAAAAATATCTCTCCCTCTACTTCAGCTACTCCTTTTTTACCTGCCGCGGTAAGTATTGACACAAAACATATATTCTCTTTGTTTCAGGTTAGCTGATTCATATATTGGCATGGTGAAGGGGGGTGGATAGTTCAAAGCATTTATTTCCTTGTATTCATTTGTAATACTTATGTACCAGTCGATTGTAAAACCTTTCTCGATTCAACACAGAGAAAGCCTCGACCAAATGGATACACACCGGCCCCTGAAGGTGAGTTTGTGACACTGTGGCTCTAAACAAATGATAATTGCTTTGCAAATCTAGGGGCCTTGTTTGCTCTAATGCAGGGGTGTCCGATCTTATCCGAAAACGGCCAGCGTAGGTGCAGGATTTGTTCTGGCCCACCACCTGATTCAGCTAATCAACTAAACTAATCATGGTCATAGAACAAAAGCCTGCACTCACATCAGCACTTTATCTTCGGATATGATTGGACACCCCTGCTCTAATGCCATTCTCATTCCATTATTAAACATGGCTCATAACTTTCTCTTAACCAATCTCTGCATGTGTCTTGTGGTTTTAATGTGTCTGCACCATAAAGAATCCTGTGGTGTGTCTTTAAACAACATGCAATGTTAAGAACACTTAGTAGGGGCTGAGTACCAGGTGAGTCTAAAGCAGTGGTCTCAAACTCAGTGCCATGGAGGGCCATGTGTATGCTGTTTTTTTCTCCAGTCTTGATTTGATAAGTGGTTCCATTATTTGCTAAATTGTCCTGTTGGCTTACACATAAGACATATACCGTAAAGTGAAATTTGTTATTTTTTGTTATTTGAGCAACAATTGTTGCCTATATTCTGTGCTTTTTTTTAAAATGCACAGGGGTACATGTGTCGCAGGTGTGCTCAGGTGTGCTCTGAGTTAGAGACTTGAGCAGCCAGCAGTAAATTGTTTGATCCCTCAGTTGATGGCAGAACCAAAAACCTGCAAATAAGTCATTGAACCAATTAAGCCAGCAGTAATTGTTTGGTTGATGAAAACCTGCATACACACGGCCCTCTGTGGTTTGAGACCTCTAGTCTAAAATGGTCTGCGGTGATATTGGTGAAATGAGATTAACAGAGCCTGATTTGGGGCTGGTTCCTGAAGCCCCCCCTCAGACGGACAGGGCCCTGCCCATGGACACCAGCGTGTACGAGAGCCCCTACAGCGACCCCGAGGCGCTGAAAGAGAAGAAGCTCTTCCTGAAGAGAGAGCAGCTCATGATCGACGAGGAGGAGCTCGGATCGGGGAACTTTGGCTGCGTCAAGAAGGGGATCTACAAGATGAGAAAGTGAGGCCCCTGCGGGTAGGGGGAAGGCAGAGGACCGGAGTAACAAGGGAGGGAAATGTCAGAGAAGGGCCTGTTGCTTTGTGTTTCATGTGTTCAGCCGTCGGGGGGTCAATTCAGGAAATGGTTAGAAATTCGATTCATTGATTCAAGAAATTCCTCATAGAACAATATGGGCATTTTTCAATTCATCAGTTGAATTTCAATTTATTTTCTGAATTGACTAAATTATATCAAAGTAGAAAGCCGCACACCTTAAAATAAATGATTGGAGTAATACTGATAAAAGAAAAGCAACTCAGGCACACTAGGAACTCTTTCAAAATGTTGCTTTATTGAAGTGACTGAATTGAAATTGAACTGACCCCAATCCTAGAGGAGAGTCTGCTCTTTCACGTGTTATGTGCTCAGGGGAAACCAAGATGCTTCTAAGCTAAAGCTGAAATGGGCTATGTTGGATGTTGGCTCCACCATGTGTTCATCCTCGGCTGTTTGGCAGAAAAGGTCCCTCCCATACCACATCCCCCTTGTTTCACTCCCCATTGAGAGCTTTAGAGGAAAGAATAGGTGCAAAACTGTCAAATAACTATACGTTTGTGATACTGTATTGTAAAACTACTCTGTCAAAAACATTTATTGTATTGAATGGTGAATTCTGTTACTGTGGCAGAACAGCAGCAACGACAGAATGGAATGTGAGACCGTAATGTTTACCATACAGGCAGGCTTACAGAAAATACAATGGGCACATTCCAAATGTCCTGGCATGTGTACAGAATTGTACAAATTGCCACAATTTGCTCTATAATATAGGTAAAACAGATTAAAAATTAACGAAACTGGGGGGCCTCGGATAGCGTATCGGTCTAATGCTATCGCATTGACTGATGCTTTGCGAGTGTGAGCTGCCTATTGCAGTCGCAGTTCGGGGGAGAATTGCTGGCCTCTGAGAATTGGCTTGACCCGAAGGATGGGCGGCGAGTTTTATTCAAAATAAATAGAGGGTATAGTTGGCTACTAAATTGTGAGAAAAACAGGGAAAAATCTGAAACAAAAATGTTAAAAATTCTAATTAAAAAAAGATTAACGCAAACAAATTTGGGAGATTCATGAAAACAGCCTAAATAGCTATAAAAGTCACCACTTGCACAACGTGATAATGTTGTATTTATTGAGTATGGAGTTTAATCGGCAATACCTCAGCATATATTATATATATATGTGGCTTTGTGGCTCAGTTGGTAGAGCACAGCGTTGGCAACGCTTAGGTTGTGGGTTCAATCCCCACTGGGGCTACATATACTGAAAATTCACTACTGTAAGTCGCTTTGGATAAAAGCGTCTGCTAAATGGCATATATTATATTATATATACACTACCGGTCCAAAGTTTTAGAACACCCACATTTTCCTATTTTTACTGAAATTTAAGCAGTTCAAGTCGAGTGAATAACCTGAAATGGTACAAAGGTAAGCGATAAACTACCAGAGGTTAGAAAAAAAAGTTTAGATTACCAAAAACTGAAAAATAATGTAAATGATCAAAAAAAGGCCCTGAAAAATGGGGGTGTCCTAAAACTTTTGACCGGTAGTGTATATACGTGTGTATATATATATATAGTTTGGTTCACAAAATTGTGAATGACAGAGCCCCAAGTTACTTGTCAGACTTTATATGTTATTAGAAAATACTTTTAAAAAAATCTGTTACTTCAAAAATAAGCACTTCGAGTTTAGCTTCAGATTACAAAAAGGGGATGCATTTTATCTGCAGTACCATTGCTGACCACACAAGTGCGTTGGTGTTAGCAGAATTTTGTCAGCCTGTGTTTTTGTTGTCTTTGTGCTTGTCTTCTTTGTTAGACGTATGCGTGTTTATGCATGTATGTGGGCTCACAAATATGTTTGGGAATTTCAAATTGAAAAGTAGAGTAGAGTATCAGGGACAAAAATGGGTTAAAACATTTAAAAATATGTATTTTAAAAAAACTTTTAAGACTGTAATTGAAACAGCCGAGATAAGATACCTCACCCTGAAGTTCATCAGGAGAATGTGAAATTGAATTTGAGCACATGATCCTTGGATTAAGAGTCCACCTTGCACCCTGCATTCTTCCAGGAAGCACATCGACGTGGCGATCAAGGTGCTGAAGAGCGAAAACGAGAAGTCGGTGAAGGACGAGTTGATGAAGGAGGCGGAGATAATGCACCAGCTGGACAACCCCTACATCGTGCGCATGATCGGCCTGTGCCAGGCAGAGAGCCTCATGCTGGTCATGGAGATGGCCGCCTCTGGCCCCCTCAACAAGTTCCTCTCCTCTAAGAGGTGAGTCCTGCGAGCTCAACGAGCACTCCTCTGATAGCAGCGTTCTTCCATACTGTGCGTCGGGACCCATGAGCGAGATAACGCATGAAAATAAAAAAGTACTGTATATTCAATTCAATTTTATTTGCATGACGCCTTTTAAAGAGTACAAAGACGCTCTACAGAAAGACAAAAACATGAAAATGCAAAAAAAACCTGACCTGAAGCCCCAAAAAGTCCCAAGTGGGAAGAAATCTCAGGAGGAACCCGTCTTAGAGGGGGAGCCCATCTTCTGCTGGCGGGTATCAGTAGTGGTAGATAGGCTGGCTAAATGTCCGTATAAGGTGAGAGGAAGGTCTAAAAAATTGTGTAGGCCCTGGTTTCTTTCATCTAGAATTATGCAGTATTGTATGCAAGGAATTAATAGTAATGGTAGACACACTGTATGCGCCATTGTTCCTGTGGGAGTAATTGTGACTGAAGCCATTTATAGCTGATGGAATCCACTACATAATGGCCTAAATCTTTTAGCCATGAAGTAATGAGCCACAAGTACTCGATTCTCAGTCGTGTCTGGCGGTGTCTGTATTGTGCAGACAGCGAGCTTAAGGGAGACAGCAAGGAGAGAAGGACAAAATCCATAGGACAGATGTAGACAAACCAGACTGTGTTCTATACTGTCCTTGTTTTGTTCGTGGTCCCAGTGCTTTCTGTGTTGCTGTGCTTGTTATGAATTTTCTGTCTTTAATCATGTTTTGCTGTGAATATTCAAAATAATAGCAGAGACTGAATTTTCAATTTAAAGAATATTGAGCAAACCATATGGTTAGTTTATAGGCAATCTTCGCTGTTATTTAAAGTTGTCAAGACCCAGTGGCTGGATGGTGTCCAATCAATAAGTAGGTGTGTCTGTTCTAATTGTGTCAACCCACAGGGACCAAATCTTGGTGGACAATGTGGTGGAGCTGATGCACCAGGTGTCTTTGGGCATGGTGTATCTGGAGGAGAATAACTTTGTGCACAGAGACCTGGCTGCCCGCAATGTGCTTCTGGTCAACCAGCACTATGCCAAAATCAGTGACTTCGGCTTATCTAAGGCCCTGGGTGCTGACGATAACTATTACAAGGTAGGACTGCATGTCAAAACTGTATTTCTTTGTGCTACTAGGAATGATTGCTGCATTGAACTGTACATTAAAGAACTAGGAGTTAGGTGCTGCTGGGTGGCTCATCCTGTTAAGACACTGTTCTAGTGTGTGGATGAGCCCCATGGTCTGCATGCTGTTAAGACACTGTACTAGTGTGTGGATGAGCCCCATGGTCTGCATTCTGTTGAGGCACTGTTCTAGTGTGTGGATGAGCCCCACAGTCTGCATCCTGTCAAGGCACTGTTCTAGAGTGTGGATGAGCCCCACAATCTGCATCCTGTTAATGCATTGTTCTAGTGTGTGGATGAGTCCCAGTGATGACTGTGGCCAGCAGCCCCTGCAGGGAGATACATAATTGGTGGTAGCGTCACCCAGGGAGGGAGGGAATGACCATGTCTCGTCGTGCACCATCCACCCCTATTGGTCAATCAGGTGTCCACGGTCTGCCGGTATAAAGCTGCACACAAAGTGTCTTCCTCTAACTCTTGTCTGTGCGAGCTTAACTTGTAGACTGCAGTGTGAAAAGATGCGGCGGCTGACCCCATATGTTTCAGAAGAGAGCGTGTGCTTGTTTACACTCTCCCAAATTGATAGTGGTGGTTGCAGCGAGCATAGCTTAGAAGATTGGCCATTCCAAGTTGGGAGAAAAATGAGAAAAAGCATTAAAAAAAAGAACTAGGAGTTAATCAGGTTCCTTGTATGTGTGTGTCTGTGTGTATCTGTGTGTGTTTGTAGGCACGCACAGCAGGAAAATGGCCGCTGAAGTGGTATGCTCCGGAATGCATCAACTATCACAAGTTCTCTAGCAAGAGTGACGTGTGGAGCTTTGGGATCACCATGTGGGAAGCCTTCTCCTTCGGAGGGAAACCATACAAGGTACAGCAGCACAGCATGGGTCCCATTATGTCAGGATATTTATGTTGATAAGTAAAAAGTACTTTTTTTGTGTGAGCGTAAGAGTGTATGTGTGTTTATGCTGAACTTATGTGGCTACACACATTCACAGATGTTTCCACACTTAGAGATACTGTATTTTGTACTTTCATTGTAATCTATTTATATATTTATTTGTGTGTGTTACTTGAATTGAAGAAAAACCCAAATAAAATTTAAATGGAAAAAAATAAGTAAAAAGTACTGAACAAGAATGAAATATATGATGAACAAAGGAATATATATAAAATTTCAAATAGAAATGCTATGGCTATCTGCTGAATTTAATATAGTACTATATATATCATATATAAATATATATAATGTATATGGTGTATATTTATATACATACATATACACACACACGTACACACACATTACACATGTGTGTTGTACAGGTAACTGGCAAAATAAAGGCAACACTTTGGTAACCCAGGGCTGATACTTAAATGGCCCTTGCTCGAGCTAGGAGAGTCCTAGGGGGCCAAGCCTGTCCATCAGTACTGGCATCCCCCAATGGACATGCTGGCATCTGTTTAAAGGATCCCTCATTTACTCAAATGTTGCCTGTATTTGGACAGTTTTGTGTCTCTGACTTTGTCCACTTGTCTATTTTACCTTTAACTTGTCTTCGGGCAGAAAATGAAAGGGCCAGAGGTGACAGGTTTTATAGAGAGCGGGAAACGCATGGACTGCCCGGCAGGATGCCCAGACCAGATGTACACTCTGATGAAGGACTGCTGGATATACAAGTGAGAACCCTGCAACCTCACTGGAGCTGTGCTGTCTCATACATTTAAACGCATTTGACTGTGCTTGAGCTCCAGAAATAAACAAAATCCATTTGAATCACCCCGTTTGCACAAAGTGCATACATCCTCGTGTTCATTTCATAATACATATAATAATACGCACAGCAAATGGAATTTGATCAAATTAAACAAAACACATGCTGGGGGGCCTTATATCACCTAATATACAATTATGATGGGAAAGCAGTGATGTACTGACAAGCGCATGGGTTTCATTTGAACATTACCGGAGGACACTGTTGCCACCCCTGATGTTCAAAGCTATGTTTTCTGGGGAGGATACGTCAGTTTTTATCTAGCTAGCCAGCTAGTTTACAAGCTTGTATTCTTTTTGCTATATATCCTAGCCTATATATCCTGTTGGCTTTTTAATTACTGATGTGTGGTCATAACAAGAAGATAACAGACATAAATTAGGTACAGACATAAATTATAGAGGGGGACAATTGAACACTCTCTCAATATTGAGAAAGCATTACACCTATGTGTACTGACATGGTTGTGTCTGACCTCTCCCTTTTTTAAGGCATGAGGAAAGGCCTGACTTTGCCAAGGTGGAGGAGCAGATGCGAACCTACTATTACTCCATCTCCAAGAAGACACCGCCAGAGGAGAAGGCGGGGGACACCACTGCCGCCACCGCTAAAGCCCCACCCATGTAGACCCGGACGTGCTCTGTCCCTGGGCTTTTTAGTACCCCCTATGTGTGCCTCTGTGAATAACAGGCTGATTTCATGACACACTTGAACTGTACATTGGCAGCTTACATCTAGGTATAAAGCAGTCATGGAAAGACAACGACAGAGAGCTTGTGCCTGATCCTCTTGACAAGGCAGAGACGATAGGTGTGTCAACATTGCTAAACCTCTCGAAGGACCGCTGAAGCTTGTTTTATTGCTTTCATATGAATTGTCTTAGTCTGTGAGCTTTTTTTTAAGAGACATATTCTGGTACATGGGGTTTTTTAAAGTCTCTTCAGGGCCTAAATGCCTAAAAGTCTTTTTTTTTGTTTGTTTCTGATTTTTACCCTGTTTTTCTCCCAATTGTACCCTCTATTGATCCAACTATCCCCCTTCAACAAGCCCGTCACCTGCAGCTACGGGACCAGTCACTAGTCTGGGAAGGTCAACCGCCTCCTTTGAGACCGCACTCGTCCGAGCGCTGACCGTGATTCCGATATGACCAGAGAAGCTTTCTATGCATGCTGCAACACATGCCGGCTTCCCTTCCCCCTCCCTCTGGGACGGACAGCTAAACGCCACCCCTGAACAGGATTCCCAGCCAGAGCCGGGCTGGCACAGCCGAGAAATCAAACCCTGGCTACAGTGGGCAACCTGCACTCAGGGCAAGTGCCTTTAGCGGTTTTCCCTTTGCCCTGGGGGCCACAAATGCCTAAAAGTCTAAATGGTGATTCTGATTCTGATTCTTGCAAAAAAAGGTGAAAGAACACAAGGTGACAGGATGCTTTCTTTTATCTTACCATTGGCATAACATTGGCACATTTTGGTATTTAATAGTCAGATTCATTTTCTCTTCGATTTTAAAATATATATATATTTCGGGAACTCAGAACCCAGAAATTATCCTCCTATTAACAGCCAAACCCTGATACAGGATTTTGGCCGGATTAACAACTATATGAACATCCAGTCCAACATGAGCAGTGTTTTTGAGCAAGAAAGAACTTGTGTAAACACCACTAATGAATGATTCAAGAACTCACTCATTCAGTTGGCTTTAACCCAAAAGCCATAGAAAAATGCTTAGAATGACACAAAAATAACTGTTTTTCAGACATATTTTCAAATGGGCTTGACATTTAATCGTACAGTGCATTCTATCTCAAGGTTTTCCAACTGTATGACTATATAGTCATCAATTTAAGTATCATTACAGTGGCGCTTGTGTGTTTTATATTTAAGCTGTTCTTAGTGTGAAATATGATGACTGCATTTCTCAAAAATGTCAAATGTTCAGCAGATATGCAAATTCCTGTGCATCATAAATCAAACTATCACCCAAATTACTAAACAGTTTTTTGTGTTTGTTTGTTTGAATTAATTTGAACTTGCATCAGTTTGCTTCTTGGCAAAATTTCAATAAACAGAATGTGAAATGTATTTGCTTTTTATGGATCTCCGTGTTTCCTTTTAAGCATGTGTATCCATGAGTCTGTGTGTGTGAGTGTGTAGGTGTTACATTTCGAATTAAATGAATTAACATAGTTAGTAATGACATAATTAGTTCAAACATAATGAGAGGGGACATCCCTATAGTTATTACTTGTTTTTAAATAAACTGTGTGTTTTGAGGGGATTTAAAGCTATGAGGACCCCTTTTTTAACCTCTCGCACCAAAGTGTAGCCTACATTTTATTTCGCTTAATGTTGCAACATCGTCTAGTGCTAAGGCTGTGGCACAAAATATTTTAAGTTCCTTTTTTCGGTGGGGGGGAATACTAATTAACCAGAAACATTTTGGAATAGTTTTTTGGTCTTATTTCAACAGAATCATCTACAAAATTAATTATGTTTTCCTAAACTGTTCCGTTTTTTCCCATAGGATATTAATTTATTGAAAAAAATTCGACAAATAAGCAAATCGTAATCTTTTTTTTAATTCTTAGATCAGAATAGTTTTATATTACCGTGACATAATTTTGAAATAGCTCATTGTACAAGTATTTCTATTCATATTTACAGAAGGATTATATAGACCAAAGAAACTGATTAAGATCAAATTCGGTACATTACTTTACTCAGAATATTATGTAGATAGGATACTACAGCACGTAAACTGTGTTCGTGGCATGGTAGACCATTCTAATTCACTCTAGCATTAACACAGAATTACACAGGATATATTTCGTTAAAGCGATGACTAATACATGTCTTGCTGTTGGAATAAAGACAGTACGTTTCTGCACTAGCCCTAGGCTATACAAACTACTGTAGGTTTTTTTTTTTTTTACTTGGTTGAGACAGTTTTCTCTGCCCCCAAAGATCAGCAGACAATTCCGCCAGTGGCGGTGTACAATGACGTTTCATCAAAGGAAGTGTTTTTTCTTGGGTAGGGAGGGGCCTTCTATCTCGCTTTGCAAAGAAAGTGGAACATTTAACGTTAATTTGTATTATTCGGTCCTGTTTGCTGTAATTATCGAAAGTTATTTCCGCTTCGTGTGTTATTGATGTTTAAAAAGACGAGTCTTACTTTATGGCAAGGAAAGAAAAGAATCGGAAGAGTAATACTTTACGCTTGTTAAGCGGAACAAGAAAGTAGCTTGGTTGGTAAGTAGCCTACACAGGAAAAGTAGCTTTCAGCGAACAAGACGTTGAATTTTAAGTACGTACTTTTAAATGTATTTAACAATCTACTCTTGTAAACAGTAATTTAGAACGCGTACAACACATTGACATGATTGTTAGTGATTTATTATCTTTAACGTTTGAAACTTTTCGCTGTCGTCACTCACTCACTCGCTCGCATGGCGTGGAGTCTGTGTCAGAATCTGTTTCGCTTTTACGTTTGTCTTTGGATACAACTCACAAATACTGTGTAATATTACGGCTGTTTAAAGGACCGGGCAAGTGCAATGTAGTTAGCCTCTTGTATAAACTGTCATTTGAAACGTTACAGCTTTCGTTTCATATGTTCACACGCCGGTAGGGGCTCCAGATGTGATGTCAGCTAATAAGGTCGATGCTCGTGTAGCTCAACGTTTGAAAATGAAATGGCTATTTAGGCAACGTGAGGAAGTGAACCACCTTTTTAACACAATGATTAGGAATGATTACCATATGTTATTCAAAATGCATCATTTTGTTTGACATTTTTTTACGTATCGTATTATGTGTACAAATAAATTGGATAAATGTGTTAACACTTATTAGCTTCCAAGTAGCTGTGTATGATGAAATAACGCACAAAGTGAAATTTCTGTGGTTGACTTATTTATAATGTGATCCAAAGAAAATTATTTTGTGAGTGACAATGAACGCGGGGAAGTGGCTTCGGCTGTAAATTATTAAATGTATGACCTCACCGTAATTATTAATATTAATATCATTAGTTTGCTCGGCAGACACCCTTATCCAGAGCAAGTTGCATCGTTTACATTTTAACACGATTTATACAGCTGGATAATTACTGAAGTAATACCTTGCTCAATGGTACAACAGCGATGCCCCACATGGGACTTACACCTGCAATTTCTGAGTCATGAGCTTAATGGTCACCCCAACCAATGTATTATGCTGCTACTCCAGTAGTTGCCAAAGTTATTTATCTACATGTTTAGGCATTTAGCGACTTATGCTGCTAACATTTCTTTACGTATCATCTATTCATACAGCTGGATATTTACTGAAGCAATTTAAATGAAGGACCTTACTCAAATGAACTACCTTACTCAATGGCAGTGCCCCACTTGGAATCAAACCTGCAATCTCTCAGTTAAAAGCCCAGTTCCCTAACCGCTATACTACAGTGCCGCCTATTTATTTATTATATATGCCAGAGAACACAAATGTTGTCATGTTTTATTCCTTACACATGCATTATAAATCCCTTTGTATCTTGTACAGTGAGTGTGTAAAAAGAGGATCCACGGATAATCAAATAGATTGATACAGCTGTAACTTATGGGGTGTTGTTTGGTAGTGGCTTATTATGAGATATAATTTAGTGGTGGCTTCTGAGAGGACAGGTGCCAGCAGTGAGGGACACAATTTCAGAATTCCATCTTCCCACAAACCATTACACAGGAACCGTTAGAGTCGTCTAGACCGTCGATAAATAACACTTTATCTGGTTATAATATTAATTATAATATTATTGTAAATTCACCCCTCTCTTCCCCTCCCTTTGTTTATATCTCTACCCCTCTCTCTCTCTCTATGTGTGACAGGTCCCGAGAGCTACAAGAGTGGAAACAGCTGTACTTCTTCCAAGCAAAATTAAAACACCTCTCCCCCACGCACCCCCTAGTAACGACTAACTCTTTTGTACTTTCATTTTTTATTTACAACTGGCATTGCGCTGAATCCTGTTAGCTGCACCATCGGGATAGGGTATTCTAAACAAAGCAGATAAAACATCACACACACACACACACACACGCCATGTCTCTGGCGCTGAAACAGGTGTTCAACAAGGACAGGACGTTCCGTCCGAAGCGCAAGTTTGAGCCGGGCACGCAGCGCTTCGAGCTGCACAAGAAGGCGCAGGCATCGCTCAACGCCGGGCTGGACCTGAAGCAGGCGGTGCAGCTGCCGCACGGCGAGGGCCTGCACGACTGGGTGGCGGTGCACGTGGTCGACTTCTTCAACCGCATCAACCTGATCTACGGCACGGTCAGCGACTCCTGCACCGAGCAGACCTGCCCGGCCATGTGCGGCGGCCCCAAGTACGAGTACCGCTGGCAGGACGAGCACAAGTACAGGAAGCCCACTGCCCTGCCCGCGCCCCAGTACATGAGCCTGCTGATGGACTGGATCGAGGTGCAGATCAACAATGAGGACATCTTCCCCACCAATGTCGGTAAGAGGGCAGAAAAAGAGAGAGGGAGGGCTAACTATGGCTAACTATGATTGTTCTTACCTTGTATTATGCACATCTTGTAAGTTGCTCTGGATAAGAGCGTCTGCTAAATGCTTAAAATGTAAAATGTAAAAATGAGGGGAAGGGAAGGGGAATGGAGGGAGAGAGATATAAATATAAATACAATCTGTGCGCTGTGATATAAGGCAGGAGGGGTCCACCTCCAACCCTGGTCCTGGAGAGCTGCTGGGTACGCTGGTCTTTTCTGTGTGGCTCAGTAGGTAGAGCACGGCAGCTTAGGTTGTGGGTTCGATCCCCATTGGGACCACGTATACTGAAAAATGTTTGCATTCATTACTGCAAATCGCTTTGGATAAAAGTCTGCTAAACGCCATATGTCTGTTGCCTAGTTTCTGTTTAAAATCGGAAACTAATTGAGACCCGCGAAACCAGGTTGGGGTGAGTTCACTGTGTAATTGTTTTAATCGATTAATTAAGGGCTAAGTAACGACAAAAACCAGCACAACCTGTTGGTTCTCCAGGACCAGGGTTGAGAACCCCCTGACATAAGGGATCACTGGTGATGTGATGACCTAACGTCCTACTGGATCACATGGTCCGAAAATGGAATGGGAGGGATGCGATGTTGTCCTACTGAGCTGATTAAGCGTAAATGTCAAACTTGTCTGGACGAGGCCGCTGCTTACCCTATGGGGGCCATTGGTGTGTTTTCAATAGCCTGGCTCCAGCTGCACCTGACCCTGACCGTGGGTTTCTCAAGCATTTACAGCACTTCACTTCCCCCAGGCCAGGAGCAGACTAGAGTTTTTACACTCAAGCAGTTTGTAATCAACACTCAGCCAGACCAGGCAGAATGGAAGAAGGGGTTTTCCTTCCCTTTTTCACGAGGCAGTGTGGGGTCGCATGCACACAAATGTTGCGCACACATTTTCATTCTTTATGACCAGTAATGCTTATTTAATTTGCTTCGATGCTGTCACTTTGGCTGACTTGTCATTAAACTGTCTGAATATGTTCATAAAATTATTTAATAAAAAAAAAAGTATTTCATTTAAAAAAAGGCCAGCTTCTACAAGTATAAATAAGGACATAGAGCCCATCAGTGAGGTGGGGACAGTGTCTCATCTCTTTCTGGATTTAATGCCAAGTTGTAAGTGTAGCGACAACCTAAATAGAGGGTTAGATGCATAACCAGGTAGAGGGGTAAATGCATAACCATGTACAAGGATGAAATGAAACCCTAGCAGATATACATGGTGCGGTCTGGCCCTCGTATGGTACACTATAGCAGCTTGTTGCCAGTGGGAGCCAGAAACGCCCCGTCATATATAGGCTACATTGTAGGACATTCTGGAGCTTCTCCCCTCCCTGACTCCAGGGTCTGACTCGCACCAGAAACATTCAGGCTATGGCCAAAAGTAGGTCATGCAGCGTGTACAGTATGATATAAATAAACTGTAATGTAACGTAGCCTTCATCTGCATGACTTCTGGAGCAGAGCCCAAACATCCGGTGAGATCACGGCTTGTTCCGTGCAGTGGCTAAATTCAAGCAAAGAATTGTGTGTATATATATATATATATATATGTGTGTTTGTGTGTGTGTGTGTGTGTGAACATAATACATTGGCACAGATATCATGCTAAAGGTTTCTCATGTGAAAATAGGGGATGGGCTCTGACATGGGATTCTTTCAGCATGAGGTCAAAGGTCAACGGCGAGCACGACCAGTTTTAGCCCTTAGGGGGGTTGGGCCCAAAAATGGTAATATGGTGGGGATGTTGCCATGAGAGTTGTAATACCCCCACATACCCTCATCACCCCCATGGAGATGATGATTTTGCCAGAGCTCTATCTGGGTCAGTGCCACCCGCAGTGGCCTGAAACTATACAGACAGGCGACATCACTGTGGTTCAGTACCCACGTCGCCAGCTGCCTTATTTGGGCCGAGGCTTCCGCATTGTGTGTCGTAAATAGTGCTGCATTTGCGGCTCTGTTTTTATTTCTGCCATTTTATTTCTTTCCCAAGGTACTCCCTTCCCCAAGACCTTCATGCAAGTGGCCAAGAAGATCCTGTCCCGCCTCTTCCGCGTGTTCGTCCACGTCTACATTCACCACTTCGACCGCGTGAGCCAGATGGGCGCCGAGGCTCACGTCAACACCTGCTATAAGCACTTCTACTACTTTGTCACAGAGTTCAACCTCATAGACCACAAGGAGCTGGAGCCACTGGTGAGAGAGCGAGAGAGCGAGGGGAGGGGGGATTCCACTACTGTGAAAAGCTGTCTGTTTCCCACAGATGCTAAATTCATGAGCAACCGTGATGGATTTCTGTATTTTTATTGTTTTAGTAATCTAGCACCCTCAGCCCCTGTGTCTGGTATATGTACAGGAGAGTACAGTATGGAGAGGGGAAACTGCCCAAATAAAGGAAACACTTGAGTAAATGAAGGGTTCTGGTGGCTCTGTTATGGCTCTGCTTTTTCCTTGCATGGTCCACTCAACCCCTTAGAGGGCAAGGTTCTAAATACAAAGCCATTCTGAGTGATCAACACTTGTAGAACCTATGCCAGCATGCATTGAAGCTGGTGCATGCATCTGGTGGCTCGTGGTGGCCCAGTGCCCAATGAGACACTTCATGTTGCTGTTTCCTTAACTTTTGCAGTTACCTGTATCTACAAACCCCCTACAAATCTGTCAAACGCAACTATTAGACAGCTGTAAAAGCGTATATAATACCCCTACTCCAGGGTTGTGTTCTGTACAATACTAATACTGGGTTTATGCGTTTATATCAAGCGTGCATGGTGCATATGTGTTTAAGTCAGGTAAGTCTGTGGGAGCCCTGTCTGCAGGAAAAGTTCCAAATTCGTCGGAAATTGTCGTACACTCTTGCTGCTCACCAGAGAGAGACAGCGGGCTGACAGTGGACCCCTCTGCCATGTTTTTCCCGCAGAAAGAGATGACGTCACGGATGTGCCACTGATGAGAAGGGCGGACCTCCAGACCCCCCCCACTGCACCCCCGCCCCACAGAGGAACAGAGCCCATCACACAGGAAGCAGGAAGTGCATTCAGAAAGAGTCTATTTTTGTAAACGTGTACTGTAATGATCTATTTTTTTTCAAACAGCCTATTTTCTAACTGTTTTTGAGATGCTGAGAAGTTTTTATTAGTGTCCAGTATTACGCGATAATTTTTTTGTTGTTTGTTTTTGTTTTAACTTGAAGCCGAAATATTTCTTTGCCATTTTTTTTGTGTCGTCCTTTTCTTTTCAGTGTAAAGCATATGATTTATATACGTAACTTATGCGTTTTTAAAGACGTTTAAAGAATACTCTTGAGATTTCACCCACCTAATTACACGTGATGATATAAATCTTTGATAATGGGTTGTTCGGAGAACACACCAGTTGACAATGGCAAGGCCACAAGCGCCAGTTTGTAAACTGCCGGTGTTTTGGTGGGATCGTTCCTGTTGTAGAGCAGAGAGCGCTGGTTGAATAACCACAGACAGACTGCTCACTGAGTGTGTTTCTCAGGCGTGACGCGTGTAACTTTGGATTTCACGGGCATAGGAAAACTGAGGCTTCAGTAAGTATGCTTCACCATTCTCTGCAGTCATCGGTACTGAACTGTTTCTCATCTTTACATACATCAAACGCCCCAGTGCGCCGTTTCTGTTTTTGTTTGTTTTATTATCTGGATAATTTTTAATCTTGCTTTGTATTTCTCCCATTGTTCTGTCCTCAGCCTTCCATTTTGTATTTACTATACATAGTTTTTCTTAAGTTGATAAAAATGTCTTTTTGCTAACAGTTTTCCCAAGCGTTTATTTGATCTGGCCTTTTTTATGCAGTCGTAAGCTCCAGCTGCAGATTGCAAATGTATCCTTGGTGAAAACGTTTTACTGTGGTCCGATATCGGTTTGAACCAGCATAGGTGTATACAGCTGTTCAGGAAATTAAGCCAGAATAATTGGTTAGAACGAACCAGCGTTCAAACCAGTTTTTCCTCCAGTGTCACAAAAAACTAACTTTTTTGCAAACCCTCCGATACATTAACATTCCACTAGATGGCGCAATGAGCACACCAATCAACGCACAAGAGGGAACTCGCTCTGGGTGATGTAATAATTCGACTCAAGCGGGAAGTGTAGGGGGATGAAGCCTCAGTTGATAGATGGAGAAATAGGGATTAATGCATAATAACACATTCCATTCAATGCGCCTCACAGAACTGAGGAGGGAAAAGCACATCTTGTGACCAGAAACATCTAGGTTAACGATCTGGGACAGACAGTTATGAAACAAATTGGAACTCTAGACTGAACTGGTAAGAGGACTGTACAGTACAAGGGATACAATGTTGTTATTGTTAAAGTAGTGATGTAATAATTTGACCCCAGCTGTCTGATGTAAAATGTGGATACTCACCCAGGATCAAGACTGGGGAAAAAATCTGTCCCACCGGATCAAGGGTGCGCACAGTGTTGGCCAACCTACAGCCTTCGAGCCTCTTGTATGTAGCCCAATGACATCCAAAACCTTAATGATAATAACTACTATTATTATTGCACCAAGAAATGTATTAAAAACACATAATGTAGCAATCGGTAAGTCTTTAAGTAAATGGTATAAAATAATGTTAATGTGTAAGTTAAGCTTTTGTGTTAGCCTGAAAATTTTATAATTGTATTAGCTTTTTAAAATAAGCCCTATTAATGATGAAAACGCTTGTGCACCTGAGTAATAGCAATCCAATGTGGAGAATTATGGCTCTGACTGCAGGGCTGGCCTACAATGATAGATTCCCCACCACTGATCTACGTTATTGGAACATGTCATTGGGGTCAACAGCAGTAAATATAATTAATTTTAAGGGCAGCAGCAGTTGAGGTCATCTAGATGGGCTCTGATATTCAATAATTACATTATCAGGTGGCTGCTGTTCAATCGTTGTGTGGTTTATTTGCAGTTTCCAATGGAGATGCTTGTTCAACACTATATATATATATATACATGTATATATGTGTTATATAGTGTTGTATACGTGCGTTTTAAAACCCGTTTTACAAAAGGGAAGCTGCTTGTTGGACTCTGGTGAAAGATGATGGAAGCAAATGAATCAATTCTATCAACTTACTGTTTTCTAACTTTTTTTACATGGAATTTGTTTTTGTGAATCGCTAAATTATGCGTGATGATGTCAAATAAATCTATTCTGTCCGTGCATTGTTTCGTAATATTTTCAAAATACAGTTTTGGCACTATGGGCAACATTTTTTTAAAGTATTAAATGTTACTCATCTATATACTGAAAGTAAACAGGCAATTTTCAGCTTAATGAGAATTCGTTCATGCAATCAAGAGAAGCAAGAGTCTTGTGAAAAAGAAATGAAACGATTTGAATAGGGAAGGAAACTGATATTTACGTATATGTATGTCCACGAGGTCATGCGATGAAAGTAAATTGTCTTTTATATCAATTTTCCATGAGCATATTTTAATTGGATTGAAAATCATATATATGTGCTGGTAGAGATGGTGATTTTTACATTGTTTTGGTCAATTTGGGCATTGTATTTTTGAGAGGGTGCTGTCCCCTACTGCTTGCAGAAATCCAACCGTGTCACTCATTACCCACACTCCCAATTATCCTGCCTTTTATTAGTGTACCCCTTGGATAGGATTGCATCACTTATCCTGTCAAATAAAAACCATGCAGCATTGCAATATACAATTCAAGTGTGTATGTTAATTGTATTTTATTATTTACATATGCAATTATAATTTGAGAAAATGTGGTTTTGTGGAGTACTTGTAAATGTTTGATCTGATTTATATATATATATATATATATATATATACATACACACATATATATATACAGGTAGTGAACAAAAAAATGTAAACAACCGACAGCGAATGGTTCTGGTGGTTCCGTATTGGTGTGGGTGTACTTATGCCCTGTCCACAGAACAGAAGTTTTTACCGAGTGATTTGAGCAGCATGACACTAACGTTATTCATATGTCATTCGCTTCTCAGACACCAGATCTGAACCCAATCAGGCATTCGTGGGATATTCTGGAATGACGCCAGAGGCCAGCGTTTTCCACTTACACCAGCGAGTTGATTTACTCCTTTAGAACTCCAGACACTGGTAGACTCATGCAGGCCACAACACATACAGACCGTACTAGCCACACGTGGTGGGCCAACGAACACCCTATTAAGTGACTTTACAGCATTTTTGTTTGTTAACTACTTGAGACGTAAGAGGAGATAGTGAATGTAATTTGCAAAAAAAACCTGCCAAGCAATGGTCACATGTCCAGTCAGGAACGAGGGGCTGAGAATCCCATTTGAAGCGCATGTTGAAGCAATCCACGACACGTGTGTCAAATGAGAGAGGAACCAGTGAATGTTGTGAGAAGTTATGCAGATGTGTGAAAAACGCATTTGGTGGCCATTTTGGGCGAGGCTTACGATCTAGGGCAAGAAAAAATATTTCACACACATCTTGACACTATGACCAATAATGAGTTATATTAATAATAAAAATTATTTGAAGCACATTCATCCAAAAGTCTCTTTACAACCGTATTGGGCTGCGCTGGGGATGAATAAGCGTGTACACCATACCTGATGAATTTGACACATGTATTTAATGGATATAGTGGGAAGTTACGGACGTACGAAAAACATTTAGAGGTCATACTGGGCACAGGTGAGGTCCCTGTGATTAAAAAGTAATTAAAAGTGAAAAGTAATTCACCCACACAAATAAGTGTCCTAAATCTGAGGAAAATTCAATGCAATTCTGTTAAGATATTTGAGGAAGAAACACCAAGATAAAGAAAAAACACTCCAGTCTTTCAAAAACAGTTAGCCTATGAATGAATGATAGCACGTGCTGTGTGGGTGCACTCCGACGTTCTCTAATCTAATTCCACGATTTCTGTGTATATCTGTATTTTGTGGAAATGAGTGTAAGTCAATTGGCTGTATAGTTATAGTGTACGCTTATGTTCACAGATTAGAGCTTCGCCTCGACAAAGAATCGGAATAGTAATAGTCCATCAACTGCTAGTTTCAAATGAATGAGGAAAGTATAGGTGCAATTTACTTTTTAAATAATACACGTACAAATCATTAATGAATAAATAGTTGATAAACCCCTGCTTGTTCCTGTTTAGCATAAACATATCAACATATCAAGATATGGGTTAAATATGTCACCAAACTGCATAATCCTAGTTACAGTACGCATGTCTACTTGCTATAGTAGCCTGAAGCATTGGAATATTTATATATGTTCTCAAATTATCCTTCTAATTTTACTTTACATGATAATGCGCTTCTTTGTTTCAGAAATTGTTTTGGTAAATGAATTGCTGCCGAGACTAATGCGGCGTTTGACACCAGTAGTTTGTGCGACTGTACTCCAGAGCCCCTCCTCTTCCCGTAGTGAGATCCATGCGGTAAGTGGGCTCGCTGCGGTACGTGTATCAGCTGCATCCGAGAATGCTGCGTAGTATTCGGTATGACTAGACACCATGGATCAAGAGGCGTCTCCCACGTCCGCTCGCTGCCGCAGGCGTCCTTTGGTGCTGCCAGATGCAGGCATTTCACCTTAGGTTCAGGGGTTATTATAGCTAAGGCTCGGAAGAATTGCAAATGTCCTTTCAACGCTGCTTGCGGTCGAAGCAGTTCTATCATTTACATGCGATTTGCATGCGGACGTTTTTTTAGAGGCACGCTCTATTACTTGCTGCATTACCGCGTTGTTTGATCAATGAGTAATATTGTCTTGCAAGCAGAATTTTAGACAATGAATGCACATTTATTAGTTATGACAAGGGAATGTTGAAACCTGCTACGAGAGTGAAATTCCTGGATTATTCCTCAGGTCGTAATTTTCAGGAAGCCACATCTTTACACAAGAGAAAGCTTCTCGTTAAACCAAGAACAAATTTGTTGATCTTTTTTTCTAAAGAGCCCAACTGTAACTATTTTCAATTGCTAACCTAAATCCGAATAAATCTCCGTAGAGCTTGTTCTTCTCTTTGGGCTTGTAAATCTAGGTTGATCTTGTGTAAAGCTTGTGTGAATGATCTCACTTTTGGAAATGCTTTAGTAAATCCTAGAAATGTCTGTGTTTATTGTTGTACAAATATGAAAACACTGAAGCTAGTACTGTAATCTTTGAACAATTACGACTGGCCAAAAAGGAGCCATTGTTAGGTTTATCCAAATCTTGGACTTCTGCTTTGTGAAATTCCATTTGAAACAAAAAGTTTCAAAACATGGAAGTATGGTTATGTAACCTGCTGACACAAATTACACAATCACTGCTAAAAAATGTTTTGTATGTAATCTGTGTCTTTGAAATGGAAATTTCTGCCTGAATAATAAAGTGTTATTTTATTTTTATATATATATTTTTAGTAGGCTATGGCATAAAACAATATTCATGGTTTCTGTACTGGTACGGTTTATCATTTATTCAACCGTCAAACTTGAAGTACACAAAGTATGTTATACATACTCCCCATGTGATGCATGTAATTCATAAGGCATGAAAGGGTCTTTCTACTGCTTTTTTCTAGGCATTAAGATCTGTGAATAAGGACTTCTGAGTCATCTTTCAAATATTCACAGTTTGATGCTATTCCAGCTCTGTTCCCTACAGTTTGTTTCTCTCTTCTCTTTGTGCCAAATTTCAGTCTCTTACTCAATATCCAAAAATCTGAAACCTCTACCTTACTTTTATTACTTTTGAAAGCACTTTGGGAGTCAGAGGGTCGAGTTTGCCCGTTATATTTCAGATAGGCCTCACACATATATTCTCTGCTGTAGATATTGTTGATATTAACTGCTATTATTCGTAGACATAAGGAAATTCTCAGGTCAATATTATTTTTGTTGGTTATTAGTTTTGTTACGACAGTAATAATGCATTTTAAATAGATTCTACAGCCTAATTCTTCAATGAGTGATGCTGATGCAACCTTGTGAACCAAAAACTTCTGATTTCTGATTTTGTTTACTTGTTAGTGTATGAACAGTTTTGTTTGCATTTTGTAGTTTTGATAAGTGATGGTTTTTTGTTTCCACTGTATGACTTATGTAGATAGACAAGATTAAAAATATTCTGCATCTAACACTTAATATACAGGGGGTAGACAAAATAATGGAAGCAAACAATATATGAATATTTATGAACTAACAAGGAGTTGGGCCACCCTTTGCCTTCAGAACAACTTCAATCCTTGCAATGCCGTTATACAAGTCCTGAACTGTTTATAGTCAGATATTGGGCCATTCTAAAACAAGGAAAGCCTGTTCTTTGAGAGATGAAGGTGGTGGAAATATAGTCCACACTCTAAGTTCAAGAACTACTCATAAAGGTTCAATGATGTTTATATCTGGTGATTGGGGAGACCATGGAAGTTTTGACTTCATCCTGGTGTTCATGAAACCACTCTTGAATCAATTTAGGAGTGTGTATAGAGGCTTTATCATCTTGTAATATGAGAACATCTTGAGGAAACATTGCAAAACATTTCGTTGTTGCACAATGGCCTTGGTTACAAGTGGTTTCCGAATGGCACCTCTACCATAAATGTTAGCTTTGTGCAGCTCATGGCATACCATTTTTGTTGAGACTGGGTCACAGAGGTGTATATTCAGTTATGTGTACATTTTTGAGGCCGTTTTGTGGTTTTTAGCAACTGTCCTGTTAAGTGTCAGTCTATCCCTGTCGATGAGCTTAGACTTGATGAGCTCTTCTTCCCTGATGTCCTTTTTCCTTGCTTGGCATAGGCTGTGATGATTTTCAACACTGTGTAGTCCTTTTACCATTTCCATTATTTTGTCTACCCCCTGTATTTCACCAGCACAGGGATAACAGAGGCTTTTAAAACAGAGATATGTCTTGCCTTACAATTGGAGCTAATGGTGTGTTTTCTTTGTACCAGAAACTCAGTTCCAGGAAAGCTCGAAGTGTTAAACATGTATAAATCTTGTGCCATGTGAATGTGAAAGCTGACTCCAGAGGTAACAGAATAGCCTTAGGAGTGACCACTGCACCCATGCCCTAGTATTCACACACATGCACACACACACATGCACGCTCGCATGCATGGCCGTTTTACATACCCTAGTATTCACACACATGTGCACACACACACACACACACACACACACATACACACACCACACACACACATGGACACACACACACACACACTTAAACACACATTGCATCAGTTCTAATACCCTGAGTGACAAGGATTCCACTGAAAGATGATCACCTCTGGACTTTCCAGGACTTACCATGACTTTCATCACTCGTTTCAATGAATCAGTATAGTATTTTAGTATTTATAGAGCATTGCAGTACTTCAATGCATGCCATACTGCAACCAGAAACATTGCATTTTCAGAACTGCTTCCAAATACAACCCTGTAAAATAGTGTGCACCCCCGCCCCCCCACACACACACACACACTTCAAATGCTTTTAATTTTTAGAAAACAAAATGTTAATGTCATTCCTGTCATGGTTGTTATTTTCCATTATTTGTCGTTGATAAGCCACATATTTTTTGTAAATAAATGAGCCAGCCACCTTAACCTTTTTATGATGTCTCTGCTACCGGCTTAGAGCTCTTTGGCTGGCTGGCTTGTTTTTCATAAAAACTAAGAGTTGCATCATGTGGTCTTGAGTCGCAGCCAGCACTTTGTGTAATGTTTGCCTATGTTTTAAGACCTCTGCATATAGGCCAGAGCACACACAGAAAGACTGTGAAAGTCACCCTAAACCACAGAGAAGCAGAGAACTCATGCATTTGGCCATCTGAGGTTCTGGTTCAAAAAGAGAAGGTGGGAACAATAACATATCTGTTGGGGCCATTTCAAAGTATGTTTCCAAATGTTAACCTCTATGTGTAGAGCATTACTTTCAATAAAATGTCAATACACTGTAAATCTTTCCATGCAACCTGAAAAAAACTGTCTGTCAAAGTCTACAAAATTGCAAAACCCTTTAGCATAGTTACTTTATATTCCTAAATCCAAACAAAGAATATCATTTTTGGAACATATTGTGTAGTATAGCACACAGGAATCCCTCTATAATTCCAAAGTATTGTTACCACAACTGTAATTTGAATGACTATTAAATCAAATATAATTCTTTTTCATCTTTCATCTTTTTCTGCCTCCCTGTAATGGAGAGAGAACTCCTCTGCTGCTGTGGGAGATTTGGGGCGGGTTAACTACAGGTTAGCAGCAAAAGCAATGTGCTGAGACTGGCGATATTCAGGACATGGAAAAAGACAACTCTTCTTTCTGTCTCTCTTCTTTTGGGAATGCAAATTCATTAAAGGGAGTTATTTCATTAACACTGTCTTGTGAAATTGTGAAATTTCATGTCTGTGCATCACATAGTCAGGCGTTTTTAAAACGTGCCAGTCACGAGGACAATTATCGGGCAGCGGTACCCTGAAGAAAAAACTCAATCGCTCTCCTCTGGCTATTTATTTTTCTAACCTGTTTCTCTGAACAGCTTCACTATATTTGCTTCCTGTTCACCTATATTGATTTATTCCTTACAACTCCTGACTCCCTGTTGAAACCACCTTCATCACCTTCAAATGTTAACAAGGTCTTTGGCAGTTGCCTGTGGTAACCTGCTGTGCTGTCTGTCTTGAGGTCAAGATATCATTCCTTTCCAAGCCATCTAAAGGACAAAGGCCAATAAAAGAACTCAGGATATCACTAACTGGATATTGCTTTTTGTGATAACATTACAAGCAAAAGAGTACAAGAGAAAGCCTTACAGTTTACCTTACAGTTCCCAATTGGTTGTAGCATACTTCAAACATTTCTATTTCAACAAAATCTAAAAACATGTAAGATACTGTGATTCTGTGAAAGTTATACTAATATTACATTAACATTTTGTCTCTAGCAGGTGTGCATATGTTTGAGAATAAAAAAACAGTTAACAAAATGTGTTTCTGCAAATATCTGCATTCTGAATGGCCTCTTGATCTTTTTTGGTAACAGACATCACATTTTTCACAGAGCACAGCAAAAAAATCATTGAGTGTTTTAATGAGCCTTGACATAGATTCTACAAGTGTCTGGAACTCTAATGGAGGGATGCAACACCATTCTTCCATGAGAAATGCCATTATTTGGTGTTTTGTTGATGGTAGTGGAAAAAGCTGTCTTGGGCGCCTCTCCAGAATCTCCCATGAATGTTCAATTGGATGGAGATCTGGTGACTGAGACGGCCATGGTATATGGTTTAAATGGTTTCCATGCTCGTCAAACCATTAAGTGACTACTTGTGCCCTGTGGATTGTAGTATTGTCATCCTGAAAGAGACCACTCCAATCAGGATAGAAATGCTTCACCATAGGATGAAGGTGATCACTAAAAGTATGGCTTGGTTTTTATTGATGTTCACCTTGCCTTATAAGGTGTAGATTGGACTTAACCATGTCAGAAAAATGCACACCATACCATATAAACGCCAAATAAAGGGTTTCCTTATTTTGGCAGTTACCGATATACACGCATTAGGCAAATGCATTGAAAATGGTGTCAATTCCCAGGTCTGCATCTGCGCAGTGTCCGTTTTACATCCCACCAACAATTACAAATAGATATGCACATTTTAAGAATGCCGTTATGCTATTTATGCAATGTACCATGTACATACTATTTGTTTAATGCATTATTTTATAGAGCTCGCGGAAAATGTTTGCACGTATTAACCATTTTTGAAAAGAATCTGGGCCATGAGAAAATAGGCTAGTTGATGAACCCTGATCTAAGGACAGAATAAGCACCATTCTTAGTTTTGTCCCTTCATGTCTTAAATTTTGGCCTTATGTTTCGAAGTTGGATTATGAATTATTTTGTACAATTAGAGGGCTACACTTTAGCCTATTTGCTTTTTAGACGTTATATTCATACGTTCCTTTGCTTTGAACATTTATTGCATTCAAAGGCAGACATGTAGAACTTCATTGCATACGATTTATGTGGAAATGATTTGGCATAAAGTATTTTCGTAAAAAAGTAACCCTCTGAGTAATTATGTGCTCTTAAAAATGGCAAGCACTTCCTCGTATCCTTGAAATATGTTTACATTACTGTAAACAAATGCTTGATAGATTCGTAGAAGTAGACACACTGCCGATAAAATATTAGTAAGCAAGTTAGTAATTGTAGACGTTTTAAAAGGGTAGGTAAAAATAATTGTCCACAAAATAGCGCGGTGAAAGAAGTCCTGTGAGTCGTCCGTCATTCTTTGCTCGTATTTACTTTTTGCTATTTCTTTTTCTTTTTCGTTTTCTCAATCAAAACGAACAAAGCGAATTGATTCGGTTGCTGTTTTCACTCAGACCCGCCCTGACAGACCACGTGTAACCCATGTGACGGGATGTCTGACGCCATTGGACGCTTCGCAGTTGTGTTTACTGTTATGGGGGCTGGGCCAAGCGGAGAGAGGTGGGCGGGGAAGAGGACGAGAGATTATATAAAGGTCTCAAATCGCCTTCAAACAGCTTCCTCAAACAATAGTTGTCAATCTGACTTTCCCACGCCAACTGCGGCTTCTGAAGCGGTGGGTTGTTCAAACGGCACTAAGGCTGGAGATACTAGGATAGCAACGGGGTAAGGACGATTTCATACAATTACGCGTATGGTTTGTTATTAAAACATTGTGTCCTTTGATCTAGGTGGCTAGATCACCAATTTGCTGCTAACTACTGTTGTATCGCTCAATTTTACAGTATCGCTCAACTAGCCCGAATCTGCTGATGTATGCTAGCGAAGTGTTTATTTGGAAAATGAATAGCTCGCCTGGAATGTTTAACTAGCATCTTCAGGGTTGCATTGTGGAAAACATAGAATAGATGGAAATCAACAGTACCCATTATGTTAATGTTATGTTAATGGTAGAGTAAATGTTACTCTAGTTTAATGGTTTGCTGACTAACATGTTGTAATCTTAGCATAACATGCTATGTAGCTAGACCGCTAGCAAAATAGCTTTGCTAACGTTTGCTAACTAACGGTAGCTGGTTGGCTGTTAACGTCAATTTAATCATTAGCAAATCTGCATTTCTTGATTTCATTAGCTAATGTTAAACTATTGCCAAGCTCGTAATGCTTACTAACGTTAGCCAGCTTTCCTAACTATAGCGCATGTGGTTGGACTGGTGTGATGCCAACATTGGCGAGTTAGCTAGCGTTGGCTAACTACTCGCATGATATAGCTGTACCGTTAAGCTTAAGGAGACCACCACATAACCTCGCGGAACCATAACTAAGGTTGTTGAGTTAACTTGCAAGCTAACCTGCCGAGTGCTTCTAACTCCCCAGCTCACAAATTGGCCATCTAGTTGGACATCGTTATATTCAGTAAATGTACATTGCTTCAAAAGTGTTGTTCACGCATGCATGGGATCGCCGTTTTGCGTCTATTGGATCCAAGACAGGCCTTTGTGAAAGGGAAACGTTCTACTGTACGTTCTGCGTTATCGTTAATTCGAGTGGTTTCTAGCTCAGTTGCGCAAGCGGCAGGTGGCTCATGACACAGCCATCTCGCAGAGCAGCTTCAGCAAGTGCGCTTGCTAGAAAAGGTTCAAGTCTCCAACGGCCATAGACGTGTCCTGACAAGGCCAAGACACGCTTCGGGCTGCATACACCCATTCATGCTAATTTTACTTGTTTTGCAACGTCATGGAATTATTCGGTATTAAGGTAGATGTTTGTCAGTGTACATGAATATCGTCAGTTAGCTCTTTTGGCCAACTAATCTTCCATTTGCATCATTCATAACTGGCCATTTCCCCATTCTTTCAGGGGTCCCGTTTAAAAAAAACACCTCGAACATTCGTCCCCCAGACGCCTACGGGAGCAGTTCTGCCTCTTCTCTGAGATTGTATTTCGTTTCGGAGCAAGTGCAGTTTTTGTCACCCACGCCACCGTCGCCGCTGCAAATCCACCCAATCATCACAACAAGCTTAAAAATGGTGCAGAATAAGATATCCGAGGTCACGGGGTTCCACCGCTCATTCAAGGTGAGTTGCAACTTTAGCTAGCTTACCTTGCATTGAACTGCAGTATGACCGGTATTTATCCGTTCATAGACCGTGCTTTTTATAAGTAACGTGTAGACTTCCGGTTGCTTGCTAGCTGTACAGTTGTACCTCCGAAGAGGCGCCTCACCGAAGGCGTTGACGTCCATGTGTGAATTTGAGATATGCTTTGACAGATTGGCCAGGGAATCTCTACGAGCACAATTCATTTGTGTGGCTGTGACAATATTTCAGCTCGAATGTTCATCTTGTCTTAAAAATAGCTTGATCTTCCCATAGTTTCCGGCACATATTTAAATGGGGATGAAATGAGTACAATTCCCGAATGGTGATTTACTTGAATCCGAATAGAAGACCAAGCTGACATGTTTATGTATTCGAGTGAACCCTGTAATTTTTTTGTACCATAGTTTCATTATTGCTGTAATGGCAGATAGATCACGCTTGAGTGGATCTACAAGGAGAACCTTTACTCAGACTTTGGAATGAACGTTTATCTTTGTTGAGGATTAATCCAACTTCTGTTGGCCTGTTTGTTTAGGGTCAGAACCCATTTGAGACCGATGACTTCTCAAAAACAGGATCCCATCTCCTTGAATCAACCTTCAGCTTCGATTGCCCGACAAGACCAGGTAAGGCTCTTTGTTTTGCTTTTTGTGTTTGCATGCGCTAGCTGAATCGGAGGGCCTAGTTTCCTTTTGAGATGCAAGTTCTGATGCAAGTTAGCGCAACTGTTGACACGAGTCACCAGACGCAGTCTGTGCGTGGGCGGGTGGTATCAGTGCTCTCTGATGTCACTCACAGTTCAGCCAGGATTGAGGATGGCATATGTTGCTTGTTTTTTTTCTTCCCCCACCATGAGCCTTTGTGGAAGGTGTGCAGAAAGGAGGGGATTAGGACAGCAATAGGCATTACCCTTTTGGCTGTCAAGTAGCACAACATAATGACCTGCTTTTCAGCTAGCAGGTTCCTCGTGCTTGCTTTTTATAGTAAAGCCTTTTCATTGCACAGCTGCTCCTTGTCTCTTGGCCTGCAAAAGTCTGACTTAGTTTTTTTGTGTGTGTGTGTGTGTGTTCGCCCGTGTGTGTGTTCGCTCAGACATGCCATCCAGCCAGCCTATTGACATCCCCGATGCCAAAAAGAGAAACAAGAAGAAAAAGAGGTGCAGGGCCACTGACAGCTTCTCTGGACGATTTGAGGGTAAGTCCGGTTACAGGGTATACATGACTTCAGAGCTTATTGCAGCTGATTGTTCTTTAATTCTAGAGCACTTTATAATATATATATGTTATTATTTGGCCCTTATATATTGATTATATAATATATATTTTTATTTCAGATGTTTATAGGCTGCATGATGAGATTCTGGGAGAGGGCGCGTATGCCAGAGTGCAGACCTGTTTTAATCTCATCACCACTAAGGAGTACGCGGTCAAGGTAGGATCCGTTTTTGTAGCACAGTGAAAATGTGTACGTCATCCATCCGTTCATTGCAAGCGGTGGTTATAGGCCCATTTGTCCTTGCCACAAAAGTGTATCCGTTGCTTGTGTGTTGCTTCCCCCCCCCCCTAAGTGATTTTTGTAGCGAAGGTTTTCTGAGGTGTGAGATTTCTATCAGCCTCTGCAAAGACCTTGAAGTAAATGAAATGCGCTCAGGCTGATGTCACTGAGGATCGCGTGGGTCCCTGACGGCGTGTAGCAACCTGACAAGGGGTCAAAATGGCAGTCGACTCGTATTGCACCCCGGTGCTACTTGCGTCTGGGTCTAAACTTGTGATTGATATAGAGATGCTACATTCCGTAATGTTGCGCATGACACCCTGAATATTGGGTTGTAAATCAGAGGTTGCAGGTTCTATTCCCAGGTGGACCGCTACCTTTTGTACCCTTGAGCAAGGTACTTATCCTGAATTACTTCAGTAAAATATTCATCTGTAATCTAAAGCACAAAATGACAAATGGCTCCTACAGTATAAATGGATTCTGTGTGAAGATTCTCTGCCTAAAATGTCAAGATGGGAAAGGTAGCCAGTGTTCTGCAAGTTGTCAGATCTTCTTGCATTATTTGAGTACATATGCTGCTTAAAAGGATAACTTCCAGAGCAAACAATAGATTAACATGAAAATATTGGGTGTAGTCTATTGTGCCCCCACCCCTACACACACGCATACTCTCCAAACCTAGTTCAGTTTGGAGACCTTTAACAGTTGTTTACGTTCTGCACAGTTCTGTGAACAGGACGTCAGATGGCAGCGCTTGTTGTTGTGCTGCTGTGGTGTGGATCTACGTGCGTCGTGCAAGCTCAGCACAGAAACTTCCTTCATGGAGTTTTTTTTAATTTTTTTGTTTTGTTGTTGCTGTTTGGTTCCCCCAAATGTTCCAGCCAATCACAGCCAGGAGCTGGCAGCAGCCGCCCCTCCCATTTGCTCTTATTCCACAGTAAGGGCCTCTAGTGGCAGGAACAGAGTGTACTGGCAGCTGTGCCAAAACACGAAGAGAAACTGTCGGAGGTGGGGGGAGGTTACGACCCACTGTGTTTACGCATATCTTTTTGTACTTGCTCTGAATTTTTTTTAATGGGGCGTGGATTGAGGAGGGCAAGCAGTTGTTTGGTTGTAGCTTCGTTCCTGCCTCCGCTTACTTGGCCCCACAGCCAGACTGAAGATGGCAGGAAGAACCCTTTGTGCTTGTGCCTGCTTGCTCTTGTGCATGATTTAAAATAAAAAATTCATTCATTTAATTTGAATGCAAACCATTATTTTTTAAATTGCTTATTGCCTGGGTAAGCGCAACAGGGAATGTCCTTCAGAAACTTGGTTGGGTGAGCGCGATGGTCAGCCTCTAATGGTTTTGTCCAGAAGATTCTTGTGAAATTATTTATTATTTTCCAGTATTTTGATGGGGCAAAAATGGCAGAAGTTGCATAACTGCAGGGTCAGAATAACATTTCAGAAATGATTTCCAAAAATACAGTTTGACCACCATCCTTTTAACTATAAAACCACAATGAAAGGAAGTGGGGTACAGCCGGCTATGGAATTTTCCATTGTCTCTGCTACTTATCACAATGCCTAGTGGCATGTACTGACACATTTTTAAAAATGCATTTCCTGTTCAGCTTTCAATTCGTGCAGTTTTCATGTAGTATTGAATATTATTTGTAAAAATCAGTGGTAAGTTACTCTGATTTTGCTATAGCATTAACTTTACTCTCTTAACCTGGAATGTGGATGCCGCAAAGTTCTCCTGGTAGTCTTTGGCTTTCCAGACCACAGTTGTTTACTGCAAGCTCCCCCTGGTCTTATGGGGACGAGCTGTGGGGGGGCTGTGGCTGAGGCCTAGCTCTTGAGATTGGTGGGTCAGTCAGGGTTATGGGGGGGCTTATTCCACAGACCAGATGTCTCTCTCCCCTCCCCCAGCAGGTGGGTCAAAGAGAGGGGGGGGGTTGGGGGTCTCTCGTGACAATCAGAACTAAAGGCGGAGCAGGGTGGGGGCGGTGGCGGGGGAGGATGGGGCGAGTGTCCTGCCTGCGTCTAAGTCCCTGCATGCTGATCACAGTCTGGGCCATTTACAAGCTTGGATTGATTTACAGACCTGCAGTGAGAGTCAATAGGGCCCTTCTTGTACGCAGAAGACCCCCACCCCCACTCCACCCCCCCTCCTCACACACGCGCCCCACCCCCCGGCCTCCTTTCAAGCCAAGCCAAGCTGTAGCAGAGATTTATATCCACAGGAGATGTGAGTTCCCCCCCCCCCCCACACGTCTGTCTCCTGTGCTGGGCTGTAAAACCTAGTGGTCTCGCGGCCTCGTTGAGGGACAAATTTCCTCACGCCCGTCCGTCTCACATTTTGTTGTAGGCGGTTGATTTAAGGGACGCCTCTTCTCTCAAAGGGATTTAACCCCAAATGCGCTGTCGTGTTGGCAATCCCGCCCTGCTTTTTAGGCCTGGAACTATTTTTAAAAATGGCCACCGCAAACCAGTGCATTCCCTTTGTTAAAGGTTTATTTGTGGCTGTCTGGAGATTAAAGGAACAGCGTTCTCCCTTCCTCGGTGTAGCAGGTATGAGAGAGGGTGGTGGCTGCACTAGTGCTGGATTTCTGACTTGGATATCTGTATCTGAGTTTGTTGTGCAGGTTTAGGGCACTCATTCAAGCCAAGCATCTGGGTGCTAATCCCAGAGGCCCATTGTGTGTTCACTCGCACTGTTTAAAAGGCTGCCCTAATCCAGCTACCGGGCAGGACAATGTGCACTTTTCAGGCACTGGGTATTTCATGCCATATAGGGGAGAAAATGCAAAGGCTCTCAGTTTAAATATTTAACCTGTTCAAAGTGTTTTTAAATGTATTTTTTAACCGCTAACCTCGCCACTTAGTGGCTTCCTAGTCTGTCTACATCTGCATTGGGGTTAGGGCGTTTACAGTTTAAGGGCCTTTGTTTTGTTCTGAATTCTTTCCTGCAGCTGATGAGTGATGTGGAATGAGCTTTACCTCCTGCCATCTCTGAGCTGTTCGGTTAGAATATAGGTTGCCCCTTTCTTCAACGCAAGCTATACTTAGACATGTGGAGCCTTCATTTTCCGCTGGAGTCCCAATTGCCTCTCTGGGGAGGGGGGGAGGTAGTTACTGATGTTAGTTAGGCCACTGTTCCTGGTAACCAGTGGGGGGTGAAGGGGGTTGTTGGGCACACACACATTTACTTCAGGTGAAGCAAGGTTGAAAAAAGAAGACGAAAAATAACTCCTTTTGTGCAACTGTTCGGGAATCCTGAATGTCACACATCCATCGCAATGGGATGTCTTTGCACGTGTGTGGAGCCCTGCTCTTAACCTGCTGTGCTCTGTCTGTTTTAGATCATCGAGAAGAGGCCCGGGCACAGCCGAAGCAGGGTCTTCAGGGAGGTGGAGATGCTCTACCAGTGCCAGGGTCACAGGTACGAACACACTGCACACTGCGCACACACAGGCACGGTCTACAAACACACACACACACACACTGCACATGGCACACTGCAGCGAAGCCACGGTCACCGGTACGCAGTGCAACACAGTGCAACATACACAGTGCAACGCATGGCTCTTTCTACAAAAATGTCTGGAACAAAAACAGACAAACGCGGCGAGCTCCCGTTAGAGCTAGCAGCCAGCAATTGTCCCACAGGTTTCAGCGTAGCGCATCTGGTAGATTATTACATGTATATAAAAATGACAAACATGGTGTGTAGTGTGAAAGTAATTCTGTGGTAAAGAAAAAAAAAGTTTTACTAGATAGATCCACATGGATGCTGCCAAAGTGGATCGTTAGCAGAAATTAATACAGGGTGAGGAGCAGTGCTACTAAATTAAGAGTAGATGGGATATTTATATGGGTGTTAATTCATGCATGGTATGCATTTGACTGAAATTTCTCCAAAGCAATTGAGTGCCATTCTGCCATGCTCCATCTAGGCAGCTCTGTGCGCCAAATCTGTAGAATGGCAAAATGAAGGGAAGCAGGAGAGTCACAGGACAGGAAAGCATGTGGTTGATGACATTTTCCCTTTGTGTAACTCTGACTGGTGTGAATGTGTATAACGCCTAGCCTTTGCTGCTACAGGAACATCCTGGAACTGGTAGAGTTCTTTGAAGAAGAAGACAAGTTTTACCTGGTGTTTGAAAAGCTGAGAGGAGGTGAGTTTTGTCAAAAAGCCTCTGATTTGATCCAAATAAATCACCCAACATCTTTCAGCCAATCACCAGGCAGGAAAGTCTAGGGGGAGGGGAAGTTCCCATTACATCTACGGCATTTCTCTGACCATATCAAATGAGCCCTTGTGCAAACTGATACAGGGCGTCGCCTGTTTTAATAAAGGAATTGCAGAAATTTGGAAGGTAACTGAGAACACTGGATGTGTCTTGCAGGCTCCATTTTGGCTCACATCCACAAGAGACGGCACTTTAACGAGCAGGAAGCCAGCGTGGTGGTGCAGGACATCGCTAGTGCGCTCGACTTCCTGCATAACAAAGGTGAGCTCGTTTACAGCCCCTCCACGGAGGCTAGGTGTGGTAGGCTGAAGGATACAGATGTGGGGGGATATTTCGGGGGTTGCTGTAGCCCCTTACTGTTTTGGCAGCGAAGTGGGGTGACTATCTCTAGTTCGAGCATTCGTTTGGCCATTGACTCATGTCTTCCCAGACTGCTGGGATTTGCAATTATTCACTAGGAAGTGTCGGCATCAGGAGTGACTTGCCTTCATCTAACCGCCGCCCACACCCCTTTGTCCCACAACCTTGGGAACAAGATTGCACGTTCTGTTCTCCTCATGGCCTGTTTTCTGTCTTTGAAGGAATGGCGCACAGAGACCTTAAGCCAGAAAACATTCTGTGTGAGCACGAGGACCGGGTAAGTGCTTATTTTAGCTGGAGAAAAGTTGGGCGTTTCAGGCGTTTGGGTGGCTTGTAAGTACAGGCTTGCATTAACAGGGGAAATCCAAGCCACGCTGCTTTAAGACCAGGCTTTCCCCTTCCCGGGTGAAAAGTGACTAAGCACCAAGCTTCCATGCCTAGTGTAGCGTTTGTGTCCTTTGGAGAAGTAAGGCGTGAAAGGCACTGAACTTTGGATATTGTGTGCTTCTGTGAGCTCTGCTCATTTTTTAGGTGAATGAAATGTGGTGTTGAGAGGTTTTTTGTTAATGTATACGTTTGTGGTGTCAACAACGTCTCTCTGTCCCCCTCCCCCTGGTCAGATCTCACCTGTGAAGATCTGCGATTTCGACCTGGGCAGCGGCATCAAACTAAACAGCGACAGCTCTCCCATCTCCACTCCCGAGCTCCTTACTCCGGTAAGCCCCTCGTTGTGTGTGCTTTTTGCGTTTCACCTTGCATTTAATTTGCTTTGACTGAAGTATTGGACGTGGGTAAATATTTACAAGTGGCTAAAAGGGGTTGTGCAGAAGGCGAAAACAAAGCATTGTGGTGCGGCCAAACGCCCTTGCCGTTTCCCTGCAGTGGATAAGCCAGGCATTTTTACAGTGCCTTTCCTTATCAAGGCTTGCTGGCTTGCGTGGCATTGGCCGAGCGCTGGTGGTGTCAGCCGAGGGGAGCTCTCTCATTGGGGAAACTCTGTAGATATCTGGGGTCAAGGGCACAGTTTATTGGCTCTGGAGCTTTGTTATGTGTGGCAGTTCCACCTTCGTGTACGGGAATGCATTCACAAGTTCTCTGCCTCCTTATCACCGATTAGTCATCAGAGGTGGTGCGATTGTGGTATTTGACGCTTTTATGGTTTTGGTGTTGAGGAAACATGTCAACAGGAAGGGTTAATTGAACGTGGGATGTGGAGCCACAGAACCATAACATGGGTACAGTATCTTCAGTGGCAGTAGATAAGATATTTAATCTGGCCTTCGTGGAATTTTACCGTGTTTGTCTTTTTCTAAAGTCCTTGTAATTCCTCACAGTAATGATGACATTTGTGTGTGTGTGTGTGTGTGTGGATGGGAACCTCTCCCTCACATTCGACTGTGATTGGGAGATGGGCAGGGGCAGGTGATGTGGACAGAATGATGGAAGTGCAAAGAGAGAACATGGAGGGCGGGGGTGGGGGTGTAGGAGTGGCCGGTGAAACCCCGGCTGGTTTTAGCAGCTTGCTGGAAAGCTATGCTTTGGTGTATTTCTAGGGTTGAGTAGTAAAGGGACCAAAGGTCTCACGTGTTTAGTCTGCCAGTTGGGGTTGGGTAGGTGGGGGTCACATGCACATTTGTCCCTCATTCTGCTTGGCGACAGACAACGTGACGACTTGCCCTCTCCCTCCTTCGGGAGAGTGACCAGAATGCTCTTCCCTAATTAACAATTTCGGTATCAGTAGGAACTTGGAAGGGGTCGTGTTGGTATTTTGCTGTGGCCTTGTGAAAGTACCTGTTCCAACCTCTAGTTTCAGAATTTATCAGTTCTGGGATTCTATTCCTTATCAGGTTGTGCTTCCAGGTCTGGCTGGGTGAAAAAATGTTTGAACACAAGTTTTTTTTTTTCTTTCTTTTTTTCTCACAAACGCTCCCATTGTAAATGTGTAGGTTTGAGTTAATGATTCCCCCATCTTTCTGCGCTCCTATCAACTGTGTAGAAACCTCGGGGCTGCTCGGAAAATCATTCCCAGTTGCTCAAATAAAACCGACATCCAGCAAAAGAGCCGCTTAAACACAGCCAGCAGGAAACATGTTAATTCACTCCACCATAGCATGTGGTCCAAGTTTAGTAAGTCAACTTGGAAACAAATAAGCAATTCTTTTTCTTGGAATGCTGGAGGCATGCTTTAATTATCAGCGTTAACAGTAACATCGAGACAGTTGAGCCGTGTGGTTTGACTGCCTCCTGTCTTTCTCCGCCCACTTTCTATCACCAGATTTTGCAAGTCTGCATTTTTTCCCCCTCTTTGTTTTTGTTACAAAGGCTACTGCTGTTTGAATGGCTGTTCCAGAGCCCAGTCTTGCCCTTCCCCTACCTAGCAACTGTGTTGTGATTGGCTGGTCAAGTGAGGGGGAGGGGTCCAGCTCGCACCTCCTGTTTTTTTAGGCCTTTGTCACAGGACCTGTATTAATATTTATTTTCCCCTTTACCCTGTGGGTCTTGGATTTCTTTTTAAACTGTTCTTTTGTTTTCATTGCACCTCCATTTTGTAACCGCCTTTGTCCTCGCATTTTACTTTGTGTTCAAAGTGTAACGAAAGTGTTAATTGTCCTTGTAGATTTTTAACAGCTTGCATTTGTTGGTGCCAGGTTTTCATCTTCACAGATCTGGCTCAGAATGTGTTGGGTTAGGGGGGGCAGGGCTTCTGATAACTGCTGTTTCTTAGAACTGGGTAAACGTATCCTGCTCCCTGTCTGCACAGCGGTGAGTGGGTGAGCTGTGGGAACTGAGTGTGTGTGTGTGCGCGCGCGTGTGTCTCTGTGTCTGCCTCTGTCTGTGTGTCTGGGGGAATTCATGCTCGAGTGCTGACGGGGCCACAGGTGTGCTGCACACGGCCCTGCGGTGCGGATAGAAGCCCTACATCTCTGTCACATGAGTCAGCGGTGGCCTGACTGGTCACATGACCTGGAAAGCCCCAGGCTGCATTTACCAACAGATCTGTTTGTGTTCACTGTCCTCTCTGCTGCTGTAGCAGGCAGAGCAGAGCAGAGCTGGGGATGCAGGACTGATGCAAGCGCAGGGGAGCCTTGCATCAGCGAGTGGAAGTTTTGCTCTGAATTTGCGCACTCTTAAGACCGTCTTATCTTAGCTCTTATCTGGGCAGAATCGGGAGCGTATCTCACCACAGTGGCTTGCACTCGTAATGCGTTTTTGCATTTAAGAACTGAACCTCCCTGAAATGTGACCTCTCGCAGGTTCGTTGAACAGTACGAGGAGGAGAGAGAGGGGGGGGGGAAGGAAGGAAGGAGGCCCCTAGCTGTCCACAAACGTTTGGTCCAAATCTCCATTTTGCCCCGTGTGTCTGTCTTTCTGAGTGTTTGGAGGGCGCTTGAATGTAAGCTTTGGTGTGGTGTGGTGTGGTGTGGAATGCTGAGGGGCAGGGAGGGGCTGGCAGCAGCAGTGCGGAGGTGGGGGTTGGGGGGGTCTAGCAACAGTGGGGGCTTTGTCTGATTGTCTGAGATTCCTGCACTGCGAAATGACATTACATAAATGTGCAGCGGGGCGGCGCGAGGAGACAGCTGGCTCGAGGCTAAACAATGGAGGCTAGCCGTGCAAACGGGGGCTGCTACGGCGACTGGGCTGAACGCTTCATTTCCTTCAGCTCTCTGGGTTTTTTTTTTTTTGGGGGTTTTTAAAGCCAGTCTCTCTACTCCTGTAAAATGCAATTTGCAGGAAACGGTGTCTGAGGCGGCTAGCGTTTTTTCTGAGCCAGGTGAAGGCGGAGACTTGGTATCAGGCGTGCCCTGAGGGTCGGGATCATAGTTTAATTTTATGGATTTTATAATCGTGTTTATCTCACGTGTACATTGCGAGGTTACCTTGGGTCAGACTCGACTAGCGGTGCTTTTCCACGACAGAGGTAAACCTTGGCTTGCGCCTGCTTTTGTTGAATTTGCACTTCTCAAACCTGAGGTGACCCCCCCCCCCCCCGACATACTACACTCAAAAAGCACTACAAAGCCATCTTTGTATGTCGTGTAAGAGATCACTGGGTTGGGCTGGTTTCAATCCCAGGTTTAGTCCAGCTATAAATGGGTTACAGACATTCTCCCCAGGGAAAACTAATTATGATAATGCATTCTGAAATGTTGGGACGGGCGAATGCTGCAAGCGTGTGGCTTCTCCACTGAGTTATGCATTACTGCAGTGGGGTTTGCTTTTGTGGAATACACCGATAACTCACTCAGCAGTACATTTTTAGAAGAAAACTGCACAATTGGCAAAAGCGCAGCACTGCTTAAATGTCTCTGCTCTGCTGCTAACCTACACCCACCTTCTGTTCTAGAATAACAGCAGTGTGTGTGTGTCTCTCTCTCTCTCTCTCTCTCTCTCTCTCTCTCTCTCTCTCTCTGTGCTCGTTTCTCTCTCTCTCTCTCTCTCTCTCTCTCTCTCTCTCTCTCTCTCTCTCCCTCTCTGTGCGTGTGTCTCTGTGTCGCGTGTGTGTGTGTGTGTATGTTATGTAATGAACTCACAGGTCTGCTGGCGAGTACTTGTTGTCCTCCCAATCCTCTTTTCAGACGATGAAGCTGTGACCACTTGCACGGTGTTCTTGGCTGCTGACATGTTTGAATTGGATCAGGCTCCTTAATTGGGTAACGGCACATATGTCACGGCGGGGTTGTGGGAAGAGCAGGGGCCTACGGCTGGGGTCCTGGGACCGCTGCCATCTCGTAACCGTTGGTTACCCAGTGTTCTGTTCTGCCAGGGCCGTAACTCCACCCAGCCCTCATATGCTGTGCTGCAGGGGCCCAGTGCAGCCGGGCATGGGGTGTGTGTGTCATGTGATCCACGCTCCTTTAAAACCGCCTGGGATGAGAGGGAGAGAGAGAGAGAGAGAGAGAGAGAGAGGGGGAGAGAGAGAGGAGTCTGCCTACAGGCACATGATATCCACAGAACAGAGGAATTTGTTTAATTTAAAACAAAAAAACAAAAACAAAAAAAAAGCAGGAAGTAGGGCTGAAAGCATGATGCAATCTGCCCAGGAATTTCAGTGAGTTCCTTGTAAATGAAAAAAATTTAAATCACCTTTTTTTTATTTTTTTTTTTATTTTTTTTAAACCAAGTCATGCCTGATCAGGTCATGAGTGACTCCTTTGGCTAACCTGGCTCTCTCCCCCTCTCTCTCTCTCCCCCTCTCTCTCTCCAGTGTGGCTCAGCAGAGTACATGGCTCCTGAGGTTGTGGAGGCGTTCAGTGAGGAGGCCACCATGTACGACAAGCGGTGTGACCTGTGGAGTTTGGGGGTGATCCTGTACATCATGCTGAGCGGGTACCCCCCCTTCGTGGGACGCTGCGGCAGCGACTGTGGCTGGGAGTGGGGGGAGCCCTGCCACGCATGCCAGGTAACAACCCCCTCCCCTTTCATAAATATGAATCTTACACTTCATTGTTCAGCTTGGCACAAAAAATAATGCTTTTCATAAGTTACATTGCATTGTGTTACTTAACTAGCTTCTGGCCTAGGCTACTATCCAAAGCCAAAAGACTTTACAAAAAACAGGAGAGCCAGAGACTCTTCAAACCAAACCCAGAGCCTTTTGGGCTGCGAGAGCAGTGACTTTGCTTTGTTCACCGCGGGGCCTTCGTCTGGATCTCGGTAGCGATGTCGTGCTTTAAATTAAAATGATAAAAACATGGAATGTTGGCAAAGCCCTCGCGTAGATCACACAGAAACATCAGCCCGAGAGAGCCGTTTTGTGTTACAGCGAACAAAAAGTACACAAAGCTTGTTTCTCCTTTCCGCAGAACATGCTGTTCGAGAGCATCCAGGAAGGAAAGTATGAGTTTCCTGAGAAGGACTGGGGTCACATCTCCTCTAGTGCCAAAGACCTCATCTCCAAACTGCTGGTGCGGGACGCCAAGAACCGTCTCAGTGCTGCTCAGGTTCTGCGACACCCCTGGGTGCAGGGGGTGAGTGTCCTCATCTCCGGGCCTCCGATTGGCCTGTCCATGTAACATTACGCTTGAGTTACGCCCTGCGAACCGCTTGTCCCTGCTAACCTCCTCTCCCATCTTTCCGTTTCTTTTTTAGTGCGCTCCCAATACCTTACCCACATCCATATTACTTCAGAGGTGAGTTCCAGTTCGTTTATAAGTAGTATTAGTTGCCGCTGTTGTTATTATGGTCTGTATAGAATTGTGGGTGAGCGACCAATCGGTGGAGGCCATTCGTTTGGTCTAGGACTTCATCAGTAGTGTGTTAACTGAACTGATGGGATGAGTCTGTAATATAGGTGCAGATGGGGGGAATGGGGGAAATGGGGTGGCTGGTTGTTTTTTCCTTCTCTTTTTCCTCCTGAGTAATGGTTCCCCTCCTCCGATCTCGCAGGAACAGCAGTGCCAAGGATCTGGGCATGTTCGCGGGGAAGGCGGTGGCCGTGAACCGGCAGCTGGCCGAGCGCGAGGAGATCGAGCAGCAGGCGGAGGAGGAGCAGGCCGCCGCCCCCCTGGTCATCACCGCCAGCTCGTGCTCCATGCGCCTCTCGCCCCCCTCCAACTCCAAGCTGGCCAAGCGCAGGCAGCGGACCAGCCTGCTGAAGGGGGCGCCCGTCTCCGCCTCCGAGCTCCGCCAGCTCCTTGCGCCCCTGGTCATCGTGGGGGATTGTGCCTGAACAAACACCGCCACCCCTCAGCCCCCTCAACCCGTCTCAGGCTCAGGGTTCCACCCTCTACAGATGAGCCCCAGTCTGTCCCCCAAACCATCACCAGCCCCCCTACCCCCAGTCTCACCTCTGGCATTTTAAACCCCCTCCCCCTCCTCACCCCCTGCAGTCTTGCTTCTATCAGCCTCCTGTTGCTGCAGTACTTAAGAGCACATTTGCCTGGACATGTGTTGAGAAACACTGGTCCAGACCAGGGGTCAGGGGTTGGGGGGGAGCAGGGGGTGTTGTCAGGGGGGGTTGACAGGGGCATCACGTTTTTTTTTTTTTTTTTTTTTTTTTCTTCATTTAGTGCAATCAAAGGCAGACAAAAAAAGTGAGCTCAGACACCAAAGGACTACCTGTTGTGCTGCTTCCACGTGTAACTGGATCCACTGTGAATTTCAATACTTTTTGGGAGAGGGAGAGAAATCAACATCAGGAATGTTTTCTTGCCTGTGTGTATGTGCATGAGCGCCCCCGTCAGCAGACACATACATTCTTATGCAATCACTGCAATGAAGGTTATCATTTCTGAACCGATTCGCTGAACTGATTCGGCAGGGAATCGAGGCTGCTGGTAGCAAGTGCTGTCCGTGCCTGTTGCCGTTTGATGCCGTTTAACATTGTGTTGCTGGGACTTATTTTTATTATTATGATTTTTTTTCAAGTACCCAGTTGAAATTCCCACATTTGAACTAAGTGCAGAAATTCCTCTCCTGTACTCTGAGATTCCTCCAAACGGGGGATGAGGACGGGCCTACAGTACGAATAATTGATTGCACCAGCTATTCTCAAAGATGGATGGCTTAAGAAATAAGTTGGAACAATCCCCCCCCACCAAACGCATTGTTAGAATAGCAGCAGTTAAGATATTGACTTCTTACTGGTTCTGAAACCTTTAAGAATTCCTTAAAACCTGGTTTTATGTGGGAATCGGAGGCACAGGAAGTTCCTGTTTGTCTCACCTGGGTCCTTTCGTCGTCCCGGCAACAAACGAGGCCTTTCCGCCTCCTCGACACAATAAAACCTCAGAATTCAAAACTTGAGAGAATTCTTGGGCACATCAGGTATTGAACTCCAAACAGAATGATGGGAAACTGACGTGCACGTCTTTCCTGTAATTGAATCGAGTCGCATTTTCTTCACTGGTGGGGCAAAGCATAATTTTGGCTTTACTACAAGCCCGCAGGGCTCATTGATATGAATTCCATCAAACATTTTAAAATTAAAATGTAATGGTGATTGCTTTCCCCTTACCAACCAAAGCCTGAGATCTGCCGTTTTGCTCCTACTTAGCCTTGTTTGGTAAATATTCATCATATTTATCAAAAAAATGTGCAAAAAAGCCAATCTCAAGCATTGGTTTAAAAAATAAATAAATAAAAATAAAAACAAAAATAAAAAAATTCAATAATATTGTATGTTTGTTCCCAGCATTAAGATCCAGCCCAGGCACCTTTCTGTACAAATCAGACCAGACCGGTGTCAAAATCCTCCTTACAGCCTCCACTGTTTGCTTTCAGATTTTTGTTGTTTTGTTTTTTTAAAGCTTCCATTGCTTTCCAAAATATGATCCTGAGGGCAGTGTTTATTAACCCACCCCTTGCTTGTCCTTTGGCTGGATGACATAGTTGGCAACTTGACTGCGATTGGCAGAATTGACAGCTTTTAAAGATCCCCCATTGGCTGGAGACTGTGCTCCTAATATGGGACTCAAAGACCCAGTGAAGTGTGATGCAGGACTAAATCCCCATATTTGGACAAAGCGATGCCACTTTGGACAAAGTGTGTGGCGTTTAGATCATTGTGACTGTAGATTAAGGACTGGCTGGGCTCTATCAAATGCTTGAGCCTGAGGGGTTCATTTCTATTGCCCTCATTAGGATGTCCTTGGATGTGTTTTTATTTTTTTTATTTCTTATTTTTGGCAAAGATTAAATCCTCAGACATCCTTGCCAACTTCTAACTTTTTCAACAATATTCATTTTATGGAAGCTGACTTCTTTTGTTTTTTTATCAACAAAATTGTCAAAGCAAACGTGGCAATGGAGGAATTGTAAATCCTATTTTAAAAAGGAAAACATTTTGGAAAAACATTCCAGGAAAAAAAAATCAAAAAATCCCAAGGAAATGTCTTCCAAGGAAATGTAACTATATGGAATATGAAAGAAGTTATCTTGTAAAAATGTTTACTTTGTATGTGTGTGGGTAACTCCCAAGTCAAATTCAAACTGTGCCACTCTTGTTTTATGGCTGTATGAAGCTTTTTTTTATTATTTTAGAGCAGGTGCTGTTTGATTGTTCGGGTGAAACACCGGATGTTTCCTCTGTTCTTTTTTTTTTTAATTTTATTTTTTTTAAACGTTTTTGTTGTTGGATAGTGTCCACATGGTTGTCAGAGTGATGCATTGAGAGTATGGCAGAGGGAGAGAGGGGGAGAAGTTGAGCAAGAGTTGTTTTTAAAAGTAAAATGTTGAGCGAGCCGAAAAGGCAGAAGAAGCTAAAATAATGGCTAGTAGATATTTTTTAAAATTCTTTTAGTCATTTTAGATGTAAAGGTTTGGGTTGGTTTTTTGTTTTTTTTCTTTGGCAAAGGTTGAGATCCTCATCTTTGAGAGGCATATTTTGCCAAAGGAGAATGTACTTGCACAGGATTGGGCATCTGGAAGACAAGGCTAGTTTCAGAGGACTTCATGTCAAGTTACATGGGTTGGACACTAGCGAGATTCGTTAGCCGTAACCAAGGAATTTAGTTTCTCCAAGGGCACTCTTCTAATGAATATTGATGTAACATTTACAGAAATTGCCATGTGGTACTCAAAACAACAGCATCCTTCTCATTGGTCTGTCATTGTGATGGTAACCGGACACTGATTGTAAACTTTATAATCTTTCTACAGATGCATCTTTGTGGGGTTTTATGTCTTATAGTAAGACTTACTTGAATTGTATATGCAGTTGTTTCCTCTTATTTTGTTTGGGAAACTACCTTGTTCAAAACTGAAGCTACACAGAATCAAGGCACAAGATGGGTTTGGGTGGTCTTTGGTTTTGAAAAGAAATCTTCATTTTTCATAATTTCAGTATTTTTTTTTTTTTTTTTAATCCCAATTTTGCCCCTGGCCACCCAGGTTGTGTGTGTGCATTCACCTCTGTGTGTAAGAGTGAGGTGCACAGTTCTCAGTGGTGCACAAAGACAACCTTTTGTTACTCAACTTGGAGATATCAAGATGTAACAGCACAGTAGCAAGTGACACCTCTTCCATACTTCCAACTACTTTTTGGGCTGGAAATTTGGAGAAAAGGGTTCCATCTGTCCCTTCACACAACAGCACTGTTAAAGGTGTTCGTTGAAATCAGAAAAATAAGGAAGAGTTAACTTTGGCTAAGGGAAAATCCCAGAACTAGAAGTAATTATTGGTTAATATTTTCCTTTTGTGCATTAAACTTCTCTCCGATTTGAGAGAAATCCAGTTGCCCACCATTGACTAAGCAGCCCCAGTGCATCTCTGGTATAGAGGTTATAGGCATCCAGGATGTCCACTGAAATTGAAGCACTGGCACTGCATGAGTAATTAAGCTGGAGGCGAGAAGGAGTATTTGTTTTTTATTTTTATTTTACTTAATGTGAATTCTGCCTGTGATACCTGCCAGTCTCATGGCCATTGTTTTGGGGGTGTACCAGCTAGCCCCCTATCGCCCTCTAATTTTTTTTTCTCTCCCCCAAGCACTGTCAGTCTGAAGCCCCTATGGGACCGAATTAGGAAAATGGAAATCCAAGTTTTCAACGGCAATGACTTAGAAAAAGCACTTTACTGTACCATGGGACTTATGGCAGTTCACTCAAAGCTAAATTTCATAAGACTGTTGCAGAATTTTGTATTGTTTTTCTAAAAAATTAATAAAAATGCTTTGAAAACACATCGTCTGTCTTCGGTGCATTTTTTTATTTGTTAATTCAATAATAAAACAAGTTTCCGATCAGGTCCACACGTGCAATGCCTGTGGTTGTTCTCGACGCTTCCGGAAGAAGTAGGTGGCTTCCTTCCTGCCAGTTAAAATGAGCATGGCGTTTCTTCACTTTGCTCCAACGTGGTTACTGCCTTGTGAGCTGTTGCCAGTGTCAGCGTTTGAGCATGTTTTCAGGCAAAGGTTGATTCCGATGGCACGGCGAGGGACACATTGGTCCATTCGACATGGGCAAACCTCTGAATGGAGAGAGAGAGAGAGCGAAGTTATTTTCTGTTCTGTACTCATGCGTTTGTGACGTTGCGTTGTAGAACGGTGTTGCAATGTGTCCGTTTTAAGTCGGAGCTGCCTGTTGCTGTGAGGCAGGCTGATGCAATGTGCTGCAAGCTGCCTTGGCACCTCCCTGGAGATCCCAATGCAGCGTGGCAAGTCATAACGGCTGCATTCTACGCATGTGCGCGTACAAAACCGGGAGATAAAACCTGCCTGTGTCACAAATGTCTATTTTAAATACTTTGTCTTCGGATTCTGGTAATTAAAAAAATAATAATAAATAACCACCAAATGCCTTGATTTTAAACTGAATGGGTAAAACGTACAATCATATGAAGCATGAAATATCCTGTTAATATTGGTGAAAATGTGTCCTACAATTGTCAGCAATCTGCAGGAATTTGACAGGTATTTTGAAGTATTCAAGCATTCCAAATGGTTATTTGACCCAGGTGGGGTCACATGTTCACTTGCGTCCGGTGACAACACCCATTCAGACACTGGGAGAACATTGAGATTGTTAGGTGTTTATATTTAGTTATTCTTGGTAAATTTTCTTTAATCCAGACTGTTGTATTAAATCAGACCACTCATGTGTTTGAGGGTATCTGCAGATTGAGTCCTCTGACAAACGTGTCACAATAAATAGAGCCAAGCCACGCTGGAACTTCAGGTGGTGTTTTGCTCCCTCTAGTGTCCGAAGGTCCTTACAGCTTTTGTGTTCTTCTCCCTCTAGTGTCCAAAGGTACGTATAGCAGGTGGACAACTGGCTCAAGTAAAAACAGGCTGTCAGGAGCTCCCTTGGGAAATAAAATCCTTGTTGCAGGTCAATCTCATAATCCAGATTTAAATACTTATACATCTGTATAACATAAGCAACTGAAGAAAAGGTGCATTTGATTCAAATAAACTGGTTGACCTTTAATAATCCAGACACTATTCTGTGGAGCAGAAAAATAACAAACACTGGCTGGTCACAGGAGGGATTGAGGTGGGTGGCAAGATGACACATGGGGAAAACAAACACTATTATACACTTGCCACTCACACCAATCAATTTCAACACTGCTACTGTTACAAGCACTACACTAATTAAAGTGTTCATGTCGTTGTTTTGACATTTAAAAAATATATTAATCATAAATCATAAAACGACATGATAATAAGGGGTGGGTGGGTCACAAAAACATATTAAATGTGTCTTGGGCTCAGAAAGTGTAAACCGTAATCAACTGCTTTAATGTATCAATTAAGTGCTGACTAACACTAACAACTAGCAAGAAGGCCCCCTGTGCCTCTCTAGGACCAATGGCGCAATTAGCGATTCCAAATATAAAAGAAAAAAGCAGGGGAATTGTTTTAAATAAAAATGCATAAATATGTATTATGATGTCTGGAGACATTGTAGCTAGATAGATAATTTGTAATCACACACTTAAAAGACATGAAAGCGTCAGTTATATTATTTATACGAAAATACGATTATTTATAATATAATGTATAATGTTGGCCTATGTATTGGCAAGCTAAGGTGATTCTGTAAAACTAATTTAGGGATTGAGATTGGCCGAGAAGTATTTGTCTCTGCCTATTTCCCATTTCCATTAATTGGCCGACCAACCGAAATTGCTTTATTTATTAAGCAAACTATAAAAGCCTTTTAAAGTGTTTTAATTTTAAATCAGGTGAGGGATCGAGGCCTGGTCAGTTTTTTTCTTATTTGGCCTTTGGTTATGTTAATTAAGCTGGTAACCTGGCACACCGGGGAGTGATTTTGTGATCTAATAAAAGAGCCTGGGCGAGATTGCCCGTTCTTGGCTTCCTGACGATTTTGCGGCAATATGTGGAAATACTTAAACAGAGCATGATCGTATAGGCCTTCTCTGCGGATTTGCTGTGGTACAGGGGTTTGTTGGTCATTACTGCCACATAACCGAGCTTGTTTGTTTTGTTGTAAATACAAGTGGTCTGTTATGAACCATTCAGCTTATTCTGGAGAATTTGAAAAATCTAAATGGCCTATATTCCGATTCATTACAAAGTAGTGTGATTCCATTTAATAGAAAATGTTTAGACCAAACGAGCAAATGTCCTGAATTGGAATAATGCGAAAATACGCTGGTAATTCGTTGTGCAGGTAACACATCTGGGCAACGATTGGTTAAAGTATAGGGCCTACTTTTCGAAAGATGAAGGCAAACGAAAGGAAGTGCGTCTGAACCGCAGAGGCCTACATCGTCTGTACGGATTTGTCGATGTGTCAAACGCATGCCTCAATTTTCAGGCGCCTCTTGTACCGCAGCTGGGGTAAGAAACCGCGCATATTTTGCAACGCTATATTCAAAATAAATGTGGCCCACTGCCACTTTCTGGGCTGCTTAAACTCGCCACCCTTGCGCCTATTTAGTGTTAAATGGGCAGTGCATTGGGGACCACAGGCGTATATTGCTAGTGGTAAGTCGTGTGTCCCAATACGCGGTTTTGTATTCTATTGCATTCCGTTCTCATAAGATGGAAACGTGTCTGCAGACACGTTATTACTAGTATCCAACAATGCACCCGCATAATGTATCATCAATTAACTACAATGGCCATACAACACCGCTGGATTCCCCAACTCTGGTCCAGGAGAGCCGCAGGGTATACTGCTTGAACTACATAATCAATTGGGCGCAGGTCAAGGAAAACCAGCAGACCCAGTGGCCCTTTGAGATCACCTCTTTGAGATTGCTTTGCCGTAAGGCAACTCGACGACCATCAAAGTAACCACCGAAGTGAACTAAATTGAACCGGTTGATTGAACTCCGTCATGTCGAAAGACTTGCGTTGCAGCAAGTTCGTAAATGGAAAGCAACGAGCATAAAATTTATTGCATGTATGTTTTGGCTGTAGTTGGTAGCCTACTCATGGAAAGCTTCAACTTGGGGATTGGGGTTCTAGTGTTTTGTTTTGGTACATTAAGCCTCGTTAAGCAGTTAAGCGTTAAAACGTCCCACGTTTTTGGTGGGAGCATTTTAATAACATGTCTGTTACATCTATTGATGTTGCTTTTAAAATCGCCACTTGATCCGCAGGGTGGTGGTGCATGCACATGGCGTGTTTTGGTGAGTTGCACCGTAACTGAATGCAGTTCACAGATTTTAAACTTCCAAACGTGTACAAAACACTTTGGATTTAAGTGTTCACAAACGATACAACATATGGCTACGTTCAACGCTAAGGTAAAGGGTATAGTGGATTCTCTCGGCAAGTTCCTCTGTAATGACCATTTGTAATGTAACCTTTAATGACTTTGTATTGTGTTCATTTTTAGGTCCGTGTCTGAAGAGGGGTTACTGACTACATATCCTGGATATTTAGACGTTTGGCGATTTGACACATCGGATATAGCATTAGCTTTGAAAAGTGTTGTCTCCTTTAGTATGTACAGTAATGGCCCTTCAACAAAATCACTTCCATGTTTGGCTTGCTTGTAACTAGCCATACTGGGCTAACTGAGGACATGGTCAGGTTTGTCCTCTATGCGAAGTGTTGCTTTCCAGCCCATTTTACTTGTATTTGTGGTAGACCTTTATGGTCGTATCTTAATAAAATGTTATGTTTCTGTTCAATAAACATCTTTAAATCGTGTTGCTTTATCTGCCCTCCTAGGCAACCGTTCGTTACTAGTCTTGTACAGTCCACCATAGTCTCTCTTCTAATCTCGAAAGCCGTCACATAACTTTAGTTGGGCACACACACCATACTAGATCAGTTTCTTTGCGAAGGTTACCTAAGCAGCTATAAACCACGCCACGGTGCATTTTTTCATCAAACATACAACATCGCTTTATTGCCAATAGTTCGTGCAACAAGACGGTGCAGGTAATGTAACAAGCATATTCTGCTGGTCACAGTATCATTATAGTTAACGCGTCACCGAGTACTCTTGCTCCCGTTCTTACTTTCCGGCCTCCCTAGCACAACGTATAAAACATTAACGAGCTGCCTGTGTAACGATCTTGGCTACCTTACAATAAGACCATTTGATTGGCAGAACGAGTCAATTACAAATAAATTAGTACTCCTTTCAAGCCTCCCATTGTCGATAAACAATACCGGGGCACGTAGTTTCCACTGTTGCATGGGTCTTTTTCATGCCCACACTTTGCCTGAAGAGCAGCTACTCCATTCTTTCCGTAGTCGACATGTCCATGTAAAATTCAAGCCATAATTGTGTGAAAAACAATATTAAACCCCATTATTTGAAAAGTTACTTTACCCCATCTCTCCATGCCCCGAGTCTAGCACACTTGGCTTTATCAGCCTGGAACAGGCAGATAGTCTCGACACCTAAATACGTCAGCATTTGCGACAGCTGGGGCCGTCCCCTACATTTTTTATTCTCCAAAGAAACATGGCGACGCTAAGACGCTTGTTATTGTTGTCGTATGTATAGAAAGGGTACGCGGAAGCCACCACAAAACTGCTTCAAAGCGGATTACTGACAGAACACGTACTGCTTGCCTTTTCCCGTTTTGTTTCAGCGGTTATGAAAGAGTTTGCCGTGGACAATGCTGAGGTCCACCGGTTTTTTCCGTGGGATTGACTGCCCGTTTTATGCCGAAAGCTATAACGGGAGGAGCGACGGGGAAGGGTGCCACCGACCCTACTGTCACTTCAGGCACAGCAAACTCAGACGCCCGTCTTGTAGCGGGAACAGTAACCGAAAAACCAAAAAGTCTTGCTCAACACGAAATGGTGAACTTTATTTACAATTAATTCCCGTGTGTGTGCTTGAACTACATGTGTCGCAATGCCCATCTGCAATATTCGATGGCTAAATGTATAGCTAACGTCGCTAGCTAGAGGTATCATTTTGGAAAAAGAATAGCTAGCTAGCTACCCCTTAATGCAGATGAGCAATTTCATAATTACTGTAGAGTTTCTAGGTATTACACCATACGCTTGTTAATGGGTGGCTACACAATACATACACTAGCCTAATCTGGACATTGTTTCTGAATCTCATGGGTGCAGTGGTATTTGTTCTAAATGTGCTATTTTACAACTGATAAAAGTGGTGATACTGTGTTTTCGACTCGATTGATGCCTTGTTTTTCTTGTCGAGTCCTGGAGCGTCTCTGTGTATGCCCAATTCCTGCTCCCGTATTTCGAAGGCCAGCCGTTAATTGATCGTTTATAATAGCCCATAAACTGAAGATGCCAGTGTTGTCCACTGGAGATTTAAGGCTTCCTTGTCTTTGTTCCAGTTAGGATCTCACTAAATTGGAGAGAGTGATATCACAGAAACGCGAAAACCGCCCCTCTTTCACACGTCAATCAGCTGCTGTCCGAAACGTAGCTCTTAAACCCTTCAGGGCTTTTGATCTCCAGGACCAGATGTTTACGCCACTGGATGACGCACTGTCACTGAAACATCCTCATTCTGAAAAGTTTGAAAACGCCTGCGCGTGTCTCCATTTCATTTAAAAGTTTTTAAATGAAGAAACATTTAATCAAGGAAATGGTTAAATGAATCCTAATTTGTCAATTGATCAACAGGAGCCAATCATACATGGGGAACCTCTAGTGGTTTTTGTGGTTATTTATACTACAGGGTTCTTTCAGTCTTAAACAGTAAATAATACCACCTGCTGGAGTACTTTAAACCAATACAATTGTGTTTAGCCACATTTTATATTAAAACCATAAGAATACTTAGGCTGAATGGCCTGTTCTCATCATTATCTTAGGTTTCCATTTTGTGTATCGCTGGTATCAAGCAAAGTGTGTGAAACTTGAAAGTAAATGATGTCTCGTCACTGTCTCCAGAGCTAAGCTACGATCCCTGCAACCCAGAGGTAGTGAGTCCTGGGGAGCAGCGGAATGGGGAGCCCACGTCAGACCTGCCCGGTCCAGCCCCGTTGGACCAAGGAGCCATGGAGCTGGAGCTGGTCAACCGAGCCATTGAGGCTGTGCGCAGCGAAGTGGAGCGAGAGCAGAAGAAGTTGTCGCGCATCGGGGACCAAGAATACGACCCCACCGCCATTGGCGTCAAAGGGGGCGCCAAGAGGCGCAAGCCATCGGTTGTGGCTTCTCCCCTGGAGTATGACCCCGGGAGCTATCAGATGACCCCGACGGCTGACTACAACCCCACTCCGCGCTCCAGCAAGTACACCCTGGACCCTGACGGCCAGAGTGCCCATGCCAGCTCCATGGAGTATGTGCCCACTACTGTCAGCAAAACGGTAGTCAAAAAGCCTGCCCCGCGCGTTCGGACTCCCCGTTTGCCCTCTCCTCCCTCCAGCCCTCCCCCCTCCCCAGCCTCCTCTTCATTCCTCTCTTCTACGTCGAGGAACAAGTACACATTGGATAATGTGAAACCCCCAAACGACCTGGAGTATGTGCCTACTGCTGTCACCAAAACGGTCGGCAAAAAACCTTCCCCGCCTGTTCGGACTCCCCGTTTGCCCTCTCCTCCCTCCAGCCCTCCCCTCTCTCCAGCCCCCTCTTCGAGGAACAAGTACACATTGGATAACTCGAAACCCCCAACCGACCTGGAGTACGACCCCCTCTCCAACTACTCCGCCCGTCCCGGGAGCAAGAACGGCAAGAGCCCCGCAGGGCAGAGGGGCGTGGCTGCTGCTGTAGGAGCCCGCATGACAGGGGGCAGAAAGAGGCTCCCCCTCCTCTGGTGCGGGGGGGAAGCAGCAGACCGCAGACGAAGAGTACGTGCCGACCTTCAAGAAGCCCAGGCAGCAGCCTGGAATGGCAGCGCCAGACTCCCAGAAGTACACCGCAAGTTTCTCTGAGTCTGATGATGAGAGCTCCGGGACGGAGTACCGGCCAACCTCCATCAGCCGCCTGCAGCGGAAGAAGGCCATTGGTGGGCTCGTGGATGACCGTTCAAAGAAAGGAGGAGGAGGAGAGAAGGGGGGAAGTGTGGCTGGTGGGTTGAAGCCGCAGCAGATCCCTGAGGCCCGAGATGGGGAAGGGCCTCTGCAGTGGGACACAGATGGCTCTGAGAGCCCGGAACCAGCCTGGCTGAACGACCAAGCCCTGGATAAAAAAACCCCCACGGGAATCGCCAAGAGCGGCCAGAAGAAAAGCGGCAAAGCTGAGAAAGCAGGCGGCGAAGAGAGGGATTCCAGCAAAAAGAGTGGCGCTCTGAAGGAAAAGGTCGGAGACGGGAGGAAGGTGGACTCGTCCAAGAAACCGAACAAAGAGGAGCCCAAAAAGCACGGCAAGACCGAGGGGAGGAAGGCGGAGGAGAAGAACAGGGTGAAGGAGAAGTCGGCGGACAAGAGCGGTGGCAAGGAGGTGAAGAGGACGAAGGGCGACTTCAAGAGCGGGAAAGTGGAGAAGCGGAAGGGGGAGTCCGGGGAGAGGGAGAAGGCTGGTTCCGTTAAGAAGGTCAAGGCTTCCTCAGACAAGGGCGGAAAAGAGTCCTCCAAACCCAGGGAGCTGAAGAACGGGAAGCTGGAGAGCGGCAGGGCGGGAGAGAAGGGCAAGAAGTCTGGCAGCCATGAGAGGGGCGACCCGAAGCGAGACCACCGGAAGGAGAGCAGTGGCTCTTCCGACATCAAGGTTAACAAGGTGGGGAAGGAGAAGCGGAGGTCTTTGAGTCACGCAGATCTGTTTGGAGATGAGAGCGCAGAGGAAGAGGAGGAAGATGATGAGGAGGAGGAGGAAGAGGAGGAGGACGAGGGGACCATCGTGAGGAAATCGGCAGCTGCGTACAAGAGGGGAAGCTTCGGGAAGAGTAAGAGGAAAGCGTACGAGCTGACCCCGTCGTCCTCTGAGGATGAAGATGTGCAGGAGATGGACAGGTTCCATGATGACTATGACTATGACGATGATGATGCTGCTGCTGACTACTCGCATCTGCACGTGGACTTAGACTATGAGTCCGATCCGATGGAGGAGTGCCTCCGCATCTTCAATGAGTCCAAGGATGTGAAGACGGAGGACAAGGGGCGACAAGCCAAACAGGTACTCTTCTGTGCTGCACTCATTGAACCTGATGGTAATTTAGACTTTTCTGATTCATAGAATTTATTCCGAAATTTTTACATTTTTTTAAATGGGATGAAAAGTTAAAAAAGAAAAGAAAAAAAAGGCCTTTCCTTTATTTTGGCAGTAAACAAAAATGACCTCAATGGGAATGCATGCCTGTTATCTTAACATTGGTCCATGTTCTAATCTGTGTTCTAAGGGCCAGTGTTCAGATGGTTGCACAGGTTATTTTCTTTGTGCACGGTTGCTGCGTTGCTGTAATATCATATGCTTATTTTTGAAACCCAGATTTCATCTTTTAAATTCTTTGGATAGAAAAATGATTTCATACTTTTTTTTTTTTTTTTTTTTTCATTCTTGTCCTTGATTTTATGGTGTAACTATTGCATTGTCCCCAGCTGGCAAGATGTAGTTACATATCCTTACATATCTACCCTCTCTCAATCCTCTCTTTATATATTTCCCTTTTTTATTTTTATTTTTTAACCCTTTAGCCCCCAAGAGAGACAGAGGATGATGAAGGCACAGACAGCACTTTAACCACACTCTTCCCAGGACAGAAGAAGAGAGTCTCGCATTTCATGGCCAAAGGAAACGTGAGTGTCATTAAATCTAAATGGCATTATGTGCACAGCTGGTATAATATTACATATATGTTACTTCATGTTTTTGTTCAGTAAATACAAATTCTTTGAGACTTTCCAGTTTGTGTAGAATCTTCAGACTTTCTATAATAAAGGTTAAATAAAATAAAAAAATAATTATTTTCAGATTGGCTACCCATGATAAACATGTTCACAGATCATGTATAATAATATAATATAATAATAATATACGCCATTTAGCAGACGCTTTTATCCAAAGCGACTTACAGTAGTGAATGCATACATTTTTAGTATATGTGGCCCCAGTGGGGAATGAACCCACAACCTAAGCGTTGCCAACGCTGTGCTCTACCAACTGAGCCACAGAGAACAACACATGTAAATTAATTGGAGCAAAAGTAAACAATACTTTTCCATTCAAGGAATTATTATTAATTTATGGTACAGACATCCTTATTTGCCTGGACAGAAGACAACCACACATGTATACGCACAAACATTTTGTTTGTTTCTAAATCATATAGTTGTGATTTGCTGAATGTACAATAAAGTTAAACATCCATTTGATACTTTAGAGCAGTTCGTTCCAACCAGAATTGCAATTTCTGAAGTATAAAAAGCATTTAATTGTATTTAATGCTTTTAATTAGACACTTTTAATGTAGCACTTTTTTTTTTTTTTAAAAAATAAAAATAAATTTCTTTTAATTTTCTTTCCCATTTTTCTCCCAATTTGGTTGCCAATTATACCCTCTAATTATTTCAATTCCCCACCCCCACGAGTCCGCCGCCCGTCCTCCGGGGCGAGACACTCATTCCATGCCGCCTCCGATCGGGGCTGACGACCAGGGCCGGTCTGGTAGAGACGCGGGTTTCGAACCGCGTCCCTGACAGGCAGCGCACACCACACCAAAGTGTGGCGCGTTAGACCGCTACGCCATCCGCCACCACCTTTAATGTAGCACTTTTTAAGCAGCCATAATAATATTAGTGTCCTTCATCACCCATTCACTGTGTGAGCAGATCCCTCAAGGTAACGGCAGTACTTTGTTTCACCACTAGATGGCAAAAAAGATAGTCGACCCAGATAGTCGGGAGTTCTATGGAAATGGCTTATTTGAGTTTTTTTTGTATTCGTTGAGCTATAACTGGCAGAGATAACGTTTCACCCCCCCATCTTCCAGGTTGACGCACCCCCGAAACCAGTGGTCCGGCCGTACCGGAGGCTGACTGCACAGGAGATCTGTTACAAGCGGATGCAGATTGCGCAGCAGCAAGCTGTGCAGCTGGCCGCTGCCGTAAAGACTGCCGTGGCCACGCCCAGGCCTACGCCCACCTCCATCTTCCCTGGGGAAAGGAAGAGGGTAGCACACCGCCCCACTCCATGTGCCCCTGCTGGGAAATCAGGTACAACCCGTTCTTTACTGTCTGTGTAGCCTCGCTCGTCAGGCTCAGAGCCTTGCAGTACTATGAGCCTGAGCAGCTGGACTCTCTGATGTGGGATGAGTTTGCCCAAATTCTGGGGATTTGCTTTGCTAACGAACCAATGGTTCCGATGAACCAGTTACTACTTCTGCCAAGTCATGATCTTGTGTGGGTGGGGCTCCAACTGAGGGCGGTCATTCAAGCCAACTCAAACACTGACCTATAACATATCGCTAACCAAAACTTGGTAGAACCAATCAGATTGCAGGACACCAATCTCGCAAACCATAATTTCTCTTTCCATGCGCTCGACAGATGGATCTTCTGGGGTCGATACTATAGGAGAGCGGACAGAGAATACCTGGTGTATAATGGCACACTCTCCTCTGCAACAATCTTCCTAAAATGTCACCACGATTGTGGCAAAGTTCATGTCCAGTAGGATGGGGCCAATAAAGCTTTATTCCAGTCGTCATACCATCAAGGGAAGGTATCATGTATCCATAGGTGTCAACTCCTAAAGAGAGCTGCCCTTATTTTCAAGGCTTAAAACCTGTATATATTTGTCAAAGACCTTAAGGACATACACTGAGCACACTATTATAACCTAGAATTAAAATGATTAGCAACCACACTCATTTATCTGGTCCAAGTTTAATGTATTCATGTATTTAGATTTGCATTAACATTTCACCTATACATTCAGAAAATTACTTTGTATACATTTTGAACATGACATTAGTACACAAAACAACATATTTCAATTGTTTACGTCCAGTCCATGTAAATAATGGAAAGGTTAATACTGTTGACATATGTTTAGATAGAGAGAGACATGTTTGCTACGACTGAACTAACTTACGATTGAATGGATTAAGTTGGTTCATTTAGAAAAACCGTACCGACTAGATTTCCCGCATCCCAGCCATATATGGCTGTATACCTCCAAAATAGTAGAAAAACATATTTTTTATATGGGCAAACAATATGGGTTGACACCTATGTGTATCAGAAAATGGCAGGAGGTGGCTACTGCTATCTCCCATCATAGAATGGCAGAAATGCAAATGCATGTCGTTTTATTCACGGATCAGAATGTGCTTCCATTACAGAGAACATTTCAAAACCCTCCATTATCTGCAACTGCAAACAAACTGGGCCTGAGATTAGTGTCTGTCCTAACTCATTGAGTGCTGTGGCAGCTTATTTCTCACACAACTGGGCTTGTAACTCAGGAGTTAAAGGTTTGATTCCCCGGGTGGGGCACTGCCATTGTACCCTTGAGCAAGGTGCTTAACCTGAATTGTTACAGTAAAATATCCAGCTGTATAAATGTAAAGAAATGTAAACTGTGAAAGTCGCTCTGGATAAGAGTGTCCGCTAAATTCCTAAATGTAAAAGAAAACAAGGAAACCAAACCTCCGATCTTAAGGGTAGCTCTGTAACAGGAAAAATAAAATAAATAAATAAATAATTACCCCAGACACACACACACACACACACACACACACACATACATATATATATATATATATATATATATATATATATGGTACCTATTAATGTAATACAAAAGATGGCTGGCCAATCAGGATGGAGTACGCACAATACAGTGGTTCTGTGTGGCTCAGCAGGTAGATCATGGCGCTGATAATGCTTAGGTTGTGGGTTCAACTCCCATTGGGGACCAGATATACAGAAAAATGTATGCATTCACTACTGTAAGTCACATTGGATAGAAGCATCTGTTAAGTGGCTTATGTTATGTTACAATACGTAATAAATTCTAATCATTCTAATTAAATTGATAAAAAAAAAAAAATGTTTTAAGTTAAAACATTTTTCCTCCCGTTGCTCTCCCCTCTTTCCCCCTAATTTTGAGCCCCCACTGAAGTCGGCCCGGGCCCTTGTCGGCCTTGACGCATGTGTTCCTCTGCTGTTCACAGGTCCAGTGGAGGCCAAGCAGGTGAGCAGCCAGGTGTTGTCCCCCAGCAGGGCAGGTCCATGCCAGCTGTCTGTGAAGGCCCACACCTCTGCCGGCATCCTCTCCAAGACCTCCTCCACCATCGCCCAGAGGAGGGTGGCGCACACGCCCACGATGAAGGTGAGCCCACGCACCGCGTCCGTGGAGACCGGGCCGAGTCGCACGCTGCGTCCCTTCAGCACGCCAGGCTTAAATAACTAGTTAAAATACTTTAAAGGGGAAGCTGGCGGACGGCGTAGCGGTTTAACGCACCACACTTTGTCTGGTCCGGTGCGGTGTACGCTGCCCGTCAGGCACGCAGTTCGAAACCCGCGTCTCCACCAGACCGGCCCTGGTCGTCAGCCCCGATCGGAGGCGGCGTTTGGCTGTCCGCCTCCGGGGGAAGGGGGAGGGTGAGCCGGCACGAGTCCGTCGAGGAGAAGGAAAAAGGCGTCCGTGGTAGAATTCCGTCGAGGAAGAGGCTGCTAAATTTGGCCCGGAGATAATGTCTCGCCCCGGAGGATGGGCGGCGGACTCGTGGGGGAGGGGAAATTGAAATAAATAGAGGGTATAATTGGCAACCAAATTGGGAGAAAAACCGGGGGTGAAAAAAACCTTTAAAGGGGAAATTTGGTAGAATACCCCTTACTGATCAAATGTTTGCTATTCTCACCAATTTTCAGAACAAAAACACTTTCATATTGACTGTACGTTTTTGGTAGAAACACATTTTGTTGAAACCTCTCTGGGATCTGCAGGAGTGTTCCTGTATCTAAACAGTTGCCAATATTTACATTTAGCAGACTCTCTTATCCAGAATGACCTACACAGTTTACATGTCTTTACATACAATCAATTTTTACAGCTGGATAACTTACTGAGGCACTTCAGGTTAAGTACCTTGCTCAAGGGTACAACGGCAGGGCCCCACCTGGGAATCGAACCTGAGTTACAGCCCAGTTCCTTAACGACTATACTACACTCCCACTATTTGACCCAGGTCTACTGCTCATGTCCATGCTGTTCATGTGCAGCCAGCCTCAGCTCCAGAATGTGAAGCTGGTACCTAGGTAGATGCATAAAGGTAAGTTAAAAATAACGGAAACACCAATATAAAGTGTCTTAATGGGGCGTTTGGCCACCACGAGCCACCAGAACAGTTTCAATGCACCTTGGCATAGATTCTAGAAGTGTCCGGAACTCTGTTGGAAGGATGCAACACCATTCTTCCATGGGAAATTGCACCCCTCTAGAATCTCCCATAAGTGTTCAATTGGTTTGAAATCTGGTGACTGAGATGGCGATGGTGTATGGTTTACATCGTTGGCATATATTGGCATTTACTTTGCCCTTGAGTGGTCCTAAACCATGCCAGGAAAACAGAGCCGCCAGAACCCTTCATTTCACTCAAGTGTTTCCTTTATTTAGGCAATCCCTGTATATACACCTTATTGATCCCCGGGGGGGAAATTAGTTTGTGGAAAGGCTGCGATAATATAATATAATATAATATACACCATTTAGCAGACGCTTTTATCCAAAGCGACTTACAGTAGTGAATGCATACATTTTCAGTATATGTGGCCCCAGTGGGGATTGAACCCACAACCTAAGCGTTGCCAACGCTGTGCTCTACCAACTGAGCCACAGAGAACCACATGTAAATTCCTAAGCATACGTAGCATCACACACACAAAGGACACTCCTTGCAGTTGGTTGTGACCTTCCTTCTACTCCTGGGAATGACATCCTATGTTCTCCTGCTCTTTGCCCAGAGCTCTGCTATGAGGCGCCCGGTCATTCCTACCGAGTTTGGGGCTAAAGTTCCCACCATCGTCCGCCAACGATACCTCAACATCTTCATCGACGAGTGCCTCAAGTTCTGCCCTTCTGAAGATAACGCCTTCCAGATGGTAGGGGGGACACTGTAGACATTGGGGTCGGTCTGATAATATCCGGAATCAGGCTCTTGCCGGTGTTGAGTTAAAGGTCAGTGTTGGCAATAATTGCTCAGCTTGGAACCCTACCTACACTAGATCATGATTTCAGGTGAGCTCCCCCCCCCCTCACTGTGAAGCACTTTGAGTGTCTTGAAAATCACTGTATAAATGCTATAAATCTATTATAATAATAATACTAATATTATTATTGTTGTTATTGTTATTGTTGTTGTTATACTTAGAAGAAGTAACTGACCATTGGCAAAGCACATCCCCAGAGGTTGGACAGATTTATTTCACATCAGAATGTCACACTGATCAGGCACATAGTACTGTAAGCCTGACAAGTGAGGACAGCTCAGGTCATGCTGTCATAATCGGAACATCACTGAGGCTGAAGCAGCCTGTTGTTATTGCGTTGTTATTGTGTTGTTGTTGTGTTGTTTTCGTGTCATCGCAGGCCCTGCAGGAGGAGAAGGTGGTGTACGACCGCAGCAGCAGCAGGAACATATACTTGAACGTGGCGGTGAACACGCTGAAGAAGCTGCGTGGCAAGAGCAGCTCCAACGCCTCGCCCGCGGCCAGTACGTCACGCCAACACACCCTGCCTAGCGTCTGCCCGTAGACACGTGCGCACACACACACACACACACACACACTCATCTGAGTGTGTACGGGGATGCGTTCACATGTACACGCAAATCCACGCACACCGAGACGTGTACACATCCATGCACACGTGCATGGACACTGACACGTATGCACATGCATGCACACTGACACATCCACACATGCATACATGATGACACGTGCACGCACACATAGTCATGGCACACAGTAACATTTGTTCATTCACGTGTGATTGTGGGCACGAAATTATTAGTATTTTACACACATGCAGCCCTGGCATAGTTTGCTTTGGAGCACCGCAATGTGTACATTTCTTAAAGAATTTCTCAAGTTATTCATATGGAGTCACAGATGATGTGACATGGATTGTGGCAGTTGTGTGCCCCCACCCTGAATCTGCTATATTTAATAAGCGAGGGTGGCGGATAGCGTAGCGGTCTAATGCACCCGTAACTTGGCTGATCCGATACGAGTGTGTGCTGCCTATCACAGGGGCAGTTCGAAACCCGTCTCTGCCATTAGCCCCGATCGGGGGCAACGTTTGGCTGTCTGGCCCAGGGGGAGGGGGGAGGGTGAGCCAGCCAGCTCGAGTCTGCTGTGAAGCACGTAAGGGTGTCTCCAGAACGTGGGTGGGCAAATTTAGTCTGGAAGGAAGCAGAGATCGCTGCCCTCTGAGAATTAGCTTGCCTCATAGAGACCAGCGGTGAACTCGTGTGGGGAGGGCAAATCGGAATAAATAGAGGGTATAATTGGCCACTAAATTGGCAGGAAAACGGGAAGAAAATCTGAAACAAATTGAAAAAACAAAATATATATATATATATTTATTAGCCAATGTTCTGTGCTATGTTGCCATGTCATGATGCCACTGCTCTATCTGTAATGCCTTTTTAATGCAATCCATTTTTTGAGGCAAAGCAGATTTCTGTGTAAACAGACAATGAAGGTAATTAACTAATTAACTAACTACATCCCCCCTCCCACAGAGAGCCCTGCAGTGAGTTCAAACAGGAAGGCCCAGTCTCACGAGGACGTCCTGGGGGGTCGTTTGGCGGCCAAGACGAGCTTCACCATCAACAGGGCGGGCAAGCACCTGGAGGAGAAGCTCACTGGTGACTGATCATCATCCCTGTTATTGTTTTAGTTTTATATTTACTTAAATATGGGGAACCTCTCCAGTGACTGGTCTACTTCCCTGTTATTGTTTTGTTGTTCTTTTGTATATCTGGGGGAAGACCCTGCCCATGGTGACTTAAGAGCACAGATAATGCATAAAGTTGTTGTTCAACTGCAAGTAACTAGTCACGAATGTGGCCCTGTGGGGCTGCTGGCTACATTCAGCACAGGCACAACACAAACGCTTTTACCAACAATCCATATAATACTCAGGACCAGAGCATGCTTTTACCATCTCTTTGCCCTAATTGCTTGTATTTATTTCTTTTGACATTGGACTTTTTTTTTTGGTCTCCATTTGTTCCAATGAAGGTAGGGAGGGAGGAATTATGTCGGCTGGGTTGTCCATTTCTCGGCGCGCACCAGTGACCCCTGCTGGTCAATCGGGTGCCCACAGTCTGCCAGTATAAAGCTGCGCATAAAGTGTCTTCCTCCGACTCACGTCTGTGCAAGCTTAACCTGTGGACTGCGGTGTGAAAAGAAGCAGCAGTTGACATCACGTGTTTCGGAGGAGAGCGCGTAATTGTCTGCGATCTCCCGAATTGACAGCAGAGGTTGCAGCGAGCGTGGCTTGGAATATGATTGAGCGTTCCAAATTGGGAGGAAAAAGGGGGGGTAAAACCTAAATAGAAAGGCGCTTGTTAACGGAGGTTGTCGGTCTCAGGCGCCACGCTGTACAGGAAGCTTCAGGAGTACCTGATGACCGAGGAGCAGCTTCAGGAGCACAGTTACCCTCGACCGCACCCCGAGCGCTCTGGCCGAGCCATCGTCTACAATGTCCCGGAGAAGAAGAATGTTGACCGTGAGCACGGTTTTACTCCCCTGGTCTTTGGGTACATTGGGGTGTTGTGTGTGTGGCTCTTTCATGCTGACTGCCTGTGTCCCCAGCATTCGCCAAGGTGTGCTGTCGCTGTGGGGCGGAGTACAAGATCGCGGCCAACGGAAACTGCGTGAGGAAGGAGGAGTGCAGCCATCACTGGGGGCGGCTGCGACGATACAAGGGTGAGCCGGCTTAGCTCGGTTTGGTTTGGCAGTGTAGCATAAAGGCAGCAATGTAGCACAATGGTTAGGAAACTTGGCTTGTAACACAAAGGTTTCAGGTTCAATTCCCAGGTGGGGCCCTGCCGTTGCACCCTCGAGCAAGGTATTTGACCTGAATTGCTTCAGTCAATAGCCAGCTGTACGAATGGATTGTGTGTAAAGAAATGTCAACTGTGTAAGTTGCTCTGGATAAGAGCATCTGCTAAATGCTGTTAATGGTTCAGTTCAGTTCAGGTGGCTTTCAGGCCTGGTTAATTTGGAGGGTTCCTGAACCCGAGTGTGTTTGCCCTCATTGGTTTACTGGTTAATGGGCATGCATGAAATCTATTGTGCAAATGCACCACAGCGTTGCAAACTTTTTATAGAGGGAAACCAAACTAGCGATGATTGGAGAGAAAATAAATACACGAATGACAAATTCTCTCTGGTTTGGGCTCCAGCAAACTAAGTAGATGTGAAAACAACACGAGTTCAGTTCAGTTCAGTTTGGTTCTCACATTAATTTCACTTTATTCATCATGTTTAAAAAAACAAAAAAACATGAAATTCATTGTTTGGTACAAAGGCGAATCAAAGACACCAAAACAACTCTCAAAGATACAATATCCATTTAAACAAACATTCAGCAAGTTGAAATTCGATACATCATAAATATTATAAATATTCACATTCGTAAGACCATTATAAATGTGTTTGTGGAAGGCGTCGGTCTCGGCAACGGTGGGGGAGCTAGGTTGCCTGTGTTGCCACAGTACTTCTGTGGATGACCTTGGGATAATTGGTCTTTCCGTGGGCAGGTTTGGCAATCTCGCAGTTTGTGAGATTGCGGGAAGGTGCGAATTGTTGGCCAGGAAGGATAGTCCCAAATGCCCTAATTTCTCAATGATTGTTAATTGGTGTATGTCAATTGAATTATTAATTTGACCGTTTCTGTTTGTAAGTGAGTGTGATTGTGATTGTGACCCTGACCCAATTTAGGGTATTTAAGTGCAGGTGTGTGGCTGCTGTCGTTGGATGTGTTTTCTCAAGTTAGGTGTTGGGAACCAACTAGAAAGTTGTGACCGTGGTTGTGTGTGTTGTATTGTTGAGGGTGAAGTAAGTGTGAACGAGTGAGAGTCCTGTTGTGGTACGTGGGGCGTGACTGGTCTGTGTGAGTGCTTCCTGTGTGCGTGTGTTTAGAGAGAGAGCCACTGAAAAGTGGTGAACGTCTCTACGTGCGCAGAACGTGTGTGAGGGGGAAGCGCCTGAAAAGTTGGGAATGTCTTTGTGTGCCTGTTGAGGTTTGCAGCAAGTATGGTTTGTTTGGGAGAGAGATTCACTAAAGATCCGATCCGTAGACTGCAAACTCCACTCTCTGTCTCCTGCTGCTCTGTTTGCTACTGGGGATTGTCATGTGGCGTGTGACAGTATTCTAGCTTACATTTGTTTGTTAAAAGGGATTATTTCACTTGCTAAAGGACAGACTTTATCTCTCTCTCTCTCTCTCTCTCTGTGTGTGTGTGTGTGTGTGTGTGTGTGTGTGTGTGTGTGTGTGTGTGTGTGTGTGTGTGTGTGTGTGTGTGTGTGTGTGTGTGTGTGTGTGTGTGTGTGTGTGTGTGTGTGTGTGTGTGTGTCTTAATCTAATCTAAACTGAAAGCTTTTATTTTTGTGCGAATGTGCCAGTAGTTTGAGTGTGAGTCCCAGACAGGGCTGGATAATGACAGACTACTGTATAAGATAATAAGAGGGAGTCCAGCTCTGTCTGTTTGGGCCTCTTTTACACAGTACTGCCAGCGCAGGAGACACTTGAGCTGCCGTGTAAATACACAAGATCACCATGCAGTGTGAGTCCTCATTTACCACGCCATTGAAATTGTATTCCGATCTCACTGGATTCATGTCAGTGAGTTCCTGTTCACAAGTGACTGTCTACATAGCGTGTTTATTGGAGGGCAGACCGAAGGCTCTCTACTTTGAATAGCTGGCAAAACCATCTTAGATTTGATTACTGTAACAATTTGCTCCTGTTTCGCACTGCAACAAAGAAATGTTTTGTTTCATTACATGTAATTTTACACCAAATGGATACAGGAAATACCTGTTGTTTTTGTCTTAAAAGTTTTGTCCAAGTCATACGAGGATGAATGCAGTTGTTAGCTTCCAGCTAATAGGAAATAAAACATACATTAAAATAAGGATGAATTGAAATGCAATTCAAAAAAGGGCAGTGAGCAATTGACATGACACATGTAAAACGGGTCATACAATAAACATACGTATCATAACTCAAACCTAAAAAATTTAATTAAATAAAAAACAGCAGGAAGACTGTCAAAAATATTTCTTCTCTCTCCCTCTCTCTAATCTCAGTGTCCGGGGGCTGGGAGACGCAGTACAGTTGCTGTTCTGGGGCGGTGGGATCCCCAGGCTGCCAGGTCTGCAAGGTAACCCACTCACCTGTGTCCGTCTACCTGTTCTTATTCCTGTGATGCTTATAATTACAGTAATGTGAGGGCTTACTGCTATTACAGCAACGTCTATGTTAAAAAGTGGCTTTAGAGGCATTTTGGTGGTAGCAACTGATTGAGATGAACAGAGTTGGGGGGGTCAATTCCATTTAGATTTGAGTGAAATCGGTAAACGAATCGAAATGCAATAACTTAAGAAGTACAAATAGAACATTGAATTGTCTGAATGGAAATGGAATTGACCCCAACCCTGGAGATTAATCGGGCGGTGAGATTTCCATGTCCAAATGCATATTGAGAAATTGCAGTCTTGTGAAGACCGCATCAGACGCTAGAGGGCAGCGTTTCCCTCTGTAGATTACAATCTGCCACATGCATTTCTAGTGTGAACGGTCGTCATGTCACTGTGGCACACTGGCAGTATGACTGTAGTCATATTTCTCTCTCTTCAGGTTTCAGTGGGAGGGGGAGGACATTAACTGAGAGCAGTGGACTGCCATAGTGTGACACTTGATAATAAAAATAAATAAAGCAAAATAAGCACACTTTTATAAATATTCAGTCACATTTCCCTCTCATCAGTATTCGTCCATGCGTTCGTTAATGAGCGGTCATGGTTAATCGTGGTTTTAACGCTGAAGGGAATGGCGTGCTCCCTCTGTTACAGCAACACGTGCAGGACGGGCGGAAGGAGGCCCTTGACAGCTACGTGACAACCTTCGACAAGCTCCTGCCCCTGGACGGGAACGCAGGCGTCTACGCCTTGGACTGCGAAATGGTCAGTGGGCCATTGAAAGGCCTTCCAGTCGTTATAACAATCGTAATAACAACTTTTATTTATAAAGCGCCTTTCATACATTATGTTCAAAGAGCAAAGTTAAAATAAGACAAATAATAAAACAGGATTAAAACAATGTCGGCATAAGCCAATTAAAATCAACGGCAGCAGCACAGTTGTTTAGTGGTACTGTTTACACATATAGTGTTGGCGCTTATGCAGAAGCAGTAGGCAGTGCTGTAGGTGCGACATCGCGCTGTTCCTCGATGAGCGCGCCGTTTGCCCCGTTCTGCACAGTGCTACACGAAACTGGGCCTGGAGCTGACCAGGGTGACCGTCATCAACTCTGAGCTCAAGGTGATCTACGACACCTTCGTCAAGCCCGAGAGCAAAGTGGTGGACTACAACACACGGTACGGCCCGTTTGGGCTCGTTTCTTTACCGTTTTGGGGGGCACGAGTGGGTCACTAGACAAATGGATACTTACTTGAAAGGCTGGCAGTGTAGTGTAATGGTTAGGGAGCTGGGCTTGTAACTGAGAGGTTGCAGGTTCAATTCCCAGGTGGGGCACTGTTGTTGAGCAAGGTGCTTAACTTGAATTGCTTCAGTAAAATATCCAGCTGTATAAATGGATTGTATGTAAGAAATGTAAACTGCAAATAAGTAAATGAAAGTGTATGCAAACTTTAGAGCATTATTTTAGAGAGGTTCTGTCCTGGCTGATTCTGTGCTTTTATGAATGTTTTTGTTTGTTCATACGTCTTGGGTTTCTTTTTACACGTGTCGATTCTGTTTTCCATGTGCGGTGTGTCTCCGCTTGTTTGTTTGTTTGTTTGTTTGTTTGTTTGTTTGTTTGTTTGTTTGTTTGTTTGTGTGTGTGTGTGTGACTATACTGTGTATGAATGTTTATCGTGCGTGTGCGTGCATGCATGCATGTGTGCGTGTGCGTGTGTGTGTGTGTGTGTGTGTGTACGTGTGCGTGTGTGTGTGTGTGTGTGTGTGTGTGTGTGTGTGTGTGTGTGTGTGTGTGTGTGTGTGTGTGTGCGTGTGTGTGCGTGTGTGTGTGTGCGCGCGTGTGTGCGTGCCTGTGTGCGCAGGTTCTCCGGGGTCACAGAGGAGGATCTGGAGGGGACCACGATCACCCTGAGGGATGTCCAGGCCGTGCTGCTCAGCATGTTCAGCGCAGAGTCCATCCTGATCGGACACAGCCTGGAGAGCGACCTGTTCGCCCTCAAGGTACACAAGGGCCAAAATAGAGCACCCACACCTGGCCCCAACCAGGGCCCCGCACTGTGGAGCCCACGGCTCCTCAACAGACCCGGATCAAATCATTATTTCAAATCATTTCACCCCTTAGACACCAGTGAGATCCCCTGCAGATCACTGACCAGTCTATTTTCACCAATATTCAGAACACATTTCTTTCGTGCGATTTTATGTTTTGGCTTCGTCACACGTTCTGTTGAAAATTCTCAGGGATCTGCAGGAGTGTTCTCAAATTTTACGGGCAAAGTTAAGGTATTTGACACGCGTATTTGACCCAGTTCTGTGTGAAGTATATTCGTTGCCTCAGCCACCTTCTGGTGTTCTCAGGTGTCCTTTTCTCAAAAGGACAGTGTCTTCAGAGATAGATTCAGCACTCTCTTGGTACGTTCCGTTTCTTCTGCAGTTAATTGGTGAAAGTATCAAATAGCACACAGGAACAGCAAGAGCAGGAGGGTGTCTGTATCCCCTCCCCGGCACACCTGTATATTCTCCTCAGGACTTTGGCACTGTGTAACCAACACAAGTGTACATGTAGCAGTTATGCATGTAGCGAATATTTCCTGGCCAGAAACGAAGAAAACATAATTTTTGTATTATTATTTTTGTAATCATTTTATTTTTCGGATTTTTTTCTCCCAATTTGGTAGCCAATTACCCGCTGTGCTTAGTTCAATTCCCCTTCCCTCATAGCTGCCGTAGTCCTGTGATCGGCAGTGACAAGGGCGAAGGGCTGCCTCCTCCGAGACAACACTCGTCGTGCCGTCGACTGTAATTCCGGTACCCCAGAACCACTCCTGTGCGCCTCCCCCCTCCCTGGGACGGACAGCCAATTGCCACCCCGATGGCGCTCCCGACCAGAGCCGACTCTGGCGCGATGGGGAATCGAACCCCTGTCGCCGTGGCCAGCGTCGGAGGTTGAAACCACTGGACCGCACGAGAGGCCACAGAAAACCTAAATTGTACCCTAAAGCTCTGCATGTGTCTCTCTCCTCTCTTTCCTCCACAGCTCATCCACAGCACTGTGGTGGACACGGCTATAGTCTTCCCCCACCGCCTGGGCCTGCCCTACAAGAGAGCACTGCGGAACCTTATGGCAGACTACCTCAAGCGTATCATACAGGACAATGGTGAGGAACCGAGCCCTGTCACATAATAATAATAATAATCATAATAATAATAATACATTTTATTTATGATGCACTTTTCATTATTGGTAAATCTCAAAAGTGCTACAAAAGCATAAAACAAAGGAAACAAGCACAAAGATGCATAAAAACAAAACACCAAGTTAAGAAAAGGCCTCATTAAAAAGGAATGTTTTTAGGCCTGAGATCATGCTATAACTCAACTCACTCTGTCACACTGACTCAAAGCCAGTGTTCTCATATGACACTCACCATGTAACCTGCCTGACAAGATCAGCTGGTTTTAGGGTGAAGTCCTTGCCTGATGGATTAACTGCAACAACCTAACCACTCTCGAGTACTCCTTTAGTTCTAGGTTATCCAGTGAGTTTCACCTTACTGTTTCACTAGTTTCAAAACGTACCGTACTCTCTGTATGAAGCCTGTTAGGTGTGCTAAGTATTCCAGATGCATGTTTTGGCATTTTGCTTGAGCACAAGAGTTTCAGAAGTGAAGCTTTAAATGAATGAATGAATGATAAAAGAAAGAAATGAACAAATGAATATCTGTCTGTCCCCTCTCCTCCCTCTCCCCTTTCTTCTCCTCTCCTCTCCCCCCCCCCTCCTCTTGCAGTGGAGGGGCACGACTCCAGCGAGGATGCCAGTGCATGCATGGAGCTGATGATGTGGAAGATCCGGGAAGACGCCAAGGTCAAGAGATGACCCCAGTCCTCCCCGCTCCTCCCCCTCCCTCCTCCTCTCCTCTGTGGCGTATCAGCGTGGGGAGACGAAGCGAGGGCGCAGTGACACAGCGTTTCCTGTCGGGCGCGGCTATGTCGCGCTACAAGAGCACTTGAGTTCCACCCGGGTGGAATCATGACAGTGAGATGGGGAGAGAGGGACCGAGAGGGAGGGAGAGAGAGAGAGGGAGGGAAAGGGGAAGAGAGAGAGAGGACGTCGTCCCTGTAGGCAGTGCTGCTGAGCAATCCCAGGCCATGCCTGCACTCCCGCTTGCCCGCGTCACGTGATCTGGTGTAGCCAATCACTGGAGTGTTCTGTAAAGGAGGGCTTGAACGAACAGTGTCTTTCTTCTCTGTTAATTATTAGGGTTTTTTTTGGTTTTTTTACTGTCACCATTGGTATTGGTAATTGGTATCCATTTTATTTTTTAATTGGTTTCCCTGCCAGTGTGGTTCTCCGTGCTGAAATAAATGGGGGGTGTGACACGAGTCAGGTCTATAATGCACAAAATAGCCTCTCCATAAAAATAATGGGCATTTTCATTTGTTTTGTTTTGTTTGTCTGTTGAGGGAGGTGTCCCATCTCAAAATGAAGATGGTCTCTCAAAGACGTCAGCAACACCCATTTAAGTGTTACTGTACCCCTTGTAACACTTAAGTATAGAACTAAATTAATAATGGATTGAATTCTGTATTTATTTCACCTTAATTTGATGCAAGGTGCCTATTTGGCATTTCGCCTAAATTTATAACGCAAGCCGTAATTTCTCAGATGCACAAAGTCCCTTTAAGTGTTTGCACCTGGAGGAGGAGGCGTGTAAGCTGTAACGGAAACAAACGTGCATCGACCACGTCATGACCGTATCTGGAAATCAACTTCGAGGTCTGATGTACAGTGTCATTACGGCTACTGAGAATCTGTTTGATATCACCCCCCCCACACACACTTTCTAATAGATAATAGTAATTATGGCTTGTGGTAATGGCCACCCTGATGGGGAATTATTGGTTGTAATCAACCCGGAAAATATGAGGAAAAGGGGTCTACAGTAACACTCAAAGGTGTTGGTAGTGAGAAGATGAGACAAGACAAGACATTACACAAGACTTGAATTGTGGTTATGGTGGCATAACTGAGTTTATCAGCATTCTTCATTCAACGGGTGTTTTGTTAGCAAGGTAGTGTGAGAGGTGCTGAGGGGACAGTGAACGATTGAGAATGAATGTTATGCCTCTGACCTCAGGTGCTGGGTTCTGCTGCTGTATACTTGACCGAAGTATTTTACCCACGTTGCACTAGGGCGAATCCTCACTGTCAATGTGCCTGAGGTGTGACCGCCTCATGATCATCATTAATAATGCCTACATTAATTCCCGTGACCTCAAAGTACTGGTGGCACCTCTGTCTGGAGGACACACATCAAGGTCTTTTTTTCTTTCTTTCTTTTTTGAAAACACTGGTATTGAAGAAACCCTCTGCAGCGACCCGTGCGTGAATCGTGCACGGCGACAATTCTGCACGCGCTCGTGATGGTCCGCCATTTCTAACACCCTGAGCTACATTTTAAGACCCGCAGTCAGAAACGACAGTACTTTCTCCTTAGGCAGAATGCATTTGTTAGCTCGAACCGTGAGGTCAGCCAACCAAACGCTTGACCCCGAACTGAAGCAAAACAACAGACCCCACCCAAGTTTCATTGAGTGGCACTTCTTCTGAAGGGACCGTTGTCCCAGGTCGGTAAGTGAAACATGCGCGTGACTTGGACCCGTGCTTAGAAGATGGACCAGCGGTGGCACATTCCCAGGTATAGGTCCCCAGCCATTTCTCTCAGTCCCCCTCTGTACTGTGAACTGCATGGAGGTGGAGCACCGGTCTTAAAGTAAGTCTAGTCCTTCATTCACACAGGTATATCCCACCCTCCTATAGGTAACACCATTTATATCATTTTGAGATGCAATAAAGGCAGGTACCGTATGATTTGTATTTAATAAGAGTACCTGAGTAACCTGTACAATCTAATGTAAAGGGCAGTCATACTAATGACAACAAAATACTGGCGCTGTAAATATGCTGTAACAAGTTGTTTCTTTTTTGTATTTGTTTTATCCTTCTGTTACATTTTTTGTTTTGTTTTTCTATTAAAAAGAAATGGAAAAGAGCCTTTTAATGTGGTGTTTTTTTAACAGTAGTGGTGAATGAGTGAGTTACGACTAGACCACATGTATAGTTCAGTTTTAATTGGTTAGTTTGTGTCTTCATCTGTATGTTTGTTACATGTGTCTATATGGGCCCTTTTCCACTGCACAGAAAAGAACACTTGGTACTTTTTTGGCACTAGAAAATGGGAACTTTGGGTTTTCCATTGGCCAAGGTTCCAGTTCCTCATAGTTCTTGTTGTTGATTTTTGCTGCCTGTTCAAGATGTGGTACTTACCAGACCAAACAGGACCTTGGGGGCAGGACTAACAGCACTATTTATTGCTGATTCGTTACGTATTTTGCGTCACTCAAACGTCTGATCATGAGGGGGAAGAAGCATTGTTAGCATTTGTTGAAGAAGGAATATCAGCATAATGTAGAAAACCATGGAGAAAACCACAGGTGCCATAAGTGCAGTTCTTATTAAAAATAAAGTGTAGCCTAATGTTGTTACAGAAGCACAGTATTTTTTAATGCGATTATGTTCCAGTCAAACTACGCCATATGAGGGCAGTTCTGGCAAGTAGATTTATGATCAGGCAAGAGGAAAAAACTTAAAGGTTTAATCCTGCTAAAGCTTTATCAAGTGAAACGATTTTTGATATGGCAGCTTAATGTATCAAGTGATACATTTTTTAATATGGCAGCTTAACCAGAATGAAGTGAAAAATTGTTCCTTTGCGTTGCTGATGTTTGCTCTGAATTAGCGCAAACCGTAACAGTTTCACCTGAAGTTTGTGGAAACAAGAACTGTAACTAGAACCGGAACTAGCGCTAGTTCCTGTTAGATCTAGTTCTTGTTTTTTGTGCAATGGAAAAGGGCCCTGTGTGTGCGCATTTGTGTGTGTATGTGTATTATCTTATATTGTGTATATTTGTGTGTATGTATGTATGTGTATTATCTTATATTAGAATATTTAGCAGACACCCTTATCCAGAGTGCCTTACAAATATTTGTCTGTGTGTGCATGCATTTGTGTGCTTTTTCTGCATGTAAGAAAAAAATAACTTTTACTCAGTATTTTTTGGGGCCTATTCGTGAGACTGTGAGTGCGTCCTTTTCAGGTTAGTGGCAGTGTCTGCATGTATGTACAACAAAGAAGAAGAACACAACACTACTTAAATACCACTATCACTAATAAATTTGTTATTTTCTTTGAACAAGAGAAGCGGCAACATTTCAGTTAACCGACCTCAACCTCAATGTTGAGTGCAGCAACTACAAGTGAGTGTAGTTTAAAAGGACTGACAAGTTTAAAAAGTGTGTCCATGTGCGTCTCTTCAACCTCGCTCTCTCTCTACATTGTGCAGTCCGTTCTGGCAGGTGTTCAGCCTCTCTGCTTCCTCTCAGCAGATGTTTCACTGGCAAACAAAACGGAAAAAAAAAAAAAGACAAAACTGGGACCTCGATTATTCCCTCCCTTCCACCAGGCCCGACCCATCAGCCGTCAGCATGCACGGCCAGAGCCCCCCAGGTATTAAAGACCCCCTTGCCCAGAATCAATACCAGCACAATGTTAAGGTGGCGAGGACCAGGTGGGGGGCAGAGGGAGAAGGGCTCGCGTGTATCAAGTGTTTCTGAGATTTTGAGCATGTGGGGCGAAACAGCTTAAAAGACTTCTTCATTATCAAATTCGATCAGCGCGCTCCCTCTGATCACCTTTGACTGTTGGGGGTCGTGAGGGGTCGGAGCGCCGCACGTGGGCGCAGAGAAAGGGCTGCGGACCCCATGCTGGGAGGGGGTGTCTGTATTGTCCCTCCCTGCCTGGAGCAGGACATCACAGCCTTACTGAGCACCCCCCCTCTGCATTCTGGAGCTTCTCACTGTTCTCATAGTTTATTCCATTACCTACTCCACTATAATATTACTCATCGCAATGCACAAAGATTGGTTTATTAGCAAAGTACATCCGTTACATTAAATCCATCTACAGCATCCAACATCTAAACTATCCACCATGACCCTTCAATTGAACTCAAAATAGGAACACGCTGAGACATCTCTCTGATGCGTGGCGATTATATTGACCCCCATTTACCCTTGACCCGTGACCCCCACCAGCTTGGTGTACGGTGCACAGTCATTAACTCAGATCAGGCTTAACACCCTGTCCCCACTGCTAGCCTGTTGTTACCCAATTAAGCAGCTGATCTTTACTCCGTTAAACACATCGATCGCGGCCCATGACAGAGATCCCCTGGGTTCGCTGACCTTTGCCAGGGGGGAAGCTGAGGAGCTAATGGGCATTTAATTTGAGTCTCTGACACGTGTGTTAAAGGGAGGTGCCATTTGTGTGCCCATTGACTGCATTCAAAAAGGTCTGTGCGTTCGTTCCCCTCAGCAGTGTTCAGACAGTGTATCACTGATATTTGGAGACATTCTGAGTGAAACATATTGCCCTGGTGCGCGTCTTATGATACACAGGTCCATTTTGTAATTGACAATGTTTGAGGGGGAGACCCCTACAGCCTGGATGGAGGCCACTTGTGTGATGTACAGGTAACCGCCAAGATAAAGGAAACACCTAAATATAGGTCCACAAGTGGCCAAAACAACTTCAATGCACCGTAGCATAGATTCTATAAGTGTCTGGAACTCTGTTGGAGGGATGCAACACCATTCTTCCCTGAGAAATTCCATCATTTGGTGTTTTGTTGATGGTGGTGGAGAACAATGTCTCAGCCACCGCTCCAGATTCTCCCATAAGTGTTCAATTGGGTTGAGATCTGGTGACTGAGAAGGCCATGGGATATGGTTTACTTAGTTTTCATGCTCATTAAACCTTTCAGTGACCACTTGTGCCCTGTGGATGGGGGCACTGTCATCCTGGAAGAGACCATTCCCATCAGGATAGAAATGCTTCACCATAGGATGAAGGTGATCACTTTTTGTATTTATTGCTGCTTACCTTGGCCTCTAAGGGGTTGAGTGGACCTAAAGTGCCAGAACCCTTCATTTACTCAAGTGTTTCCTTTAATTTAGCAGTTACGTATACACTATAGAGGCATTTACACATCTTAAGATTTGGCGGTACTGCACAGTGTTACTGTGTTACTGTGGGTTGTGTGCAGAACCCAGGCAGGGACTGCTTTCTCTGGACTCTGATAAGATACTGAGTATGTCTAAAAGAGCCAGGTGTATTTATGGTGGTGAAAAAAAATCAAAGTATTGTAACTGTAATTGCATATGCCTTCTGTAAACAGTCCAGCAGAGGGGCGGCGGATAGCGTAGCTATATTTGGTTGGTCTAACGCACCATATTTTGGCTGGTCTGATATAGTGTGCGCAGCCTGTCAGGGAAGCGGTTCTAAACCCTTCTCTACCAGACTGGTAGTCAGCCCCGATCGGGGGTGGCATTTGGCTGTCCGCCCCAGGGGGAGGGTGAGCCAGTACGGCTCTGCCGTGAAGCACGTAAGGAGTCTCCAGAACATGGGTGGGCGAATTCCGTCTCGAGGGAAGTGGAGTTCGCTGCCCTCTGAGAATGAACTTGCCTTGTAGAGGCGAGCGGAGGACCCATGTGGGGAAGAGGGTAAGTCTAAATAAATAGAGGGTGTAATTGGCCACTAAATTGGAAGAGAAATGGGAAAAAATCTGAAACGTACAGCAGAGACTGCTGCAAGCATTGCCAGAAGAGAAATGGGCCGTCCATAATTGTTTACCTTTGGAGATAGTGGAGGTCACCCCTGATTCTATGGGTAGTACTGTATCACAATACTTTTGTCATGTTCTGTTATTTACTTAGTTTTAAAGTTCATTTCTACATGGATAAAACATCTTGAGCAATCTCAAAGATTGCAAGAATTATGCAGTCATTATATACAAATAGCACCTAGGAGCAGAATGGCAGGCAGTTGGTGTTGCTGGATTGCCTCTGATGTCAGGTGTACTACATGGGGAAATTCAACTGAAACACACCTCACTGTCCCCAGACTGACACCATATGTTCCTCCTACACCTGGATGTGAGAATGAAGCATGTCCTTCTATACAAAATGGTCAAAATATGTTTGTGTGTATGTTATAGCATAGTGTGTGTGTGTTAGTGTGTGCTTGTGTGTGTATGTTATTGCTTGCTTGCGTGCGTTATGGGCGTCCAATATAACGGCCATCACATTGCTATTGGCAGATAATGGCTTACACAGTGATTAAAGTGGTCAGGCTGAAAATTTGAATGGCATTTTGGTGGTGTTTACAGTAGGGTTTTACAGACAAAAATTAATTAATTAATTAATCCAAGAAGCAGGCCCTGGAAGTATAAAAATTAGGTTTTATCAAAATAAAGTACATTTTACATTTTAAGCCTTTAGCAGACGCTCTTATTCAGAGCGATTTACAAGATGTGCATTAATACATGGTAGGAACAATCATAGTTAGCGCACGAGATCAGTGCAGGAATACAGCAGTAGACATCATTGTAGGCATCTGCGTACCATACCTGTAACACTGGGAAGGAAAAGGTTAGTGAATTAAAAAAAAAATATATATACAGTGAATCCGGAAAGTATTCACATTGCTTCACTTTTTCCACATTTTGTTATGTTACAGCCTTATTCCAAAATTGATTAAATTAATTTTTTTTCCTCAGAATTCTACACGCAATACCCAATAATGACAAAGTGAAAAAAGTTTTTTAGAAATTTTTGCAAATGTATTAAAAATTAATAAATAAAAATATCACATGTACATAAGTATTCACGCCGTTTGCTATGACAAGTTTGGAACCACCACAACTCTTCTTAGAGCTGGCCATCTGGCCAAACTCAGTAACCGAGCACGAAGGGCCATGGTCAGGGAGGTGACCAAGAACCCAATGGCCACTCTAAGAGAGCTCCAGAGTTCCTCTGCAGCGATGGGAGAACCTGGTAGAAGGACAAACATCTCTGCAGCACTCCATCAATCAGACCTTTATGGTAGTGGCTAGACGGAAGCTACTCCTGAGTGAAAGGCATATGACAGCCCACCTGGAGTTTGCCAAATGGCACTTAAAGGACTCTAAGAGCATCAGGAAAAAGATTATCCGGTCTGATGAGACACAAATTGAACTTGAACACACGGCCTGAATGCCAAGTGTTACCATAAAGGTCTGATTGATGGAGTGCTGCAGAGATGTTTGTCCTTCTACCAGGTTCTCCCATCGCTGCAGAGGAACTCTGAAGCTCTCTTAGAGTGGCCATTGGGTTCTTGGTTACCTCCCTGACCATGGCCCTTCTTGCCCATTTACTGAGTTTGGCCAGGCGGCCAGCTCTAAGAAGAGTTGTGGTGGTTCCAAACTTCTTCCATTTCACAATGATGGAGCCCACTGTTCTCCTGGGTTCTTTCAATGCTTTAGCAATGTTTTTATACCCTTTCCCAGATCTATGCCTCAACACAATTCTATCTCGGAGGTCTATGGAGAGTTCCTAGGACTTCATGGCTTGGTTTTTACTCTGACATGCACTGTCAACTGTGGGACCTAATATAGACAGGTGTGTGCCTTTCCAAGTCATGTCCAATCAATTGAATTTACCACAGGTGGACTCCAATGAAGTTCTAGAAACATCTCAAGGATGATCAGTGAAAACAGGATGCACCTGAGTCCTGAGCTCAATTTTGTGTCATAGCAAACGGCGTGAATACTTATGTACATGTGATATTTTAGTTATTTATTTTTAATACATTTGCAAAAATGTCTAAAAAACTTTTTTCACTTTGTCATTATGGGGTATTGTGTGTAGAATTCTGAGAAAAAAAATGAATTTAATCAATTTTGGAATAAGGCTGTAACCTTTCAACAAAATGTGGAAAAAGTGAAGCGATGTGAATACTTTCCGGATGCACTGTATATAATATATATATTTTTTTTTAGGAGTATAGTGTTGAACAAGTAAACAGTGGTGAAGACAATTTAGCTAGATGGACAGAGTTCAGTGGTAGTGGAGTCTGAAGAGGTGGGTTTTGAGTCTTGTGGAAGATCGCAAGTGATTCCGCGGTCCTGACCGATTGCGGAAGGTCGTTCCACCAGCGAGGGATCAGGACAGAGAAGAGGTGAGACCGCGAGGAGCGGCTGCCAGGCGCCCGGAGGGAAGGGACAGTCAGTTTACCAGAGGAGGCAGAGCGGAGGGGTCTGGGAAGGGTGTAGGGAGTGATGAGTGACTGGAGGTAAGGGGGAGCAGTACCTCTGGCCGCTTGAAAAGCAAGCACCAGTGATTTGAATCTGATGCGTGCTGCGATGGGGGGCCAGTGCAGAGAGGAAAGTCTTCCTTTATTTATTTGAATAAGTCTTCCTTTATTAATTGAGTTTACTTTAATAAATAGGCCTATTGTGTGTGCCATTACACTGCTTATTTAATTATGGTGGCATTTTAAAAACGCTTAAAATGTGTGCCGGCGGGAAGTATGACATTGAATCTATCAGCTGATAATGAAACAGTGGCAGGTAGTGTGGCTTAAAGCTGTGGTAACACTGCTTGGTAAGGTTAAGTTGTACTATGGTGTACTGGAACAATGTAAATAAGGTAGGACAACATAATAAACATGTTAAATCACTGTGTTTGTCTCTATGGTTTGTCAACCATCATTCAACTCAAATTCATCTTTGGGCAATAACAACACAATAACTTTTCTATTTGAATTTGGCCATGCCAAGCCATGTGAAATATGTGTTTAGCAGTCCCTATTGTTTACCATTCTGTTGGTAGGCTACACATGGTACTTTGTTTATTTGGCGCACAAACCGTCTGCTCAGGACGTTTTAGTCTTTCACGTTTTCCACTGCAATCGCTGGTCGAGCTGCATCCCTGCTTGTTGAGCTAATGTTAAATAGTGTAACATTAGCATCAGTGACCGATGTAAAAGCTGTGGACAAAGTGTAATTTCCATCCATCCATCCATTGTCTAAGCCGCTTATTCCTGGTCAGGGTCGCGGGGGGGGGCTGGAGCCTATCCCAGCATGCGTTCCGGGCGAGAGGCAGGAATACACCCTGGACAGGTCGCCAATCCATCGCAGGGCACACACACCATTCACTCACACACTCATACCTACGGGCAATTTAGACTCTCCAATTAGCCTAACGTGCATGTCTTTGGACTGTGGGAAGAAACCCGAGTACCCGGAGGAAACCCACGCGGACACGGGGAGAACATGCAAACTCCGCACAGAAAGGCCCCGGCCTGGATTCGAACCCGAGACCTTCTTGCTGTGAGGCGACAGTGCTATCCACTGCACCACCGTGCCGCCCTCAAAGTGTAATTTGTACGGCAAATTTTAAATTTGTCGTGTTTTTTGCTACAGATGTGATCTTCCAATGCCTTAAATCCTCTGGAGCCACAACTGACAATATGCTAATAATACGTGGAGGCTATTTTGCACTGTCACTTCGGTAGTGTTCCCATTGACTGAAACAGAGAGTTTTTTGTCCAGCCAGCCGCAATGGAATCAGTTTTTTTACTCCGCTTTCAATTTCTTTTAACCGCAAACTATCGTTTTTCTCTATCACTTTTGCCATTCTTCCTTCGTGGTCATTTCACCGTTTCTAGAGGCTTTCGCTAGCTAGCATGCCCATGAGCCTTACCAATGAGGCTTATCATGGGTCATCAAGACCCCCCCCCAAAAATAAACTAAAAACAAACATCAGATCTACACGAATCTGATGCTTTCTGATCCGGGACAAGCGGAAATCTGCATATCCGCAGTAGCCTACTCTTTCATCACTGCTTACAAGGGCTTAATTGGTATCGGCCCATGCTAAGGTACTTCCGATATGTCGGACCGATATGACGATACATCAATCCTGTGCCAGATATACCACACAGGTGCTTGTGCTTTGTTTTGATGCACTGCTGAAGATTAGCCTAGAGCCTTAGCCTAGAGTGAAAATCTCGGTTGTGTGGACATTTTTCGACAAGTGTACGAAAGCAACAATAAAATTGCAATTTGTTAAGTGAAGGGGCCATGGTAAAGAACTTCAATACCACTCATTTAATCAGTCGTCTGATAAAAACGAAGACTTTCTCAGAACAAAACTTAAGAAATCCACACCACCTACAACCTACTGCTCCGTTGTCTGTTGCACAGTTATTTGATAAAATTAAGAAATTCTATGAATTTAGCCCGAAAGTAAAATCTGCTTCTGTTAAATCTAAACTCTTACCTGGCTATGATTGCAATCACTGTTATTATTAACTCCTACAGCACGACATGACGCTATAGGGAATCATGGACCTCCCTACATGTCTTCTCCTGTAATTTTTATTATTCTAAAAGCTAGAAGCGCAGAAGCTTTTTTCTCGGGTAAAGTAGGAAGATTCCATTTTTACTAACACGAATTTGCCGCGATCAGAAGAGATATATTTAGTTTACTCCGACGGCAAACTTCAATAAATAAAACGCTTAAATTGAGCCTTTTTTGGACAGCAAGTCAGTGGAGCGCGGACAGCGATGTGTGTTCGTTTTTTTCGTTACTATGGACACTAGAACTACGGCAGACTCGTTAGGTTTTAATGGCAGAAAATTTGTTCCGCATGTAGACGGAAATTGAAGAATATCTAGTGACTATAAAATATATGTAAACAAAACGATTGTATAGACATCTGTGTTTGTTTTATTTAAATTTGTTATTTGTGTGGTAAATACGTTATGCTTTTAAAAAAGAACATGCAAAAAAGTATTTTTATTCTATTGATTAAATAATAAAGTAATGATTGGCCTACGTATGGCACTAATATAACATAACTTCAGATTACAAAGCCTGGGAAACTCGTATAAACATGAAAACTGGTATGAATAGTCTATACACCCAAATCTTACATAGTATGCGGTTTTCTTGGAGACATTTATTTTTGGAAATACCTTTAAAAATATTCCCAGTGAAACACAAATTACTTTTTTATGTGTGTATATGTTAACACACTAACATGTACACACATAAAAAAGTGATTTGTGTTTCACAGGGATTTTTTTGTGTGTGTGTGTGTTAGTGTGTGTATCGGAGGCTGCAGTACTATTACCCCCAGGTGTGTGTGTGTGTATGTGTGCGTATCTGAGGATGCAGTGCTGTCTGCCCCAGAAGTACTGTATGTGTGTGCGTGTTTGTATTAGTGTGTGTATCTGAGGCCACAGTGCTGTCAGTCCCAGCAGTGTGTGTGTGTGTATCTGAAGCCGCAGTGCTGTCTGCCCCAGAAATGTGTGTGTGTGTGTGTGTGTGTGTGTGTGTGTGTGTGTGTGTGTGTGTGTGTGTGTGTGTGTGTGTGTGTGTGTGTGTGTGTGTGTGTGTGTGTATTAGTGTGTATCTGAGGCCACAGTGCTGTCAGCCCCAGCAGTATGTGTGTGTGTGTGTGTGTGTGTGTGTGTGTATTAGTGTGTATCTGAGGCCACAGTGCTGTCAGCCCCAGCAGTATGTGTGTGTGTGTGTGTGTGTGTGTGTGTGTGTGTGTGTGTGTGTGTGTGTGTGTGTGTGTGTGTGTCAGGGCTCGCAGCAGGACCCCGGCTCTCACTGAGGCTTAGTGGAGCCGTCACTGACCCTGCTGCTCAGCCTCCCTCACTCCTGTGGGTCAGAGGGCAGCCGGCCGCATCGATCTCCCCCAATAAAGAGGTCTTTAGCCCCCACCGAGCCTTTTACGACCCTCCCGTCTCAACACGGCGGTCCTGAAAGCCCCTCGATTGTGTTTTGTCCCGATCGATCAAGCCAGTGTCCGAGGGGCCTCGGCGTTAAGCAGCTCTCCAGAAGATAACTGACAACTACAAAGCTCCCCTCTTGACAGGTGCTTGTCAATACAAATTTCCACTATTGATAAGCAATTAAAGACAGAATGAGAGAAAGATGGGGGGGGGGGTGCAGACTGCTGCTCACTGACTCAAACATCTGTTAAACAGGCTCTATAAGCGAAGCAAATATTTTTCAAAAGAGAAATTGAGGCCCCCTCTGCCCTCTCCCAGCTCCCCTGTAGTTTTTGCCAATATGAAGTATATATTTTTTAAAACATTCAGAGGAGAGCAGTTTTGAAAAGGCTTTCTTCTTCATACCAGGGCATTCAGCCCAGGTTTCCAATTAACCACCCCAATCCAACAAAATTCTACTATCATACTATCATAGTCTATTTCAGAGGTCTCACACTGTCCTTGAGTCTGCTGGACTCTTCTTAACTCCACCTATTATATTATTTGTATAAATACTTACCCATTCATAACTCAGTGGTACCATAGTTTGGATATTAAAAATGAGGGGCTTTTTTGTACTGTAGATTCATTCTGAACTTGGATAAACTGATCCAGGAAGACACTTAATTCGCATCCACACTATAGAGATCTGATTCAACGTCAAAATTATTATAATTATTTTTTAGGCATACCATTTGTACGCATAAGTGTGTAGCATACATATATACTGGCTTAAGATTGATGTAAACTTGTTTGGCTGTGAGATGAGGGATCATTTCTTTTCAAAATGAATTGGTGGTTTACATAGATATTTAGAATTGTTGCCACATTACAGGTCATGTTGTGGCACTTACTGTTGTTTAATTGAACATCTGCAGACAAAGGTTTTGTAGATTCCCCTTGATGTGGCCAATCAAGGCTAATGTTTATCTCTGGTGCTGGTAATTACTAATAACACAAGTCAATATACTGGAAAGGGGATAAATGGATTTAAGCCATTTTTCACGGAGAGACTACGGGAGAGTCCACAAAGTTCAGTGAGTCTAAACTACTCTCAACTGCTTAGAGTAATTCAGGTTATTTAAAGTAATGTATCCTTAATTACACATGGGGGAAATTTAGAGTCTTTGAGCATTTTTGGAAGGGTAACTCAGCAACGTCTTCGCAAAGTTGCAGGTTCATCTTGAGCGAGAATGATCCGCCGTTCTCTCTCTTCTGGAAACGGCGGGGGTCGGGAGGGGGGAGGTTTGTGGAGGGGGTTACAGAAAAGTAAAGCAATCTGTCTTGAGGGTGTTAGACAGCCGGGAACACTGGGAAAGATCAGCGAAGACATCTCTCATTTAGAGCAAAACCAAAGGGATGCGGTGCTGGGAGGAGGTGGGAGTGGTAAGTGTGAGGGTTTCGCGGGGGGGGGCTTTGAGCTGGGTGGGGGCAGGGGTGGGGGGGGGGGGAGCACAACACAACCAGCGCCTTTGTATGGATTTAATCCCCCCAGCCAACACAGCTTTGGCCAGGTTTCATGATGAAAGTGCCATGAAATAACTACTTCTTTTTTAACCAGTAAATCTGCCCTAATCCTGCAGGCTGGGGAGACAAAGGCCCCTGGGTTCTAATCCTGGAGCTTTTAATGGGGTTCAGGGGCAGACTCTTCTAAATGACTTATTTTTGTCGGACACTAATATAGCTTGACAACCAAGAACGGAGAAAAGGAAAAAAAACTGAATACGGCAGAATTTTCCACATTTTTTACGGAATGTCCAAGAGTTGGTGTTTGTTAGGTTCATCAACGGTGACCCGATACGAAGTTTCGGGAAAAGAGGAAAGGTAAACAGAGCACAGAGTGTGTTCAGCAGAAAATGTACTGTTTGTGCACGTTCACCTGTTGAAGAATCCCAAGATTGTTCTGAACATAATCTTTCTGAATCGGCTCCTATGGAGAGAGGAGAGGAGAGGAGAGGTGGTGGTGGTGGGGGGCAGAGAATACACTTACTGAAGTGTTGCTAACTCTCTAAATAATGTTCCATTTCAATCTAGTGGAAAACAAAAGTTTAACTTTTGCAATTTCCAGTTGAAAGCTGGCATTCATGCACACTGCACCTGGCACCTGCATCGGTCAGGGCTCCACATACAGTACATCTACCCTGAGAGTCCCAACCCAGAGCCAGAGTGATCCATTCTGAGCCCCAAATGGATGAGGATTGTATTGAGAAATGCACAAATTTCTCAGTAGGTAGAGCATAACACTGACAATGCTTAGGTTGTGGGTTTAGTTCCCATTGGGGACCAGATATACTGAAAAATGTATGCATTCACTATTGTAAATCATGTTGATTAAAAACTTCTGCTAAATGGCAAATGTTATTTGACACTCAATTATACAAGCTTTTGATTGTGGAAAGCTTTTGAGGGCCCTTTGGGTTTTCCCAAGCTTGCCAAAGCGGTGGATCAGTTGACCAGGGTTGGGATGATCTGGGCCTGTATGTATAAAGCATCACATTACATTGCATCTCAGATTAGGAGTGCTGATCAGTCTAGGATCAGTTTTGTCTTTTCTCTCATAATGGATAAGGTTAGGATATTGGTAGTGGAAAACTGATCCTAGCAGCCTTACTCTGAGATGCTTTGTACACACGGGCCCTGCTCACAAACAAAATAAGTGTCAGGAGGCAAATCACTTTTAGAATTTTTTTTTGCACTTTGCTACTCCGAGGGATGGTGCTCATTTTGTTAGTTAATGTCTTAATGGGGGAATTTTGCACCTGCTTGGTAGTGGGGGGGGTGCATTCAGTCAAAATGAGGTGATGCTGAATGTTGCTCTCTCAGCCTGTTGTGTCCCACCCAGAGGGAGACCACATAGAACAAAGGGTGTTTTCTCAGATTTTGGAAACAAACTGGAGAGCGTGGGATTGCTGTCTCTCGGAGAGAGAGAGGGAGAGAGAAAGATAAACACATCTGAATTTGGAAAGGGATAATTGCCCAGTTTGGTGCATGGATTCAATCTAAATGATTGTTGGAGTTTTGGTTTCATTTGTTTCAACATATTTTCCAGAAATCAAATGAATGATGCCATATCCCGAATTGAAAAAAACAACAACAAATGAGCTGAAGGTTGTACAAGCTCACAGAGAGAGCTAACCATGGTTAGTTTTTATAAATGGACATCATATCTTTCAGTAATGATGTTGATGCTTACAGAGTAGTGTCGGATCAGTGTTATTGGTCAGTCGGTAGTAACGCCGTCGTGCCCATGAAGGTTTGGATTAACGAGTGAAGGGAATGCCTCTTATACACTCCATGACTGACGATGCATTGTCTCTGCTGTTTGAGACTGTGGGTACAATGTAGGGGGAGACTGGCAGTGGCGTTGCCCCCTCTCTCCCTTCACCCCAGCATCCCCCCACCTCCTCCCCTATTCTGTGCTTGGCTGGCGATCTGGGTGCCTGGGCAGCGCTATGGAAAAAAGGAAAAAAAGAAAAACAAACAGCCCACGACTGTGGGACACAACTGATACTCGTGGGAAACATAATCTCCCACTCGGCATGCTTTGCCTTCCTGCCCCTAAGCGCCACTGAATCAGGCCAAAGTGGAATGTATAACTCTAACCCCCTGAGCTGAAGCCAATACAGGTTTATCGGGGATGATCCTATTGGGGCTGCTCCAAGCTTTAGACTGAGCCAGCAATCAGAGGTGTGCCCAGATGAGTGTGCTGGGTGGAGGGTAAGGAGATGAGGAGAACGTTTTGGCCTACTCTCTGTCAGGGAGGTTGGTGCCGCACATGAAGTTGTGCTCAGCCAGTGGATATATATCTATATATTGAATCGAATCCTTTCTTACAAACTCAGACCCTGAGCCGGCCAGAGGAGGATGGGCTCCCTCTCTTGGGTCTGGTTCCTCTCAAGGTTTCTCTCTGTTTGTTCCACCTGGGGAGTTTTTCCTTGCCACTGTTGCCCTAGGCTTGCCTTTGTGGGGGTTCAGGCTGGGGTCTGCTGTAAAGTGTTATGACATTGTGACAAATGTTTTGAAAAATACACTACATTAATAAATGTTGATTGATTGATTGATATATGCAGTATCTGTAGGCTGACCAGATTTTCAAAACCTAAAACGGGGACAGAAAGAAAAAAAAAATATCTATATTAAATCCGGATTTTCGCATTTTCGCTTAATCCAGCATTTAAACGAGATGCGATGAGACGTTGTCTGACAGTGACGGATATAATTTTTTCTCGACGATAGTCGCTCAGTGCGCATGCTCACGGTGTACATACATTGTGCTCTGAGTCTGCTTAACTGTGTTTTCTTCATTGGTTAAAAATCATAAGCGGGGCAATAGGCCTGATCTTTGGACCAGTTGGCGAGGGCAGAATGTAATCACAGCCGTGCAGAATGCGTGTACCGTATTACTGCATCTTGGGGCAAGCTGGAAACCGGGACATTTCGGCATTTTTCAGCATTTTGTCGGGACACCGTCACACGCTGCTCAAAACAGTGTCTGGCCACCACAAGTATCTGGTCTCCACGCAGAGTGTTTACATCATACCACTTCAGTGATACAGACCTGTAGCTGAATACAGCTGTTTGCAATGATCAGTACCTTAATTTTCTTTAAAAAGGTTGCTCACTCAGTGATCAAGCTTGGTGATGTTTGCCTAGAAACTGATCACACAGAATGCTTTCGAGTAAGTAGTAGGTTGTAGCTAGTTCTGCATTATCCTTTTCGCTAAACCCCAAAGTGATTAAATTGTTTAGGCTATTTTAATTAGATTTAGTAGTACGCAAAATTGTCTTTGAGGAGGGCCCCTATTGCTGGCCCAGCAGGCAGTGTCTACTTTGTATGTCTTGGGCTGAAATTTTTATGGGCAAAATACGGAGCCTGTTAGCAAAACAAATCGCTAAGCAAACCCCCTCAGAGTAGAAAAGAAAATTCTGGAATTTGGGGAGTGGGAGAAAGAAGGGATAGAGGGGAGAGAAGCAGGGGACAATCAAAGGCTGTTATTTTAATCTTCCTGGCCCCAGAGATTTACGGGCCACATTGTTTTAATTGTTTTAACGGGAGGGAATGAAAACGCGCCCTTATTGAGATGGGGTGGCTGGGGGGGATCCTTGGCATAATCTCCCAAGTTCAATAGTTTCAAAACCTTGAGCCCTGGGACCCCCCCTCTCTTCTCCCTCATCCTACCTAATCCAGGCTAATACCTTTCTTTCTATTGGCTAATGGATGAGGGAAGCCGGAGTTAATGCTTCTTAAATAGTGGAGGGTGAGAATGGGCCACGAATAACTTTAATCCGAGCCCGACCAACACAGAATTGAGGGGAATTGGGGGAGGCTGAGGCCTAACTTTCCAGGACTAATACGGGTGGCCGGAGGCGTTGTGGGGTAAAAAAAAACTGCTTCCCAGATCGTAAGAGCACAACGAGCGAGTGTCTGCAACTATATAAATTCGCTTTTCAGGTAACTAATCTAATGATGCGGGTGGGAGTGGTGGTGATCAAGATGACTGTATAAAATATATTTTTGTTTTAGGCATAGTGCGATGGAATTGTCGCTAGTGGTTAGCGAAGGAAATATACTGATGATTCATTAATTGTTTCCGATGTTAGCAAGGTAGCCGATTTGTGTTATTTAAAATATTTGGTGTATGATGAACATTTATGGGTGTCCCTGCATTCCGCGCTGACATTTTACTGATCTGCTGTACCGCTGTTTGTAAATTCTGAGCTCACATTTTAAAAAAACTTTATGTTTAGTCATGAATCACAATGTAACACGCTAGTAGGTTAGTAGTCATTGTTATGGATTTAATAGTAGCATAATAATATTAATACGAATTATTTATAATAGTTTTGTCTTAATTGTCAATACAACAATATATATTGTTTTGGAGGGGTGCGTGTTCTCGGATTTTTTCAACTAGATTTAGTCGCCAATAATTTAATCTCACAGGAGATTTCACTATTTACGGCTTTCCTTGGTGTACGGTTTAGCTTTCTGTACTTTTAACAAGCAAAATGTGCGTTTGTCTTTCAGAGCTCTCCTGCTGTTACTTCGCTATGAATTCCTTGTTTTTCTGCGGAGGAGCGAATGGTGGTGGCGGCGCCTATCCGCTACAGGGCGTCAACTCCCTGGCTATTTTTTACGATTTACACCACCAGATGGCGCAGCGCTACCAAAGTAGTTCCCCAGGTAGTCCCTCGTCGGTACACACTTTCTCTGTTGCCGAGAGGCTAGCAGGTAAGGTTCAAAATAAGTGGGGTAAAATACACAATTAATATGAAATATCATGTTCACTTTCGGCAACTAGAAAAATGATCTTTATCTTTTCAGATATAACTACTGAGGTCAAACATAGATCAACTTATCGTTACCATTTTTTTGTGATCTGACTTTATGAATTTATATTTTTTTGTTTTTTGGGGGGGTTGGGAAGTCTCACCATCCCCCCCTCTTTGGTGGACAACTTAATAATAACACAGTGGAGATATGAATCAACTATTATGTTGAGATTATTGTATATTTACAAGGTAAATGTTGAATTGTGTCAACCAGTGCCCTGACATCCAACCCCCCTCGCAACCTGGACCCTCAGTTCTCTTAGCATATTCTCCCCCACCCTCCCATCCACTTTGTGCTGGGACGTAGACAGACAGAGCTGCCCATGCGGAAACACTGGGCTTACGGTCTGATCTCTGTCCCTCAGAGTTGATCTTGGAGGCGCGTTACGGGAACCAGCAGAAGCAGCGGCGAAGCCGCACGGCATTCACTGTCTCCCAGCTGCAGGCCCTGGAGAAGGCCTTCCAGCAGACGCAGTACCCAGACGTGGGCATGAGGGAGAGGCTGGCGGCCTGCATCAACCTGCCCGAGGCCCGTATACAGGTCAGTCCTGTCGCAGGGCGCTGTGCTCTGTTTCGCAGAGAGTGACCATGTGAATGTTCGATAGGGTGAACTGTTCGTCTACAGGGAAGTGCTCAAATAAAGGAAACACTTCAGGAAATTAAGAGTTCTAGGGGCTCTGTTATGGTGTGGGGTGGGGTGCTTTTTTCTGGCATGGTTTAGGTCCACTCAACCCCTTAGTGGGAAAGGTAAACGGCAATAAATACAAAGCCATTCTGACTGATCACCTTCATCCTATGGTGAAGCATTTGTATCCTGATTGGAGTGTACTCTTCCAGGATGACAATGCCCCCATCAACAGGTGGTCAACTGAATGGTTTAATGACCATGAAAAAACTATGTAAACCATATGCTATGGCCGTCTCAGTCACCAGATCTCAACCCAATTGAACACTTATGGGAGATTCTGGAGCGGCACCTGAGATAGCGTTTTCCACCACCAGCAACAAAAGACCAAATTATGGAATTTCTCATGGAAGGATGGTGGTGCATCCCTCCAATAGAGTTCCAGACACTTGTAGAATATATGTGAAGGCCCATTTATTTTGTCATTTACTGGTTTATAAGTGTGTAGGATGTGTGTTTGTGTTCTTGCCTATATGTCTCTGAACCATGACCTCTTTTTTGATGAAACTGAAACTTTATCATCAACGGCTTCGATTTTGGCCTAGATTTCAAAAGGTGATGCATGTGGGACTCCTTTTGATTGGATGAGCTGTCCATCTCTGAACCATGACCTCTTATTTGATGAAAGTGAAACTTTTGGCCTAGATTTGTTTTCAAAAACAATGCAGGTGGGGGGCTCCTTTTAATTCTCACTGGTCACTTTCCAGGTGTGGTTCAAGAACCGACGGGCCAAGTTCCGTAAGGGCCAGCGGTGTGGCCCATCTCACAGGGAGCTGAGCTCCGAGGACCTGCACCAGAATCAGGAAGGGAAGCAGGAGGAGGAGGACAGAACGAGGGACAGGGACTCCAAACCGCCCGCTGGAGACTCTCCTTTCAGGGGCGTCGGGGTCAGTCCTGCCACCGGTAGTCCAGGAGACACTGGGGCGGTCCGGTCATACCCAGGACCGGTTTCTCCCTTCGTAGGTGGGGACCATCATCACCCCCACCTGCATCAGCATTGCGCGTTGGACATGCTGTCGGGGGGTCTACACATCACCCCTGCATTCTGGCCCTTTTTCCATCAGCACAGCCCAGTCTTAGGTGTGGCACCGATGGGTAAAAACTGCAGTCCTTCCCTGCACACTGCCAGTTCTGGCATGGCACTGCCTCCACCCCACCTGGACCTGTAGAGGTGCCCTAAAGGCCCCGGTGCGTGACCCGTGTGAGTAGACGGAGGAGAAGGACTAAAAGTTCATTCCTCACTGCAGCCCAGATATCTCAGGTCCGGCCTATGCTTAGTTCACTTATTTTATTCAGTGAACTCGAGACTCATTTTGAGAATTGGGAGTGGAATCTTATCGTTTTGCGTTTTCTACTTCTGCCAGACGAATGGTGACATCGTGTGACTTTGACTTTTTAGATGATTAAACATTTCAGTGATACAGATCTTCTGCATTTGTTGCTGGACACCCCCCTGCCCCCTGCCCCCGCATTGAAGCATCGATGCCAAAGTTAAGTCAGTTTCATTCCTCCTGGGCCCCAAGCATTCAATTGACGGTAGCAGATGGGAAAGAACATGCGACGGGAGAGAGGCATTTCTGTTTTGCACTGCTGGCTTTTCACCCTTTTTGTCTTTTTGTGTGTTGGCACCCTAAAATATCCTCACCTTTTTGTCTTTGCACCCTAAAATATCGAGTTGCTCTTTTTGCGTCATCGGAATCTTGAGGCCAGTTCAGAGCTGTCAGTCTGTCTGGCCTGGCCTCTGTGTATAGTGGTGGAGTCCCTGGCATGCCAGCCTTCTGTTACACTGCAACAGAAAACCACAGCTCCCCATGTGGTAGCACACACATGCACACACACACACACACACACAGAGGCATTAACACGTACAAGAGCACTGGAGTAACTAATGAGGAAGAGAGTTCCAGAATGTTCTTCAGTAATGGCTCCTAACACCATTGTTCAACTCATTGAAGTTTCAACTTAAACATTTCTAGTCAATTGAAAAGGTGTCTGTACATTTGAATACATGGTGCCTTTCTTCTCTGTTGAATTATTGTTGCTTTTTTAGGATGCAGAACACAAAATACAAAACAATAAAGCTTATCTGATGTTGTTGAGAAACAAATGAGCTACATTCAGCAGTCTAGATATCAGTGACTATTACCATGTCAGTGTATATAACCATGTGTATGTGACACCAAAAGGGACAGGTGTATCTGAAAGTGCTGCATGTTGTCCTGACCTGTCTGTTTTTAAAATAATTTGTCCACATGTACACATGCAGTAAAACTGATTCATTTTCACTCACAAGCCTGTTTTTCGAGGGAGGAGTTCATGGTGTGATTCATTCAAAGAGAGAAAAAGATAAGAAAATGTGTAACAGAGGGGATGTAATTGCTGAACAGCTGGTGAAAAGTTGTGAACCGACTGAAGAAATTGTTATAAAATTCCAGATCAGAGCTTCACCCAGTTGATGTGAAGCAAATGTTAAGGGGTCTAATTCAGGTTTAGTGATGTCACCAAACTTAATTACATTTCAAATCTTAATCGAAGGTTATTCTCTCTTGGAGCCTTTTTAGAGCTTATTCCCCTTGCAAGAGGATTCAATCAGATCCTGGCTTGACTATCATGGCGCACCAAACCTGAAGGGTGAATGTTTGCCTTTTCTCTGAGTTTATGTGATAGCCTGGTTTCTTCTCATGTTAGACCAAGACATGCACATCTTAGGAAGTGTCATGTTGTTCTGTGTGGCTCAGTAGGTAGAGCATGGTGTTGACAACGCTTAGGTTGTGGGTTTGATTCTCACTGGGACCCAGTGGCGGGCCGTGCATTTCACACCTAGGCCTTCAGTAGTGCTCCGTCTGAATCAATCCACCCCTCAATAACTATTTTATGGCTATAAAAGCCATCTTATTGTTATGTTTTGAGTGTCTGTTCAGTTTGTTTTTGCACTTTGTTTATTTATCTTTCTTCAGTCATGTTTCATTCTCGTTCTGTCATGCACTTCGGGAAATTCTATGTTTCGGTTTTTCCGTCTTCGTTTCTAATCTCGTTTTACTTCCTTCTTACTTTCTAATTACACTTTGTATATATTAGTTAGATGTATATAGTACTAACCAACTAATCTACTAACATTAGGGATTTAGATTAAGTTACTAACACTACTAATCACTAATTATCTCACGCTTCTAACTATCGCTGTCATTCTCTCTCGTCTCTATCGCTGTCATTCTCTCTCATGAAACATGACTGAAGAAAGATAAATAATCAAAGTGCAAAAACAAACCGAACAGACACCCGTTGCCGTTTGCATCGCAGATAGATAACTCGTGTATCCAGAATAAATGCCTTTACTGAAGAAACAAACCCGGGTGCTACAGCTGCGACACACATAAAAAAGCATCAATAATAATAACCTCATAAAATTGCAATATTATTTTAGGAAAATAGCAACATTTTACTCACCAAAAATCCTTATTATTTGTACACAAAATCCATCCTCCTTTCTTTCCTCAAAAAGAGTTAAATTACTCTGTCGTACAGATTATCCGTGTGTTTCAGTTCCATCAAGAAGTCCTTTTCTATCGCCATCGAAGCTAATGCTGAAAGTCGAGCCTGCCCTGTCGTATTTCTGGCATAAGTTTTAATTCGCTTTAGGGCTGAAAATGTCCGCTCAAATGTCTGAATCACAGACTGATGTTAATTATATTTTGTCCATGAATACTTATTAAATAATTCCAAATGGTCTTTTCGCTTCCTTTCATAGCTGTTCCCCTGGTTGTGCTGCATCCAGACGTGTATTTCCATATTAAAGCATTTAACCAATCACATTACATCATAGTCAGACACTCTCTGACTATCCAATCAAAGGGTGTGAATACGCTGACGTTACCTAGGCCTTCTAGAAGGCCTTCGTGTCCCCAACTCAAAATCTGATTGGTTGAAGCAACAGTTTGATCAACACTTATTTTATGCTACAGGGCCTGCAGAACTGATTGTGAAGGCCTCCAGGCAGATTTATTTGACCCTGGCAACAAATGATGGCTGAAATGTGATTGTTTAAATGCTTTAATATGAAAATACATGTCTGGATGCAGCGCAACCAGGGGAACAGCTATGAAAGGAAGCGAACAGACCATTTGGAATTATTTAATAAGTATTCATGGACAAAATATAATTAACATTATGATTCAGATATTTTTAGGCCAGCAGAGAAGGCCTTGCAGGCCCTGACGGCCCACCACTGCTGGGACCACATATACTGAAAAATGTATGCATTCACTACTGTAAGTCGCTTTGGATAAAAGCATCTGCTAAATAGAATATATTACATGTTGGGGAAGCAATCGGTCTACCCATTTGGGCCTACAGTTTCCTTTAATGTTTTCACACCTTTGGGAAGCTTACAAAAGAACTTGGCCATGATCCTTCGTCAGGCTTTAAAAACAGATTTCACGTCCAAGATTGCAGTCAAAACAAAAAAGGAATGTAAGAAATACGTTTGGCAGGTGTGTTTTGTGAATGTGTGAGAGTGTGCAGGCCCACAAATCACTAGTCTCAACCTCATATGCTCTACAGTGTGTGCCATTGGTGTCCTGTAATTTTATTGGCTCTAGCTCAATTTTGCCAGCATTACGTTATAGATCAATGGTTGATGTGGCTTGAATTGCCACCTCCAATCACAAGATCATGATTTATCAGAAGAAATAACTGACCATTGGTTCATTAGCAAAGCACATCCCAAGAAGTTGGCCAGACGTATCTCACATCAATGTCAACCTGGACAAGGCTCGTAGTACCATCCGGTAATGAGCATGACAAGTGAGACAAGCCAATCACAAATTTTAGATTTGCAACTAAACAGTACCCTCTGCAGGCCAGGGTAAGGACAACAGTAGAGTGGAGAAGAACAAGGCAAGGTTTGTACAGTAAGTATCATATCTGACCTCACAACCTTTATTTAATTTCAGCACAGTCAGAACAGATTATTCTCAATATGACTGTGTTATATCAGCTTGGTAGCCTTCCTAGTCATTTCCCCTGCTCTATTGACAGAGATTGTGGTGGCAAAGCTTGATGTTAATATATGTGTGAATTTGCAGTTGTGCAACCGTGTGCACACACACACACACAAACAAACACTTTAATTGGTTAGGTTGGTCAAGACTTTATTACTAAAATGATTTAACAAACTTGGTATTTGGCCTCTACTATTCCAAATTATTGTGCAGTCCACGCAATTCAATGATCTATAATTGGGGAAGTTGGAAGGTCTACAGAAATGTTATATTCAAGACAAAAATAAGTGATGTTTAATCTACTGTTACGCAACACATTACATCTCCTGTTTTTCAAAAGCAAGAACCATGAATTTTGACTGATCAGACAATGATTTTTCATCTAATGAAACCCAATGATTTAACTGGATATGCAAGAGCTCATGTGGAATTAAAGCATTTTTAACTCTCTATGAGTTGAGATGAGTTGTGCTCCCTGCCTTAGTAAATACTGGATATGAGTTATCCTGGGAAGACAGGATTGCTGCTGTATGTGTGGTTGGTGACTGATGGGGAACACTCTTTCCTCTAGATCAATACTCAATCCTTGCCCTGGAGAGCCACAGGGCATGCTGGTTTTGGCTTTCACCATAAAATCAACAAATACAGACCCCAGAAACCTGGTGGAGGTGAGTTAACTGTGTAATCAACTGCTTTATTTGATTAACTAAGAGCTGAGTAACCACAAAAACCAGTAGACCCTGCGCCTCTCCAGGACCATGGTTAAGTACCACTGCTCTAAATCAAGTATCCAATGCACCAGGGGTCCCTAAATCCGATCCTGGAGAACCACAGGGTGTGCTGGTTTTTGTTTTCACCTTATAATCAGCAACCATTTTGAACCCCAAAAGCCAGGGGAGGTGCACTAACTGTGCAATCAACCACTTTAATTGATCAATTAAACGCTGAGTAACACTGAAAACTAGCATACCCTGCAGCCCTCCAGGACCGGATTTGGGGAACCCTGCAATACACCAATGTAATGATGGGCGTACTATACTATTGGTGTTGCTGTCTTTGAGAGTGAGAGTCAAGTTGAAGTCCTGTCTCACTGTGGTAATTAAAAATCCCATGCCACTAATTGCAAAGAGTAGGGGTATTCCCCAGTGCTCTGATCGAATTCCCAATCTGGTGATGTAATCAACCCCCTGTTTAAGTGACTGAATAAATCCTTGTCTCTCCACCCCAGGGATGTGTGGGACGTTTCAGAGAAAACGTAGGCTACTTGTACATTAAGTGGGTTGTGGGCTCAGGATGTTAGGGGACCACTGTTCAACCATACCATATTAATAATATGATGAGGGCATCACAGTAGAATAATGGCACACATCTGTCTGATCTTATTACCTAAACCTCTGAGTCTGAGGAATGACTGGCATGAGTTCAAACCCCAGACCTTTATTTAAATACCTACAGTATATATTGCCGTTATGGTATTTTCCTAAATACTAATCAGTGACCTATACCAAACACACTGCACGGTTTAAAAGGAGCCATAATGCTCAATACACATTGCTACCTAACTTCTATTACACATGATCTGGTGTTAAATTCTTGTGCATAAAGGGCACTGATCTTTCATGCTGGAATATTTCAGATGTTAACGTGCGACTAGGATGTTGGTGGAGAGTTTCTTCACTGTTGTGATATTGCTCAGGCCCCGTTATGCATATTCAAGTATCACAACTAGACGTGAACATTTGCTTCACATCTACAATGTCTCACCCAATTATTTAGGATGTGGGCCTATATTGCATTGTTCAAACTTTTGTAATGAGTTTCAGTTTGTGATGAGAGATCAGTAGCTTTTGTGATTAGTTTTTTCCCATTAGATAAAAGTAGCGATTAGAATGGGTGCCCCCCCCATTACAGCAGAAATAGATGTTAAATTATATTCACAATTTCATAACTGTAGTGAAGTCAGCAAATGTGAATGTGCGCATATATGAACTGATATTTGATTAATTTATGTGTAACTTACATGGAATTAGTATGGAACTGCAAGCATAATTCATAGTAGATGTATAGCTGATTCAGGTTCATAAAAGACAAAATGGGCATGGGTCATGGGCATAAGAAAACCTTTGCAAAAGACAAATTGAGATTTCACAATAAAACTTGAATTAATTGTACTGGTAAGCATTAATTGTCACTTGCTGCAAGGAAGTTCCCTTTCACTGAAGAACAGATTTTATTGTATAGTTTACGTTCAGTCAGATCTGAGTTTGATTTAACAATACTACATTTGTTTGAAAATCCTGAAACTCTGACCCCTCAATTCAATCTGTGCTAGGATTATCCTAAATATAATAGTCGGCTCATCTACTCGGCCTGCGCTGGAAGAATTTATACAGTGCCTTATTCCGCCAAATCTGTATTCCCCAACCAACGCTACGTTGGCTATGTATGGCAGCTCCTTTGATTGTGTGGGCAGCTCCCACAGAACCGCAGTAGTATAGCTGCGCACGATTTTTTCCAGGGGCACTTGGATTTTTATTTCACTACGTATTCTCTAACCGAGATACGCTGGTTTTACAGCGTAGAGTCAGCAATGGGAGTTGGGAGGGCGCTGGGTGCTTGCTTGCTAGCTAGGGAGGCTTAAAGAGACAACAGCAAGACAGAGCGAGGGAGAAGGCGATGAAATCACGAAAATAACAGTAAATACCGGCAAAATGGGGATTCGCGCACTTTAGGAAAACACCCCGGACAGGTAAAGGCTTTCCTGTGATAATCAACGTCACATATGTATGCATTTATTCAGAAGAAATCGGTTGAGACAGATAAATTAAACGGATTTCGGTTGTGAGGATTAAGGAGTTGCCCAGTAGCTAGCTAGCTCTTGTGGCTGTGTGTTGAAAACAAACGCAGCTTTTAATTTTAAACAGTAGTTACCCAAGCGCATTTCTCGTCGGTTTTTCAGAAGTAAAAAGTTGTTTTAGCCAAATAGGCACGGCCATCGTTAATTAAACGTTGAATTACCATAATGAATATTTAATTATGTTGAATGTCCAGTTTAAACTTGTTTCAATCGGCAGCAATAGGCTGTGTGTTAGGCCACAAGCATTTTGTCAATAATCGCTAACGTTAGCTAGCTAACTAGCTAGCCAGCTAGCTTGCTTGCTAGCTAGAATGTAAAAATGGAATATGTGGTCGATTGCTTAGCAGACCGGCTTGTTGGCTGGTCGGCTTTGAAGTTATGCAGGATGTTCGCCTCTTTCGCTAAATGGGGTTTGAATGGGGTTTCCAAACATTTTCCTGAAGTTGAAACGATGTTTTCCTGAATTTTATTTCTAATAAATCGACGTGTTTAAAATGGGTCCCGCTGTTGAGATAGGTTGCTCTACACCTAGCTAGCTATCTTACTAGGCCCAGCCATTTGGGATTAGCTAAAATAGCTAGCCAGCCAGCTAACGTTAGCCTACTAAAAACAATAGCCAACTAATGGGAACGTTTACTAGATGACTCTCAACGTCATCCTAGGGAGCAAAGTAAGGTTAGTAACTAACTTGCTAGCTACCTAACACTAACGTTGGTAGGTAGCCAACTAGCTAACAGCTAGTTTGCGAATACAAAGAATATCTGCAAAAGTTAGCAACTGTATAACGTATTTTGGTAGCTAACTGAGTATACTATACTGGAATCCATGAGTGAAGGCCCCTTTTGAAAGAAAAATGTCCCACGGATAGTTGTCTAAGATAGCCAGTGCGCAAACTACCTCGGTTAGTTCGCCTACCGCCATCTAATATTCTAAGAACTAGCTAACGTTAGCTTGCTCGATAGCAAGCGGTTTCTGATATAATTTGGAAAAAAAGTCGCGCTATCTAACGTTACATAGATCGCACTAGCTTGTTAATTTACCCGGCCATTTGGCTAGCTGGCTAACATTAACTTGGCTAGCTAATGAAAGGGGTTTTGTTGTTTTTTTAGTAGGCTGGTCAGCGACACGTTTCTTAGCTAGCCAGCGTTAGTCAAGACTAGCTACCCCCTGATAAATTAGCTAGCCAACTGAGCTACACAACTGTGTAGAATGGGAACTAGCTCGCTATCCGGTTAACCTTAGCGAGCAACTGGAGGAAGGTGAGTTAACTAACTTAGCTATTTTGCAGGCTTGTTCGTTTATAAGGTTAACTATTCCGTAACGCTAGCTAGGCCCTACATTGTTACCATGTTACCTAACGTGTTATTTAGCTAACGAGCTAGTTACTTAACCTTAGTTTATCTCCAATAAAAACGTTAAAGTTAATGGTTTGTTACATTTTAAAGAAAAAATACAATCATTTTGAAATTGCTACATTTGTAAGCCTATGTCTCTCTTGATGAAAATTCAGGGGACAGTTTGAAAGCTTGATTTTGCTTGAAAGCTGCTTCTACATGACCTGAGAGATTATCTATAGCGTTAACATAGCATTTGTAACTTCCTTCCTTATGTCGAACGTTCTATGCATAAGTTAAAACAGCTATCTGCTTGTCTGATGTTTTATGATGTGATATGAATTTGTTGAAACAAAAAAAAAAAGTCCAACGGTCCACAGTAAGCTTGAGCTCGACAATAAATACATAAGCATACATACTTTGTTTTTTATTTTTGTACGATTTGTGTAAATTTCATCTTTATTTTAAAGTCTACATTTGTTTTTCAAGACCGTACCGATTCTATTTTTAGAGCCTGTTTTCTTGCGCGAGCCTATTTTTGTCACCGGTGCCTGCTGTATATTTATGTGTGAAATTATTTGACTGGGAAAGTAATTGTTCCACAGAAGCTTGTCAAAAATAACAGTTCTTTAGCTGTAGTAAAAAAATGTTTTGTGTTCAGGCTACACCTGCATTCGCTTCACACATAGGTTTCAGTACTGGAAAGGCCTGGGACAGACAGTGTGTTGTGTACAAGTTAATTGGTGAAGAAGTAGTACAGTATCAGTGTACTCACAGGATGTCACTAAACAATCTTTAGTAATGCTGTGCATGAGGTTTGTCTATCTTCCCATGAATGCAGTGCATCCTGTTAGTTGACAGTTCAGTTTAATATGATAAAACCCCAAGTCATTGGTTTCTTGTTTCTGTCTCTGACTACTGTCCATGTTGATTTTCTTCCGGTAATTTTATATTGTGATTATTTAGCTGTTAGTGCTGTGGTTTGTATATGATTTTGAATATCAAGATGTATACTTGCCATTAAATGGATGGTACTAACATTATGAAACAAGATATTTTAACATCTTTTAGTCCAACTTTATGCAACGGGTGGATGTCTGCCTCGACATTAGACCTCAACAAGCCATTTTGCGTTGATAACAAAGGCGAAGAAATATATTAGGAATGGCCTCCACTAAATGCTGAATGCATACAAGTGGTGGAGGTATGCAAGAGGCTCTTACCCTGGAGGACATTATAGGAGTGCCAAGGGGGGACTCAACAAAATGGCCATGGAAGAGAAGGCAGGAGTATGCAGACATACTAATGAGTTTCATTAGGAGCAGTTTCCATGGACGTGCTTAAGGTAGAAGTGTAAATGTTTCCTTCTGACACTTAGAAAGCCTAGAAGTAGGTTTTTCAAGAGTTTAATTTCGCTCAAAGCGGCAGCATGACGTGGTTAAGTAGTTCGCTGTCATGCTCAAAAGGGGGGGAAGCAGAAAAATGAGAGAAATCAATTTCAGAAAACAATGTGTGAACAACTTGTAATATTTTCATTGTCACAAAAGGCAATTTAGAATAAAAGCTGTAATGCGCAATGAAATCATTTAAGCCCGTGCCTGCCACCCCTTCCTACTCCAAGTTATCTGCCTGTTTTTAGATGTAATTTCTCTCATTAATGTGCTCAGTTCAAAGGATTTTTTCAAACACCTGTGTGATCATCAAAAGCCCTGCAGGTAATGCCAAACCAGATGGCATTACCCGGAACACTCTGGTTTACAAAATCACAAGGAATTTAAATTTCCACATGTGGCCGTCCCCAACAACAGTGACACTGAACGTTCGCTGTATTTTGAATTTGTCTGTTGGACAGTGTGAGATTTAATATGCACCCACCAGCTAGGCACAGAGCACGTACAGTTTCAGTGGTCACCAGCATGTTGTAGATTTCCGTTGGTACAGTCAGCTAAGAGAATGCAATATTGTCCTTTTAACTGCAATCGGCTTGTCATTACCACACCCACCATTAATCCTTTCATATGTGCCTAGTCATAATGACCAAATATGCTCTTATAAATTACAGGGATTATAATGGTATACAGTACATGTTGTGATGACTATGTTCAACACAATTTAATTAGTAACATGCATGCGCTGGTAAGCGTAGAGGACCTTGTAGCTAATTCTGTTGCGTAGCTCATTGATGATTGACTCCATATTCAGTTGCACGCACTTGCATGAATGTACGATCAACAGTCTGCGCTCCAGGATAGTCACCTGGGACAGAATAGGTGCAGCGCTGTTGCACTGGTGTTTTGTTTTGCTTTTGGTGAAATAGAAATACTGTGCTTCACAGTGTATTTTATCGGTGGGCTGTACAATGGCCTTTCCTGTTATCTAGTACTAAAAAGGGAGGGAGGAAGGGAGGGAGTTGTCTTAGCACGGTGTTGTCATACAAAAAGATTGTATATAGACATGTATATAGGAACAGCCCAGTTCTTAATGTGTGCCAGTTCTACGACAGATTTATACTGCAAATTCTAAATCAATTAAACTTATTGATACTTTAGAGGAAACAAAAGCATGTTTCTATCAGGTGACAATGAGTAATGGGGTCTCTTGAAAGCAGTAACCTTTTGGCCTTCAGGAGTACATCAAACCAAGCCTGGCCTGCCCTCCCACTCGCAAAACCCATTATAGATGTACCACCCTCAGGATTCCTGCTCTGCACCGTTCTCTAAGAATATCCTCCCGGGTCTCCAGAGGGACTGATGTCATCTTCAGTCAAATGAAGCACCGACACTGTCAAACTCTTAAAGACAAAAGAAGGGAGGGGGGGGTTGGGGAGACCACGTTTAAGGAAGCACGAAGACTTTAAAACCCTTAGGACAAGAAGAGGGGGGGAAGACAACATTCTTTCCTGTGAACATCTTCCAGTTTTTTTTTTTTTCTGTAAGAAATGACTTTGCCATAATGGCAGACGTATATCATTTTCATTCCCATGCTTGTCCTCCCCCTTTAATTATCCCCTGTGCAAATGCTCATAAAGCAGGTTTAACGCGCGCGCTGGTGGGTTTCATCGGCAGGACGTACCAAACAAGCACGGCAAACATTCGGGAGCGACTCTGGGTTATTTAATAGGGGCTCGCTCTCTCGCCGTGAACGTTCACCCGGTCTCCAGTTCGTCCCTTATGCTGGGGAACGGGAAGCTCTGTTACCGAAGCCACAGAGAGGAGATGCGTTTTGGCAGCTATTGATCAGCTTAAGTGCATTTCCTGAAGAAAGCACAGCTGGCTGCCGATATGGTGAGCCCTGCCCGCACGGCCTTCCACACAGATCAGCAAGATCATAGGCCCCAGGGGAAGGAGGAGCAGCACTAGGGGCTTCCGAGCCTTGCATTAACTCTGATCTATGCTACTGCTATAAAGGGGCCTGTCAAATGCCCTTGCAAACATAAACTAGGCCCGACACACCTGCTGTTGGTTCTTCTTCCGAGGCTGTGGTTTTGGTTTGCTTTGAAAAAGCGTGAATTGTATTCTATTCTCTGCATGGCATTGTAGCTATTGTAATTGATAAATTGTCCCAGATGAGGGTATTTGTGAGGCAAATAATAATTTTAAAAAAGGTTATTGATGATGGTAATATGGTTGTAGCTCTTATTGAATTCCTCGTGGAGTGAGATTACTGTATTTCTCTCCGGGCGCTCTGATGGTGAAAGGGCATGTTGGTTGTCTGTCGAAGCCAGCATGGGCAGTGACTTCTTGAAAAACAAACATCCTGTAGAGACCAGTTTGAGGGGGGCTAACTTCACCACAGAGCTCTGTATCTCACAGTAGTTTTTCTTCATTCTGCTGTGTTACGGATATTGATTTCGTCCCTTGCGACGTTTAGCGACTAAAGATCGCAAGTTTAGCAGGAAAGGAGAAGCCCACTTGTAGCCACAAACTTTGCAACTGGTAGTGACACACACGCACGGCCCCTTTCGTTCCTGTTATTCTCCCCCAATACGTATCTCAGCTAACACATATCTCGCAGTGTCTCTGTAATACAGTCTTGTGTTATGGCTGCAGAGCTCCTGCTTTGGCCTCCAGCAGCTGAGCCAGTCTCTCAGCCTGTGGAGAAGCACACCTCTCTTCACACGACCCCAGGTCCGGGGTATTTTTAGAGCGAGCACTCAGGAACTCTCCGATAATGCTTCCTGGAAGGAGGATGACGGTGGGCTCGCTCTCCCTCTCTCCCTGTCTGTCTGTCTGTCTGTCTGCCTCGTCTTCACAGCCCCTCTTGGTCCAGTACGCAATTTATTTTTTCTCTCCCCCCCAGCCTGTATTGATTATGTTTTTGACTTCTTTCCAGTAGCTAATCTGAAAACAGATCCTGTTACAACCTCATTCAGGAATGATTTGTTGACTTGGATTTGAGGATACGATTGACTTGTGTCCAGCGTCTTAAAATGGTTGAGCTGAGAGTCCCTGTATCTTCTTGTATGTTGGTGTTGAAATGTCATACTAGTGCTCAGACACAGAAACCTCTCGTGGTTAACAGGTGATAGTTTTGATAGATATCTTCATTAAAAAAGATATGGGGGGGGTTCACAGCCTTAAGTAGGCTGCTGTTTAATTTTGATACGCTTTTATTATTTTGCAAATATTAACGACACACTGGGGATATTTTAATTAACATTGTAAGTTAACTTATTTTGATTTGCACATCAAAATAAGGAGGGACAGTTTGCTTCTGTTGAATAGCTTTCATTTTCTTTCCGCATGGCGTAAATGGGGATATGTTTGGAGTTTTGTTAAAACTGGTCCAGCTCTGATCCGGCAGAAGTGAAAATACCAATCGCATGCAGAGCAGTGTGGGGGGAAACTGCTGCATTGAGCAGAAGAGAGACTGATGGGAAACGCAGTGCATCACTTCCTGCCCTATATCGTTTCATCCCTCATTGTGTTTGTAGTTGGGTCACGTTGGCCCACAGTGCCAAACTGAAAGAGTAGTGTTTGCCTGTTCATGTTTTGAGCTTTTTATTGTGTTACAGTTAATGACTGAAGCGCTATGGTTCATTTACGATAGAACCGCTTTGGCTATATGGCTTGCTAGCTGGTGTTGAACAGTGTGGTGTGTTTGTGCAAAGTGTGGCATTGCAATGACGTTGCTGCTGTTACCTTTGCACAATTGTTATATAAGCATCTAAATAACTATGTGCTGGTGTTTCAGCGTCTCAGTTTTCTGTCATACCATTTGTGTATGGTTGATTGCATGACAGTGAGGTGCTAATAATTATGCTAAAAGCCGACACACTCCATATGCTTCCCCTTACCCGTTTTTACACATTGAAAATAAAATTTGCTTCAGATTTCTCCCGGTTTTTCTCTCAATTCGGTACCCTCTATTGATTCAATTACCCTCCCCACGAGCCTGCTGCCTGCAACTATGGGAGCAGCCACTACCAGTGGCAGTGACGAGGGCGAACGAACCCGCCTAGCCATCGACTGAATCCAATACATGCAGGGAGGCTGTCTGTGCCTGCGGTGGGCCGTGCTGGCTCCCCTCCCCCTGGGGCTGAGCTGAGCTGGGCTTCGGCAGTCAGGGAATCGAACCCCGGCCGCGGTGGGCAACCTGCACTCCGGGCAAGTGCTTTTACCGGTTGAGCCACCCGGCCCCCGTCCCATTACCCTTGCATGAGTAGATTGTATGGATATCGCTAATAGCAGTAATGTGCTACAACTGCTGTATATTTAGCCTTCAAGGTATTCATTACTGCCCTTCATATTCCATTGAGGTGTATTGAATTGGGATCGGTACATTGATTTACTTGTGACGTAGGGAAGGCAATCTGTGATGTTGTTTTCTGTGTAGTTTAAGGGCCCCCTGTTGTTGATTGGGAGATTTGATAGAATATTGACGTATCAACAGACTATGAAAATCACAAAGACGGTGGAAGTACTCCTTCCATCAGAAAGATTGAAGAGCATTTTTAAAAAGCGGGGTTGAATCTGAAGTTGAGACCACTTTCCCTCCTTGCTTGGGGTATACATTCATTGCTGTAAAACTTTCCAAACACCAACGGTCTTGAAGTTGAAAAAGAAACAGGTTAAATTTATTATCAATGTTTTATATATTATTTATAATGTATAATGCCTCCCTGCTGTGATAACGAGTAAGCAAACGTGAGGAGCAGATATTTAGAACATGGATCGCTTCAGTTGTGGATTGGTTGGTTAATTCCATTGAACAAATGACATAAAACATTTTTTTAAATCTTGAGTATTTGGCATGAATGATTTATGGCTAGTTGGTCATGCTCAATGAACGGCATTTGGTTTATTGGGTATCAAATGGTGATCAGCAATTCAAATGGTAAGAAATGCATGGGACGTCGGGACGAGCTCCGAGACCCAGCAGGTGGAGATGGACGCAATCCGTTGATGACTCATGCAAAGTACAGATGTGGTATGATGAACAAAACGTTATTCTAAGTGGATTTGCCTCCCGCTCACATGAAGACCGGTTTATGAATTCTGAATATTTCCTACCCGATTTCTTTCATTTTGAATTTGTTCTTGTGTATAAGCGGTATTCTCAGCCAAACATGTCGACTCATGGACTTTGAGCTATGGCCCAGGTAGCTAGCCTTTATTATATGGGTGTTTCCCCTGGATCCTATCCCGCTCCAAGCTAAATATAGCTGTCCAGTTTTGAGTGCTGCAAGAAACATGATCACGACCAATACTGTTTGAAAGTCTAAGTCTGACAGTGGTTTAAATTACTGCCAGTTATCTTGGAACAGTCTAAAATAAAATGAGTGATGAGGTCATCCCTGAAATTAACCCCCCACATACACACACACACACACACCCTAAGGTCACAACACATAACTATTCAAAGTACACACATACAGCAATATGAGTTTGCATCACAAATATATTATGTAGCCAAATATGAAGCCTACCAGTAGCTTACAACACAAACGCAGGGGATCTTTGTTTTCAGGTTTGTTGGCGTTGGTTAATGCAGGCACAAATGTGCTCTAAAGGTCCAAATGAAATTCACTGCCATCTTACAAAAAAAATTTGTTTCCCACCTTGTAAATGAGGTCAACTAATGTGGTGATTTTATTAATTAATTTATATTTGCAAGTAAATGACCTGTAATATAAATGTACAGGTCAGCAAACCCCACCCTCCCTCCCCACCCCACCTGGTTGGCTGGAAAAGGAAGTTGGTAGTGAGTGACAGGGCCCTTATCCAGTAGCAGACGAGCTTTGTGTTCCACACCCTGGAGAGCGAGAGACAGCCATGACGCATTCCATGTCTAGGGTGTGACCATAGCTACCAATCTCAAACAGATCCCTGTAACTGCCCAACCGTCTATTTAGAACTGCAAATCAGTCCTGAACGTCTGTCATTTGTTTGTAAGAAAAGTACAACCCTTATTCAAATTGTACGACATGAGTAGAGTTTGGAAGAGGCTTGGGGGTCCATTTTGTAGCTGGTTTTGTATAACCTCATATACTATTTCAATGTTCCAATTATTTTTGGTTCAGTGAGCTCAAAACTTTTTCCAGTTGTTGCTAGATTCTTGTTTGATTTGTATATTTATGATTAACAAATTCACTGTAATAATACGCTTTTGGGGTGGGGGGGCAGAATAGGTCACCTTTATCCTCATTATTTCTACATTTTCCCTATATATTCCCATTTCACGCTAAGGAGTTAGCCTGCTCAACGCTACTTCAGGAATTTGATTAACGCAGCTTGCAAACTGAAGAGTGACCCGTAATCACACCCTAATCTAAATAAACTTGTTCTTAAAAAAATCTCTCTCTCATTTCAGCTCAACTGTCGATCAGAATTGAGAAGTTAGTAATCTTTGCGAAATGCCCAATGGTAAATTTAATCAGTTTGAGGGCACTGGTATTAATGTTTTAGATTAGTGGCTAACTGCTCTGAATTTAAATATGCATCTTTTCTATCTAGCTATTACAAATCTCACACTTTTAAATTATTTTTCTGAATAATGTTAAGAATTTTAAATACAGGTCCTGTTTCTGATGATACACTATGATATACTGAAACAGTGTTTTTTATTTGACACATTAAACAGCATTAAACATGCAAGCAGTGGTGATGACAGATCTGTTAAATGTACAGATTCAGTGGTAGTGGGGTCTGAAGAGGTGGGTTTTGAGTCTCTTGAGGAAGCTGGCCAGTGATTCCGCGGTCCTGACCGAGTGTGGAAGATTGTTCCACCACCCAGTGGTCAGGACAGCAACAATGTGTTTGAACATTCCCCCAGGTTCTATAAAATCTGACAATTTTGATAGCCAATAAGCATTTCAGAGACTCACCGTTTAAAGGAATGACCGTCAGGCTATGTGGCATAAGCATTGATTTTCCTGTGTATTGCACTAGGTTTGACCAACAGTTCCTGTTAGATTGCTCATGTTGTTGTAACGCATGCTGTTTTGCACAAATGCACTGATGCAACCCCAGCCCTGCGTGACGTTTTCAGAGTGAGACAGCAGTCTGTCTAGCCAGTTTCTCAGCTCATGGGGTTGGTGAAGTCACTTAATCTGCTGCAGAAAATGTCATCCCAATAGGATGCCCGATGATGATGAAAAGGTCGGAGACACGCACGGATATTAAAATTGTGCTCTCCCAAAAGCTGCTCTTTAGATGTCCACAATAAGCCATCCTAGGACTCATTCACCTGTTTATTTAACTGCATGTGTCTCTGTCTCCAGCTATCCAGTTTAAAGCGGGAATCCTGGAACTGTGCTGAGGTCACGGCTGCTCATCATTATTGTCGTCCGTCGCTGCCATTGGTGTCGATCTACTCAACCCCCCCCCCCTGCAAATTGGACACAAGGAATGTCTGCTGCACTACCAAAGACTGACCAGGAGGAGGCGATGAGGGGCACGGGCGCAGGCCAGGCGACGCTGTGGATCCACTAGCTGAGATTGTGTGTGCGTGCGTGTGTGCGTGCGTGTTCCGTGTGTGTAAGCGTGTGCGCGTGTGAGCACGGCCTGCCCGCTCCGAGGGAGGGCATGCTTCCCTGAGAGCGGAATCGTGCAAGTACGAAACGGAACGAGCGGAGGAGAAGAGCCTTCCTTAGAGGAGGTACGAGGAGAAAAGAAGAAGGAAAACGACAACAACAGCTTCCGGGTGCTTCTCCTGCCCGTTGGCTGCCACCTTTTCAGTTTTCTACTCGTTTGTTTCCTGCACTGTATATGTACACGCATATATAGGCGTAAAAGCTCCCCTTCTGTGTGGCTCCGTGTTTCCTCCCTTCCCCCCTGGCTCCTCTGGTAGTTGTTTCGGCGGCTCTGTGACTTGCATGGCAGCGCTGTAACCGTGGAGAGGCCGGGGTACCACAAGCTTATGGATTTTGATAAGAGAGGAGGGAAGGGGGAGGCTGAGGAGGGGAAAAGGATGTCGAAGGCGGCAGGGAGCAGGACTGGACATGGGGGCCGAGGCCCTGGGACCAACTCTGGGGTGCTCATGGTCGGCCCCAACTTCCGCGTGGGGAAGAAGATCGGCTGCGGCAACTTCGGGGAGCTCCGGCTGGGGAAGAACCTTTACACCAACGAATACGTGGCCATCAAACTGGTAAGGCTTGCGCGTGTGTGTGTGTCTCTTGTGTCTGTCTGGGAAGGATGTGTGTGTAGGCTACTTATCTTGGTTAGCGCACTATATTTGCCATTTATGCTCTGACCACCATGCTCTTACATTGTGCCCTCAGCTTCCTCTTTTGTTTCCAAGGGACAAGTGTCGTCTAGTGTTTTCTCACTTTAAGGAGAACCGTCCATCGTCCGTCACCGTCCCGTTACCCATACCCAGCGCTCTGCTGCAGCTCCCTGGTCATGCGTGTCAGCACAGCACAGCCTCCTTCCACAGTGAATGTGGCCGAAACGTCTCTAACAGGCGCTGAAGATCTTAAGTGGTGGCGCTGCTCGTTCTGTGACGCGATTTCCCGGGTTTGCCGCTTGGGTCGAAGTGTGTTACGTCGCGGTGACCCAAGCCCTCAGAGAGAGACGCAGAGAGTGAGCGGCCCCAGTCACCTTGGCCTGCCCCAGCTCTGCCCCACAGGAAGCAGCGGAGTGCTGACAGCAGCTCTTCTCCGGGGCAGAAATGTGCTGATCTTCAGCTGTTCAGTCCTGAGCGCAGTTAAAGAGTCAACCACCCACACTCCATTAATATTCATTCACTCAGGAGGGGGGCGGTGGGGGGGTACTGTACTGTGTCACTCATTTAGTACATAACACACAAAATAAACCAGAGAGAATAACTTAGGGGAACTGAAAATGATTGCACAACCTTGCAGACAGTGAGACAGACGCAAACTCCTCACCATGCGTGTGTTTGCGTGCAGGCATGCACACTGTGCCTCTGGGCTCCGGGCTGTTTGTTCAGTGTGGAGCAGACTCTGCACGGGAGGGGAGGCGGGGGGGTAGTTACGGTTGTGCAGCATCCTGAGAGCTCTTCGTGGTAACCACATGAAATGTCACTGCTGCCTTCTTGTTTTCAGTACGGTGGGGGGAGGGCAGCTGGCGATTATGGAAATCTAAGCTTCCTTTGCATCACATTTCAGTCCCCCACACACTCTTTAATGTTCTGAAATGTCATGCATGTGCTGGACCCCTGAAGTGCTTTCAGAACTTGGTTAGCTATTACCACCAGGCCCTGACTGTTTAACATGGACCGCTTGAACTTTGCCTGTGTCTGCGTCTGTGTTTGGCGTCTCCCGGACAGAAGAACCTGAGAGGGGAGGCAATATGTGCTGGCCATGCGGAACTGCATTCTTCAGCCCACCACTTTAACACGGTTCCTAAACCTTGTGACCGTTTGTTTGTGAAAACATCCATACCATATATGAGGGTGCCACACACCTGAGGGTCCCCTAAAATGGGTACAGTGATTTAAAATTTTTGTACATTTTTTTAATTTTTTAATTTAAATTTTTTTAATAGGGACTAAATATTCAAGTACAGTTCCTAACATTTAAAGTGGAGTGCGTTGTTGTAACGTGACCTGTCCGCATCATGCCTGCCCTGACACAGCAGTGTGTACAAAGCTCAATCTTGGCTGTATTGCCTCCTCTCTTAGGTTTTAGCCGTGCCATTTTTTTTCTCTCCAACTAAATTGATCTCCCCTCAGTGAGCTGGTTGCCTCAATCAGAAAGTAAAGGTCTATCATAAGGGGCGACACGGGCTGGCAAGCGGAGGATTGCTGGTTCGAATCCCAGGAAGGCCAAACAAAAGAAACAATGAACTGGAAACTGGAGGGATGCTAGTTCACTTCCTAGGGCACTGCCGAAGTGCCCTTGAGCGAGGCACCGAACCCCTAACTGCCCCAGGGGCGCTGTACTATGGCTGACCCTGTGCTCGGACCTCTCTTAGGAGAGATGCGGAAAAACTAATTTGGCAACAACGAAATCACGTGTAATTAGAATTCCAACTGTATTCCAACAATACCTTTGTTTGAAATGTTTAAATGATTTCAATCTGATCGTGTGTGACAGTCAAGGGCATTAATGCAAGCTAATGAGATGCGCGCATCAATACTTTAATGAGTGACCTTCCCCTGACCACGTGAGAATGCTGCATGGTGCTGTACAGTGCCGTGTACCTCTGAGCTGCACATCAGCACTGCTTCACTTGGCACCTCATTCTGTGTGAATGCAGCGAGTCACGGCTCATTGTGCATTCACACGCGCATGGAGAAACGTGATCACTACAGCAATGCAGTAGAATATCAAAAAGCAGTTGTGCATTTTATGCGTCTTTCCCTGTGTTCTCCAATGTTACACTGATGCTTTCAAACAAAATGGACTACGTTGTGTCCTGTCTTATGGCTCGTCGGAATTCGTAGAAAGAAAGAGCAGAAAAGATTGAAGCCCATCCTTTGTATTTGTTATCCTAAGTATCCTAATTAGTATTTGTCAATGTTTTATGTTGCATGGGAAAAAATAACCTCAAAAATTGTTTCCTGACTTTTGCTGCTTTCTATGTCCGCTCACAAAATGAAGCGCACATGATTTTTCAGGTTGCCAGGGACAACCTTTTAAACTATTAGCTCTTGACTTGCCATGACTAAGACTGTGGAAGAGAAAAAAAATGGCAGGAACTCTGTTTGAGGGGTGTGTGATAGATTTTACCCCAGCTCCAGACACATTTAACTGTGTGAGAAATGAGTCCTGAAATGTAAGTATAGCCATAGGAGCACAAATCCCCCACTGTCCTCCAAATGTTGACCAGGGCTTGGTTCCAAGTTATTAATGCCCTCTGGAATTTTTTTATTTTTTTTGCTTTTGGAATGAGCCTTTTGGCACAGTGAACGTGGAAGACTGTATAGCACAAGAATCAAGCCAAAACCTTAAGATCCGGAATATTTAGGTTGCATTTGTAATGCATCTGAGCATTACTTTGGGATTGAATGCATTTAGCATTGTCTAGCATTTTATCTAGCGTTATCTTTGGGCTGAGTTAAGATGTGGGAGAATTATTATTATTATTCATTTTCTTTCAAAGTTTTATTTTTTGCTGGTACATGGTATTCCCTTGTGATAGTCAGTACCATACATAAATGATACAATCACCATTGTACAGTTTTTCCTGTTCTAACACAACACCAACTTGAATACCCCTATCCACCTCCCCCTACACACTTTTTTGTCACAGGTTCATTCACATCACGCACGATATATCCAGTAGAGACATAATAGCAAGAAGTGGAAATGAGATGATAACTATTGAGAGATAGAAAAATAATTTAAGTGAAAGAAAAATGTCTAAATAGAAATAATAACAGGCTAATAAAAATAAGGAACATAAGAAGAGGAAAGGTAGGACAGAAAAAAACTAAAACATTGAAACAGGCTAATCCAATTAGTTTTGTATAGAAGGCAGATAGTTTAGAAATGGACCCCATATTTCCCTGAATCTTTAGTAAGTTTTCCTTACACGGTATATCTTTTCTGTGGTGCAATGTGACAACCTCATTCAACCACTGTTGAGAGCAAGGAGTGTGTTCACATATCCATGTTAAGATATATTTTTCCCAGCTGTAGCAGCCAAAAGTAAGAAGTACTTATTATGCCATCTAATATTTAATAATGTTATGTACCCAAGGAGCCATATTCTAGGGTCATCTGAAACGTCTGTTTCTAATATTTCTTTTGTCAACTTTAATTGTTGTTCTTTAATACATTTTCTAATTGAGGACAATTCCATAACATATGTTTGGTTGTCTTCATAAAGGTTTGTGATATTTTAAGTAAGTTATCCCAGTCAATTGGATCATACACTGCCCGTCAAAAAAAAAAAAAGTCACACACTAATATTTCGTTGGACCGCCTTTAGCTTTGATTACGGCACGCATTCGCCATGGCATCATTTCAATAAGCTTCTGCAATGTCACAACAACATTTATTTCCGTCCAGAGTTGCATAAATTTTTCGCTAAGATCTTGTATTGATGATGGGAGAGTCGGACCGCTGCGCAAAGTCTTCTCCAGCACATCCCAAAGATTCTCAATGGGGTTAAGGTCTGGACTCTGTGGTGGCCAATCCATGTGTGAAAATGATGTCTCATGCTCCCTGAACCACTCTCACAATTTGAGCCCGATGAATCGTGGCATTGTCATCTTGGAATATGCCCGTGCCATCAGGGAAGAAAAAAACCTGGTCATTCAGTATATTCAGGTAGTCAGCTGACCTCATTCTTTGGGCACATAACGTTGCTGAACCTAGACCTGACCAACTGCAGCAACCCCAGATCATAACACTGCCCCCACAGGCTTGTACGGTAGGCACTAGACATGATGGGTGCATCACTTCATCCGCCTCTCTTCTTACCCTGATGCGCCCATCACTCTGGAACAGGGTAAATCTGGACTCATCAGACCACATGACCTTCCATTGCTCCAGAGTCCAATCTTTATGCTCCCTAGCAAATTGAAGCCTTTTTTTCCGATTAGCCTCACTGACAAGTGGTTTTCTTAAGGCTACACGGCTGTTTAGTCCCAATCCCTTGAGTTCCCTTCACATTGTGTGTGTGGAAATGCTCTTACTTTCACTATTAAACATAGCCGTGAGTTCTACTGTTGATTTTTTCATATGATTTCAAACGTTTAAGTGATCGCCGATCACGATCATTCAAGATTTTTTCCGACCACATTTCTTCCTCGAAGATGATGGTTCACCACTATCCTTCCAGGTTTTAATAATGCATTGGACAGTTCTTAACCCAATTTGAGTATTTTCAGCAATCTCCTTAGTTGTTTTCTTTGCTTGATGCAGGCCAATAATTTGACCCTTCTGAAACAGATTAACATATTTTCCACGACCACAGGATATGTCTTCCGACATGGTTGTTTAAGAAATGAGAAGCTACTCACTGCATCAGTTAGGGTTAAATAACTTGTTGCCAGCTAAAACATATTAATCACTGAAGTAATTATCCAATGGAAGGCTCTTACCTATTTGCTTAGTTAAATCCAGGTGGTGACTTTTTTTGGCCAGGCAGTGTAGTTATCAACCTAGATCATTGTCCCATTTAAGTTTGTATGTTAGGTTATTATAAAGTGCGAAATGATTATTAAGAGTATTGTACGTTAAGGAGATCAATCCTCTTGGTGTTCGAACATTACTAAGGACTCTTTCGAATGCCGTTTCCTCTGCAATGTTAGGAAACATGTCTTAGATGTGGGAGAAAATTTAGCACAAAAAAAAATATGATCCTATGATCAAATGAAATTTTTCATTGTGCAGTTAAAGATCCATATTTCTTAAGAAACCACACCATGTCTATGCCATTTCCTTTCTGAAAACTAAAGAGGCGCTTTGTTTGTGGTGGCGAATGGATTTTATGCGTCACATTAAACACATTTTCACGGCCTAAAAATAAATGATAATCAACTGTTTATTTCCCACCCCTGCGGCCCAGATTGAATCCGTTCATGTTAGGGCCAACTGTGGCGGGAGCATCATCCAGGGAGGGAGTGGTGTTATTGGCTGGAGTATTCCCTACCGCATCACTCGATAGCGCCCCCTTTGGTTGAGCAGGTGCCCTGTCCTCTGCCCACATCAGCTGCATAACACATTAATCACTGCAGCTCAGCCGGCAGATCGCAGGGCGGGAAGTCGAAAGTGTTTTGGAGGACATGCGCGCGAGTGCGTGCCCTTCTGACAGGACAGGGTGTTCCAGCGATGTGATTTGTCCACGGGGGCGATGGTAGGGAACGAGACAGATACAAATTAAAGCTTAAAATGTCTGGGACAGCAGCGAAATGGACTTCATTTTAATGAAAAAAAAACCTAAAATGCAGATGTAGTCTGCAGAAATGGATAGTTGAAGACAAAGGAAACACTCAAATCCTGTAGTATATTCAGTGTTTGACCGGGGAATCAAAAAGGGGCAACTAGAGTCCAAACGAAACAAGTGAAACTCATTCAATTAAAAACAATGAATGAATCAGCAAAAAGTCAGCATTGCATGCGATGACGGTTGCCTGAATGACAAAATGTGTTTGTGTTATTGTTCTCTCCATGAACTTTTAAATCCTCTTTACATATAATTTTTATTCAAAGTTTCATTCAGACTTTTACATTTTTTTTACTGGTGAATGTAGATGTGTTTCACTCTCACAAACTGATATTATATGTTGACTGAATTGCATTAATATTAACGTATAGTGTGCTTTTTTGACTTGTTCGGGCACGGCACTGTCACGATGTGGAGTACACGTGATACCGCTAGCATTTGAGGATCGCATTCCACACAGGGTAAAGGGTGGTGCTGAGGTTGGAATTCTGTTTCTTACCCCACGCTTGGCAATTTCTCAACACTGCGTTGTGGGGGTGGTTCTTGAGAGGTGTATCCAGCTAAATTGCTGATTTTCAGTGTGGTGATTTGCCCCAAGGTCCAGAATCCATTTCTTTTTTGTTTCAGATTTTATCCCAATTTCTCCCAATTTGGTAGCCAATTACACCTACTATTTTAAATTTAATCCCCCCCCCCTTGTAATGTGAGTTTGCTGCCGTAGTCCTGTGACTGGTAGTGACGAAGGCGAAGCATCGTCTCCTCCGAGATGTCACTTCACTGTGCCAGAGCCGTGCGCAGCGCACTGCCCTGGGGCGGAACCAACGGTGGCACTCCCGGCCAGAGCCACTCCTGGGCAGCATCGAACGTTGTAACCACAGGACCACGCGGGAGGCCCCCAGAATCCATTTGTGACCAGGGCCAGTAGGCCCATGGGGGCGAGTCAGTCAGCCACCGCTTTGCCCCCCTGAGCCCTGGGGGTCAGGTTCACAGGTTTCAGAAGCTAATCCTGTGCCAGTGCTTAGGGGCGACTTCTCCTTCGAGCTTCCAGTCGACACGGTCTCCCCCCAGCCTCATTGCACATTGACGCCTCCTCTGGCGAATCAGGTGACTGCAGTCTGCCCCTAAACAGCTGCGCAAGAAGTGCTCTGGCCTGAGCACCGCTCACCTGGGAAGAGGGTATGGCTCCCTGCACACGGGGGGAATCGGAACGGTGAGACGCTCTTACCTGGACGGTTCCAAATTTGCGAATGTAAAGAAGATAAAAAGGGCATTTGAAAGTCAAACTAAAGAAACTGGGTACTGCACATGATGGCTGTATTTATGCTACAGAGTGTTGTCCCCCCCACGTTATTTATTTTTTACTTGAGATTGGCCTTTGACAGGGCAAAGCTTGAAACAAATGATTGGCTTGCATGTTTTGAACTATTTTGAAACAATCCAGGTGAGGTTTTTGTTTTTCCTTCTCATTCATGAAGTCATTGGTCATCCATTTTTGTGGAGTTTGGTATGAATTACATTGAATTTCTTACGACGGAATATTTCAACCACGGTATGTGCAATCAAGACACTACGTGGACACCCATAAATAACATCTATAAACTTGTAAACATGCAAGAAAAGCCAAGTGTATATATATATATATATATATATATATATACATATATATATATCACCTAATGAAAAAAGCGGCTTGATTTGTCACCTCCGAACTCCATCAATCACCGCCGTGTTTGTGGTCGGTTGCGGACTTCCCTTGACGGCCACTGGCAAGGGAGCGGGAGCAGGGTTCGCATTCCCCCTTTTAATGCGGGTGTATTTATACATGTTTTATTAGGGGCATTTACATCTGCCAAGGGAAGTGGTGTCTTCTGGGAACGGGCCGAGCTGTAACCCTGCCCCCCTGAGGGAGTCTGTCATTGATAGCGTCTGTGCACTGTACCCCGGCTCAGTTCCCCCGCCGGCCCGGCCCGCACGGTGTATGATTATCCTGACGCATGTGCATATTAAGGTGGATTTTCTTTCTCTGCCTCAGCTTTGAAAAGCTGTGCCGCACACTGTCATTTCATTCTCCTGAAATCCTTGGGTTGTGCTCCTGGGTTGTCTGCGAAACATCCCATCTGTCTGAGTATTTTTATCCACGTGGCTGACTATATCCGGCCCTGGCCTTGTTTCACCGCCACGGTGCCAGAGCCCTGGGGTCTCCCTTAAACCTCAGGCCTCGGCCCCAAAACCGCTTTCTCACGGCCGAACCGACGGCGCGAACGCACCGCCCGTCGCCTCCAGGTTCCCACACACGACCTCCAGGCCCGTGCAGCTGTCCCCACCAGTGGCTCGCACTTTTGCCAGGGCCCGTTGGCGCAGCGATAGGCCACTGGGCGCTGCCCGCTGCTCTCGCTCCTCTGCGTGTCCTCCAGGCCGGTGCAGCTGTTCCCCGATCACACGCAGGGGCCTTGGATAACCCAACCCCCATGCTGTTTGTTAAGACTGTGCCAGCACAAGCTTGCTCTTGTCTTGCATGCGTGTTGCGATGTGCAACACAATTGAGGCCCTGTCTGAGGTTGTTTCCCCCCTCTTTCCTTGAGGTGGCATTTGGGTGCCACTATGCACCTGGGACAAAGGTGGATGCCAGTGTCACCCATGCCAGACGTGTGATGATGGAGGGATGGAGTGAGTGAGAGTGAGAGAGAGAGAAACATAAACACTCTGTTCTGTCCGTGTATCTGGAATAACAGTGCACGTTCCTGTAAGGAAGAGGGTGGGGGGGAAGCGCTGCCATGTTGTAATGTTGAAAGGGTCTTTGTTCCCCAGCCTCGTCCTCACACAGTAGTCTAGTCTTCGGTTCAGCTGTGCACTTTCTCACACTGACACCCTTCAGTGAAGGACGTGCAAATGCCCTGCACTTGTGCATGGTCAAGGGGATCCCACTTCTTAAAGAAGCACCTTCAAATGTATCACATTTTATTAGGGCTGTCAACCGATTTAAAAAATAATTGTTTAATTAATCGGTCTATTAATCGGAAGCAGCTTTAAAAAATAAATAAATGTAAAACATTTTTTTAAAAGTTTTATTAGTCTGGCCTTCGTTTCTATGAATGTATCCCCTTCTAAACTATTCCAAGGTGGCTGAAGTTATATCAGTTACAGAAAGCACTCGCGACTTAACTTGAAGGGCTGAACACCAGCTATGTGTAACATAATGTCACCATGCCAATTTAATAATGGATTTAACATGCGTTTTAAAGATCCAATTACTCTCAACTATTAGCTAGAGAGTAAAGCATTTGTTGATTAATCAGACCAATTAATAGATACAATAAATCTTTCTAGCCCAAATGTATATGTGTGTATATGTTCCGTACGAGTTTACTGGTTGTTCCGGTTGAGTCCTGCTTTATATTTTTGCTGTTGCACTTGGCTGGTGATGCCTGCTCCTCTATCTTGCCACTGTGGTTGAGAAGCGTGAGGGGTTTTCACGCTCCGCTTGATTTCCGGAGGCTGCAGATTCTGCTCTTCCTCCTTGGGCTGCAGGGATCAAAAATTGCCTATTAACTTTTATTGAAAAGCCACCTTTTCAATAAAAGTTCATATGCAGTTGTCTGTTTGTGTTTCTCACTTCCAACCCCTCATTCCCTTAACACCTGTTGTACTCCCCCCTTCCTATTGTTGGGGTTTCTCTGGCAGCTCTTCCTGCTCTTCAGGACTGAATCAATCAAGGTCACAGTGACCCCAGTGATTAAAGAGTGCCCTTGCTTTGCGGATAAGCACCGACCAGCACCGCTCACTGAATCCAGACGTGTTGTTTCTCGTCTGGATTAGGAAGGATGCTCTGCTGTTTCGAAACGGATATCCATCTGGGAGTCCCGACGCCTGTTATCAGTTATAAGGTGACGGAGTAGGCTGTCAGTGACTCGCCGCTCTGCTTTCCCCCCGTGCTATCCCTTGTTTTAACAACGATAAGGAGAGAAAGGGGAAACCGAGGAAGGGCACCTAAACGTGCCGTCTGTTCCCTCGCGAGGCACGAGTTTACCGTGATCCCAACGGTTTGAGTTGAGGGAGGAGCCCGGGGCCCGGCTCGTAATATATATTTTTAAATAATTTTATTTTCCGAACACCCTGTTTTCTTCCAATTTGGTAGCCAATTACCCGTGTGCTTAGTTCAATCCCCCTTCCCCTATAGTTCGTTGCTGTAGTCCTATGACCGGCAGTGACAAGGGCGTAGCGCTGCCTCCTCCGAGACAACACTCGTCGTGCCGTCGACTGTAATTCCGGTACCCCAGAACCACTCCTATGCGCAGCGAACTGTGTGTGTCGGCTTCCCTCCCCCCTCCCTGGGGCGGACAGCCAATTGCCGCCCCGATGGCGCTCCCGGCCAGAGCCGACTCTGGCGGGATGGGGAATCGAACCCCGGTCTCCGTGGCCAGTGTCGAACGTTGTAACCACTGGACCACGCGGGAGGCCCACCCGGCTCGTAATATTAATGGGGCAGGCAGTGCAGTGTAATGGTTAGGGAACTGGGCTTGTAACTCAAAGGTTGCAGGTTTGATTCCCAGGTGGGGGCACTGCCATTGTACCCTTGAGCAAGGTACTTAACCTGAATTGCTTCAGTAAAATATCCAGCTGTATAAATGGATTGTATGTAAAGAAATGTAAACTGTAAGTCGCTCTGGATAAGAGCGTCCGCTAAATGCCTAAAATGTAAAATGTAAATGTAAATGTAATGACGGACAGCTTTTGCTTTGTGACTGACTTACTGCGGACTATAAAGCATTTGTGATAAGCAAATTGCGCTTCCACAGAAATGGGCTTGTTTTCCTGCCTTTTCCTAAGAAGGGAAACTGGGTGGGGCAGCAGATAAATGGAGTACTATCCACCTCCTGTTCCCACACTGCAACAGCGTGGCTGTGATAAGTCATTGATTCATGAAGACTCAGAAAGTGTCTCCTTGACAAGATGAATGGCTTTTCTGCTGATGTCCCTGCCCAGTTGGAACAAGCAAATTAAATAACGCTTGATCGGGCCGCCTCTTATTAAGCAGTCGACTTGTTTAACCAATCAGTTTCAGTGTCTGACAGGTGCTCCCTGCCTTTTAAGGGGAGATTAATTGTGAGGCTGTAAAACACGGTGGATGGGCCCTGAACTACAGATCGGGGAGGAGGAGGGGGAGGGAGGGAGGGGGCGGGGCGGGGGCGGTCCCCTGATGGATGAGATGAGGACGGGTGGATGTGGTGTGAGAACGGTGACCTCGCTGGTACCAGGGGCAGCAGGGGTAGCTGGAGCAGCGGCAGGTTTGTCCCCAGGCCCCCGCCATCTCATCGGGGGAGGGGCAGCTGCCAGCTACCGGAATCTGATCTGAAATCGGAGAAGCTCTGGACCCAAGCCAGCTGTTCCTCCTCTCTCTCTCTTTCCGCTCTCTGCCTCCTCCTCTAAACCTCTGTCCAGTCCACATGAGGGCTGCCCGATACCCCCCCCCATGCGCCACACTGTCCTGCCCCCACCCCACCACCCCCTCCTGGTCGCTCTCCTATCCGCGAGTTGTTCAGCTGACGGGGGTCAGATGAATATTCTCTCAGCTATCGAATGATATCTCTTTCTCTATTATCCTCTGGCTCAGAGGGAGTGAGAGAAGGATGGAGAGAGAGAGAGAGGTCAGATTGAAGAGTAAGTTGAATGCCTGGGACCGGTGCAGTGCTGACACTGGGGAGGGAGGGAGGGAGGGAGGGAGGCACGCCCAGTGGGCCCGGGTCAGGCCTGATCTCTGTCAGCGGTGATGTAATGATCAGCCCGCCTCCTGTAATCTGTGTGCGAGTCTGCGGCAGGAACGCGCCCAGAGATCTTCACTCTGATGACATAACGGAGCGCTCAAAGTCCACATTTATATTTTATGATATGCTAATCGGGGAGGGTGCGGGGGGCGGGTTCTTGCTAAAAATCTTTGTGTGCGTCACGCGGAGAGGCTGTCGTTTTGAGGTTCGAGCTGAGGTGTTAATAAGAAAAACCCTCTAGTCGTCCGGCGGTTTCGGGACTCCTGCCGAAGGAAGCGAACAGGTTGCAGCGAGTCTCCAAGGAGTCGAGCGGGAAGGAAAAGTGCTTATTACGGCACGGTGCTGCCGGGCTTCTCGCTCGTCTCTGTGCTGTTTCTCTTCTCCTTTCTGAACCTCATTAATTTTTCAGTGTCAGGAGAATGAGTTCCACTGGTCCCGAACTCGATCACGCCACTCTCGGAGCGGGGCTGGTTGCCTCCCCTCTCACCCCGCAGATTCGGCTCGGACGCTCTGCGGGTTTTTTTAAACGCCCTCTGACCGCGCTGCCTTCACGCCGGTGCCGTTGTCCCTAAACGACTGACAATGTTTCGTTGTCTTTTCTCTCCCGTCCGTTCTGCTTAATTGGTGCTCTGACCGAGTCTGTAGTGATGCACCAACTTTCCGAGTGTTTCCCGTGGTGTGCGGTACGTAGAGATCCTTTTGTTTGAGGGGATAAAACGCCACTGCGGCGCTTGTAAATATAGACGGGCTTGTGAAGCGGCCCTGATACTGATCCAGGAACAGTGATGAGATGGCACGGCCTGGCGCCTCTGCCGCATTGCTCCCTGGCCTGTCTAGCCTGCTGCTGATCCAGGAACCGTATTGAGATGGCATGGCCTGGCGCCTTTGCCTCATTAACCCCTGACTTCTGTAGCCTGCTGCTGATCCAGGGACAGTAATGCGCTGGCAGGGCCGGGTCTTTCTGCCTACCTTTCCCCGCAGGGACTCCCAGCTCTGTGCGCCAGGTACAGAGGCGTCCCCACGGAGCAGAGCGGTGTTTTGTTAGAGCACGGCGTAGAGGTGGCAGCTGAATTGGAGAGCAGGCAGCAGTAGGCAGGACTCTGAAGTGCTCTCCTGCTCCGTGGAACAGCTGTCTCTGACACATACACACACACACACACACACACATGACAACCGGGCTGGAGAGCTGCCTCTAACACCCACAAACACGCTGCATTTAATTTGGCCCCCTTGCACATTGCGATTGATCCCATGTCTTGGCACCGCAGAGTTAACATTTTGACAGTCACAGAGGCTTTCGCAATAGAGCTGTGTACGTAAATTTGTGCAGTCTAACGATGCGCTCGCTTGACATGGTTTTATTTGAAGACTGAGATTTGTAAAAGGAAAAGAAGAGCCCCGCGTCAGATACAGTAACCTTCTCCCAAATTTCACATCTCTGGTCAGTCAGTAAAGTTTTGAGGACATCTTAAAACGCTTAACGTGGTTTTATGGGGCTTAAGCACTTACATCTTCCAGTGTAAAATGGCTAATTGATACAGTTTATCAGAATGGTCAGTCAGCGCAACCCCTTTTCTCTGTTTTTAAACGTGCAGGGTACTTTAGGATATCGGAGGGGCGTTGATTGTGCCCATGATGCACCTCCTGGTCGTGCGCCAGGCTGTTTGTCTGAACCGTGTTTCTGCTGCAATTGGGTGGCGGTTTAAGCACACAAAACCGCCATAAGCCATGTTTCCTTTTCTCTTTTTTTCCCCCCGCAGTAAGCGTTTTAGAACATCCTGTGGTTTGGTGCCATCTGTTTTTATTTATTATTTATATATCCGCTGGTGTTCCCTGGCGTGCGCGTGCGCGCTTGCGGTGGAGGTGCCTGTCTGGCTCCGCCCACGTCAGCACAGCCAATGGGATTTAAAGGTCAAGTTCTGTAAGCTCGCCCTGCTGTTCAGATACTGACTAACATGCAGATGGGGGAGGCCTGCTGGGTACTGTTCTAGTGTGTGGATGAGCCCCACAGTCTCCATCCTGTTAAGGCACTGTTCTAGTGTGTGGATGAGCCCCACAGTCGGTCTGCATCCTGTTAAGGCACTGTTCTAGTATGTGGATGAGCCCCACAGTCGGTCTCCATCCTGTTAAGGCACTGTTCTAGTGTGTGGATGAGCCCCATGGCCTGCATCCTGTTAAGGCTCTGTTCTAGTGTGTGGAGGAGCCCCACGGTTTGTTATTGAATCTGCACCGTGCTAGTGCCGGCAGTGGCCAGCAGTCCCGCACGGCGGCGTGCAATTGGCCGTAGTGTCACCCGGGGGATGGAGGGATTTCCGTTCGCGGGATGTTCGTGTCTTCACGCACTAGTGATGGAGTGAAAAGAAGCAGCGGCTGACATCACCAGTTTTGGAGGACAGACGAGGGTTGCAGCAATGAGCTCGGCTTGCGAATACAGTTGGCCACTCCAGATGGTAGTCACTGTAAACGGAAGAGCGAAGGGTGGCCCCAGTCTCACAGGTTAATCATGGCAGTGATGGAGCTGTTGCCCTGTCCCTGTGTTCCACAGCGCTAGCCTCGGCGGAGCACAGTCCACTGGGGTCACACTCCGCTCTCAAGCGGGCCGCGCAGCACCGTAAAGCAGAGGCTCACTTCAGGCCCCTGGGTGGTGCCTCCACCGCCTCCATTTGCGCTTCCAAGTGCCCTGAAGCATAAACTCGTTTACCTAAACCTCAGACAGCATTCATCTCTCGCCTCACCTTCTGTTTAACTAAAGGAGCAGCGCTTGTTAATGAGGGGGGTTAGCTGAAGCTGGTTAAACCCGTTTACCAGAATCCCCGTGCTGAAGGAGGCCTTTTCTCTCCGTTCATGTTTGGGCGTCACTCTTTCGAGAAAGCTCCGCTCTGGCGTAATATGAAACGACAATTAAACAGCATGTTTTAGACGGTCTCTCTCTCTCTCTCTCTCTCTCTCTCTCTCTCTCTCTCTCTCTCTCTCTCTCTCTCACACACACACGCGTACTCCCTTCTCTTTCTCTCGCTCGTCGTCATCAGTGTCATGCTCGCAAAACCAAAAAGGGAAGGGAGAAACAAACTACTGCCCCAGGCTGGTGGGAGCGGAGCGCGTCTCGCCTCTCCCTGCGCACATCTGTGTGCGATTACAGTGAAGTCGCCGCCATTTTGCACTTTTTTTGGGGGAGACTCTGGCCGAGGCAGCGCTGGAGTGTTTTTTGTAGCCGAACCCAGCGGTCTTGCCTGTCCTCGCGTTTGGGGTGCGAGAGCGGTTTTGTCACACGTCACACCCACACGCATGCATCAGCGTGGACTCCTAGCAGTGCCGTGGCGTTGCGTGGGCAGAAATCTCGGCTTAGTTATGTTGGTTTTAATCCCCCCCATAATTTTCATTCATAATTTGAAAGGGGATTGTCCTGTTGAATCATGATCTGTCAGTGTGAAGTTTGATTCTGATTCCAGACTCAGTGCCCCTCTCTGTGTTTGACTCACTCTCTCTCTCTCCTTCCTCTACAGGAGCCCATAAAGTCCAGGGCGCCGCAGCTGCATTTGGAATATAGGTTTTACAAACAGTTGGGAAATTCGGGTAAGTACAAAAATGAGACTTTATTGTCGTTGTTTTCGTTTTTATTCTCTGGAATAACTTGACCAGCCAATCAGACAAGCGTGATAATGAGAAGTGGGAAATGCAGGTGCAACTGTTGTCTTTTACAACCCTTTTTAAAAACATACTTCTACAGACTTGCTTTTACAACCTTATAACCTTTGTTTTTTTTTTTTTTTATGCTCTGTCTATTTTTGTCTTTTTTTTTAATCCCTTTTTTGTGAAGCACTTTGTGAAGCACTTTGTGAAGCACTTTGTGAAGCACTTTTTGAAGAACTTTTGTGAAGCACTTTGAAGCACAATGTATTGCTGGAAAGGTGCAATATAAATAAATAAATACATTGATGGTGCATACAGCCATCCGGCTGCCAACAACACATACAGCTGCATGGCTGCTTATAGCCCATGCTCCTCACAGGTCACACGCGTGTCAATTCATGTCTGATCACCACACGTTTACACAGGTCACCGCTACAATCATAAACGCGCAGACTTAAGTGCCCTCCGTGGGGTTTACTGATGGGTGACAGGGCACGCAGAGGCTTGAGACGCTAAGAGACACGTAACGAGTTTAGGGAGGGGGATAGTGACTGCGCAAATCCACAGCACATGATCTCGCACAGCTTTGCCACTGTCTGTGCTTTGTCCCTCCCTTCTCCGGAGCCGCGGATTTAAATGTTTAAAAAGGCAGCGCACGTGGGCCACTGTGCACGTTCACGTCATTCCAACCCCCCGTTCCTCCCCTACGGACACCAGCCGGATTTCAGTTTTTTAATCGCGGAAGCGTACGATCAAAGTGTCGCCCTTCCGTTTCTTTGACTCAGTTAAATATTTCACTAGTTCAGAATAAAGAGTTGAATTTCATCGTGCCTTAAAAGCAAGTCTGTTTTTTCCCCCATGACGCTGGTGCGCGAACACCACAGACTTCTCTAGGATAGATGCGGAGAGCGGATACGCTCGCTAAAAATAAGCCGTGCGCCTCATCGGACGAGCTCAAACTGTGGCTCTTCAAACGTTCAGACGGGCGTCACGAGCGGGGCAAAAAAATTATTAGATATATATTTTTTTAGATGCCGCATATATGCTGTGTGTGCGTTTTCGCTGCCTCCGTGCACGGTTTCCGCTCAATGAACGCTCGCCTTGAACTGCCCCCGTCCACGGCTTCCCCGTCAATCACCATTATTGCCTTTTTCTTTGCCATTTCCAATTACTGTATCATGCTTTTTGATGCCTGATTATAATCCCATTATCCCTAATTGTCTAAGTGGTAGAACTCGTCTGGTCACGCCCTTGTGACCCGAGGGAGGAGTCTCAGAGACCAGATGATATCCTAGAATAAGACCGAGACCTCGGTTATCATTGGTCTTTAATTGTCTCCCCCCCTTATTTCCATAATGTTGTGACCCGCCTGGAGAACGAGATGATGCCATATCAGCAGTTGGGTTGGGTTCCTCCATCTTGCCCTCAGTGCGGGGGGGTGGGGGCGGGGGTGCTGTTCTTGCTATAATTACCGCAAACGTGACTGAGCCGGGAAGGCTGATCTTTGATCCCTTTAAGCCCTTTAATTAAAAGGAGCAGCTTGTGTGAATCCTGAGTACGTGGATTTGATTGCTGGTCTGGTTGATGTGATGTGACACACACACACACACACACACACACACACGCACCCCTCCCCTACCCCACCGCCCATAAGCGTGCAACACTTCCTTCTGTGTCCCAATTTAGCCACCACCCCGATCACCTACCGGCCCCCTGGTGAGCAGAGGCTCCACACTGTTAATAAGGAGCTGGTGTGCAGGCGGGGAACGGGTGGGGCTGTCCTGGGCTATTTATAGATGGCCTTCTCAGTGCCACTATCGTATATCTCCTTAAACTGCACCTCGCCGCTGCCAGAGGAAGCCCAGGGAAACCTTCCCACGATGCACTGGGAGCAACCCAGGAGGTCCCTCGCTTGGCCCTGTTGCTGGCCCGACGGCTGGCCAGCTTCGGGGACGGAGCCTGTGTTTGCGGAGTGAGGGGACGGGAGGACAGCAGGGCCCTGTTTGCTGAGTAAACCAGCAGCAGTGAGCAGATACGGTGGTGCTGGCTGCGGCCGCTCCCACAGCGTGAGCCGACGACAGCGCAGCACCAGGTTCAATGTGTGTTAGGATTGCACTCCCGGTGACCCCGCCCCCCGTGCCTTTCCCAGGCTCAGAGCAGTGGAAGAGGCCCCGCCCCTCTGCAGGGTTCCTATTGGTTCGTTGAACGCTTCCTGACCTCTTGTGCTTTGGGGGCCGCTGTGGCAGTGGGAAGTTGACAGCCCTGCTTTGCCTTCTCTCTCAAGCTGGGGTTTGGGTTGCTTTAAAACCCACCGAAGAGGAGAGAGAGAGAGAGAGAGAGCGAGAGAGGAGGACAAAAGAAAGGCCCTCCTTCCAGCGGCTCCTGCAGTCCCTGAGTGACACGCCACCCCCTGGAGGAGTGACCCATGTGGCTCTGCCCCTTTTTCTCTCGAAACGCCTCGCAAAGGATTCTGGGTTCACCCCTCGCACAATTGTTTTTGTCAGGGAAAGCAGTTCCCAATTTCATTCAGACGCTGCCAGTCAGGGCTGCGTAGAGAGAAGCGGCGAATCCACCTCGCCTCACTTTCACCGAGGATCGGAATCGGTGAACCCCCAACCCCCCTTCTTGTCCCGGGCACAGATCTGGAGCTCACAGCTCTCCACCTAATCCAGTATTGCCTCTGTGCCCTGGAAAGCTCCCAAACGGCAGAACAGAAGCGCCAGCTCTGATCAGGGTTCCTTCTGGAGGAGTTGCAGCAGCACGTCAGGAGCCCGCATGCCCCCCCACCGAGCTGGAAGCGCATAAAAGCCATCATACAGTTTTTATGCCAGTATCAATTATTCAGTGGGTAGATTGAGCCTGACTGCGCCAGCGTCACGCTGCCGGGTCTGTGCGGAGTGGGCTCTGGTGGAGGAGCGGAGCGTTTACACCTTCAGCGCTGTAATCCCATAACCCCTCGATGGGGCGTAATGAAATGACAGCGAGGTTCATAAAGGCCTCGCTCGAGCTGTGCATAAATGTTTATTTATGGTGTCGCCATTCAACATTTAAGACCTTGAGCTGGAAACTTTTCCAGTCATGTTGGGTGAAGTTATCTTGCCATTTGTGTGTATATTCGTGCGTGCGTACGTGTGCATGCCTGCCTGTGTGTGTGTGTGTGTGCATTCGTGTGCATTTGTGCATTTGTGTGTGTGTGAGTGTGTGAGTGTGCGGAAATCCTGCAAGTACCTGCTCTGTCGGTATCATTTGGGGCACGTAGCTGCCTTTAAGTGATTCTCCTGACCGGCCTGACCGTGGGTGGATATTTTATTCACCGGGACAGATCACATGACCCTGTGTGTCCTCTGCCTCCCGCTCGGGCCGAAGCAGCGGCCGCCAGACGATCACATTTCAGGCTGGCCGCCTCTCCACAGCGCCGGGATAATGGAATCAGGGCCTTGCTTTGTTTCCCGATGCACTCTGCGCTGTGAATCTTTTACACTGGCCCTCCCTGCACTCTGACATTCCGCTGTGTGGTGACATTGTCTGCCGCAGAGTGGAGAGCTCTGTCCGCCACAATAAGTGCGATTGTGTCCGCCATCTTCCACTCGTAGCCCGAGAGAGAGTTGGCTAGAACTAAAGTACTGCACGGCTCTGAACCTTGAGCTAAATGGAATTAGCAGCTTTGTGGTGCATTCAGTGTCTGCAGTGAATCATATGGGCTGTGCAGAACTCCTTTAAAGTGGAGTAACTACCCTGTGATGTCATTCTCTGCAGCCATGTACACTGTTGATTCATATATATATATATGATGGTACTTTTTTTTCTTCTTGGCAACAATCTGGGAAGGTCACAGAAAAGCTTTTGTGACAGTTGGACCATCCAGTTTAAATGGACTGTGTCCATATGTCCAAATTGTTTTCTTCAATACAATACATTTGCATTTGTTAAGTGAAGTTTTATGCCCTAACCCTATACACATTTAATCAGCACTGCCAGACCTACACGACAACCCTCTGTTAAGAACATCCCACATTTTGGATAGTCCTTCTACACTGGAACTTTTAATTAAAGCCATTCCTGATGTGTTTATATTTAGAATGGGTTCTGGAAGAGGGATGGGCGATAATCGCCCCATTGCTCACCATGTTGGCTCTACGCACAACCCACACCTGCTATTGCGGTGAATCATCCATCCGCTGATCTTTTGTGTTTTTGCTCCACGTCATTGTTGTCATTACCTGGCGTATCTCAGGGCATAAAACACAGACAGGTGTGTGCAGGAATGACGTTGTATCTAGGTAACAGGTGTGTGCAGGAGTGACGTTACGTCCAGGTGACAGGTGTAAATCCTGCTGTAATCCGCCACATGGCTGAGCCGGGCTCTACTGGGCTGTATGTCAAAATGTGTTACTGAGGCCAGCTTCACGTTACGCCTAACCTCATGGGCTACGTCACCTGATTTGAACATTCATTGCCATGACGAGCAGTTGATTAGTGAAATCAGGTGTGTTAGTGAAGTGATTAATGGAATCAGGTGTGTTAGTGCTGGGCTGAAACAAAAGCCTGCACACCCAGTAGGTCTCCAGGACCGAACTTGGGCACCCCAGGCTTAGGTTGTGGGTTCGATTCCCATTGGGACCACATGTACTGAAAACCACATGTACTGTTATTTCTTTGTTTTACGCTTAATGCAAATAATTTGGAGTGTTTGTAAAAACTGCTACAGTTTCAAAGAAAAACTATTCGGCAGGAACATTCTGGGCTGTTCGCTGAATTTGAATGCACCTCAGGAGTTGGATATTTATTCTGTATCTGTGCAGGGAGTTTTTGGGATGCCAGTGCCAGTGCCCAACACAGGGGAACAGTAATTTTGTGTCTGATTCAGGGTTCAGTTCATTTCCTTGAATTGATTTGAGCTGATAGAGTAAATCCCCAAACCTGAGGTGCATTCAAATTCAGCAAGCAGCCCAGAATGTCTGTGACAAACTGTTTTCTTTGAACGGTGAAGCTTGAGCAGCTTTTACGAACATTCCAAATTATTTGCATTTATTTGCATCTCCCTCAGGCCAACACCATCAGACATAATTTTTGTCCAGCATACACTGTTTTCAGACCGCTCGCTTATGTTTGCAAACATTCGTGGCAAACAGAAAACTAACGGATGCATATATATTTTTTTTAAGTTTGAAAATATGTGTGAACGTTCACCTTTACTTGCCAATTTGAAAGCACCTCTGGTCTGTTTCCACACAAGTCAAAGTCAAACTGGTCACTAAAATAAAAGTGGTGGTGTGTGGTGATGTCTTAATGGCATTTATGTGGCCTTGCTTGTTTCATAACCATGAGCCTGACGGTCTTCTCACTCCAATGTGGTATAATGTTGACTGCCCAACTTCCGCAGATGTGCTTCGCTAATAAACCAGTGGTCAGTTACCATTGCGGGGTGTCTCTTGTCACCATAAATAACTACATTTAGAGAGAGTGTGTCGGAAGCAGTCTGAGGCATCTCCTTTTAGCTGTTTTCAATTATATCTGGTTTAGGCCTATATATTATTCTAGGTGATCTAGCAATTGTCCACCAAACGCAGATGCTTGGGAAACCTGGGGCCACTGCAATTGATGACAAAACCAACCCTTACACCCAGAGGTTCCCTTCAGAATAACAGGAAGGATAGTCGCCATGGAAACCAGGACTAATCGTTCCATAATGTCTTGTCCACCAAGTGTTATCCACCTTTATAGCCAGAGACACGTTTGATAATGTTTTAAGCTATCTGTATTAATAACAAGCATATAATTGTATTGTTTTTTATTTATTTATTATTTTATGTTTCAGATTTTTTCCTGTTTTTCTCCCAATTTGGTAGTCAATTACACCCTCTATTTCTTTAGATTCGACCACCCCCACAAACTCGCCACCCGTCACTACGGGGCAAGCTAATTCCCAGAGGCTGGCAATGATCCGCCTCCTCCGAGACGGAACTTGCCCATCTACTTTCTAGAGACACCCTTTGCGCTTCTCTGCAAGCTCGTGCTGGGTCACCCTCCCCCTGGGGCGGGCAGCCAATCACTGCGCCCGATCGGGGCTCCCGGCCAGGGCCGGACTGGTGCAGTCAGGCTTTGAACCACGGCTTTGAACCAGGCTTTAGGCAACTTGCATTCTGGGCGAATGCTTTGACCGTTATGCTACCTGAGGCCCCCATTTTATTTTTATTTTATTTTTTATTTTTTTTCCCTCTCCCTGTTCTTCTTGTCATGTTATTTCCACCAGGAAATAATTTTACACTCCTGTATTTTTGTTTGTCCTTTCAGAGGGCGTTCCTCAGGTGTACTACTTTGGTCCGTGCGGGAAGTACAACGCCATGGTGCTGGAGCTGCTGGGGCCTAGCCTGGAGGACCTGTTTGACCTCTGTGACCGCACGTTCTCCCTCAAGACCGTCCTCATGATAGCCATACAGCTGGTGAGGATCTGGGGGGGACCCACCTTATAATTTATCAGGGTTTGGGGGGGGCAGGGGCAATGCCCTTTTAATTCAGGAAATTAATGGAAGTTCAATTCATCAATTGAAAAATCCTCCTAGAATATTGAGGCGTTTTTAAATTCATTAACTGAATTTCAATGAATTTCCTGAAATTTCCTGAATTCAAATGGAATTGACCCCAAACCCTGTAATTAATTAATTTAACCTTTTATTTAAGCTGGTGAGTCTTAATTCAGATGAGTCTTTTTCAAAAGAGACCTGGCCTGGCGAGAAGGTAGTAGTGAATACAAATAGCAAAAAAATTAATTGTAAAAAAAAAAACGATGTGCATCACGATTAGCAGGGACAGATTAGATGACACCAAAAACAGTTGTGTATGTACATGGGAAGCCTCAGAAACCAAAAAACATTTGCCCCCTGGTGGCCATTTTGGTCCACCGTCATTCCTGTTGGATTTCTAGTGTCTCTGAAAGGCTGTGTGATCCTCTGAGTCCCTGTCTGTACTCTGCCCTGTGGCCCAGATAACGCGGATGGAGTATGTGCACACGAAGAGCCTGATCTACAGAGACGTCAAGCCGGAGAACTTCTTGGTGGGGCGGCCGGGGAGCAAGAGGCAGCACACAATCCACATCATCGACTTCGGGTTGGCCAAAGAATACATCGACCCCGAGACCAAAAAACACATCCCTTACCGGGAGCACAAGAGCCTGACGGGCACCGCGCGATACATGAGCATCAACACACATCTGGGGAAAGGTAAGCGTGGTCACATGCTGGTTTTTATTTTTAATCGACAAATCACAACTTTAAAAAAATATATATTTTATGTTTTTCTCCTAATTTGGTAGCCAATTACTCCTGCTGTGCTTAGTTCAATCCCCTCCCTCGTAGTTTTCTGCTGAGACGGCACTCGTCGTGCTGTCGACTGTAATTCCGGCACCCCAGAACCACTCCTGTGCGCAGCGAACTGTGTCGGCTTCCCTCCCCCCTCCCTGGGGCGGACAGCCAATTGACAGCCACTCCCGGCCAGAGCCATCTCTGGCGCGACGGGGCATTGAACCCCAGTCACCGTGGCCAGCGTCGGACGTTGAAACCACTAGACTACGCGGGAGGCCCAAATCACAACTTTTTGAACAGAATCTTCTATTGCGGTGCATAGACCGAGTGTCAAAACCGTTAAATTAGGGGGTCTAAAGTAGCGTAGCAGTCTAATTCATCCGCATTGACTGGCACTTTGCGAGTGTGAGCTACCTATTGCGGTCGCGGTTCGAACTGCGTCACTCCGACTCTGGCCGGGAGCCCCGATCAGGGGTGGCATTTGGCTGTCTGCCCCAGGGGTCTCTTGAATTCGCTAAGCACGCCTAACGTTACTCAATTTCTCTTGAGTTTTTCTCGCTGGTTTCACTTTTAACAGCTCCGCCCAGGGAATCGCACATCGAACACACAGGCATCTGTAAACTCGGTTCCAAATTGTGTTAACTTTCTCCACCTCAGGGAAACAAATGAGACCCGTCAGAGTTATGCTAACGATTGCAAAATGCAAAATGCGGATCTAGTTAGGTGCTCAGCAAAGGCCAAATATAATGCATAAGACCATTATCGATGCCTGTTTTTTTTTTGTTTCTTTTTAAAGATGAATTGATTCATTGTTTGTTAACGTGGGCGAGGATTGATCAAGGAAATTTCTTAAAATTAACATCCCTAATAAAAAGAAAAGAAAAACACTAAATTTTTCTTAAAAGCATCGGGCTGAACAGCATTTAGATTTTTGTATAAAGCTGCAGTGCCATGGTATCGGTTTCAGTTCCAGTCCCGGTGCTGCTCGTTACTGCAATGTAATTAAGCTCATGGGGGAAACGCAGTTGTTGATTGATCCGTGCGAGATGCGAAAGCTGATATCGGTGTCCTCAAGAGTCTTTCATTCTCCTGCAGAACAAAGCAGAAGGGATGACCTGGAAGCACTGGGTCACATGTTCATGTACTTCCTGCGAGGCAGCCTCCCCTGGCAGGGCCTGAAGGTAGGAAGTGACATCACTCAATTTGGAGCTCTTTCCTCTTCACGCACAAATGAGCTGATTCAGGTTACTTTTGCAGATTGTATGACCGGGCATGCACTAATCCAGTGGTGGTATAAACGTTTGCCCTTTGAGAGCTGCAGGGTGTGCCCTTGAGCAAGGTACTGCTTCAGTAAAAATATCCAGCTGTATAAATGGATTGCATGTAAAGAAATGTAAACTGTAAGTCGCTCTGGATAAGAGCGTCAGCTAAATGCCTGAAATGTCAATGTCAAATGTGTGCTGGTTTTCATTGTTACTCAGCACTCAATTAAAGCAGGTTGATTACACAGTTAACTAACCTCACCTGGTTTCTTAGGTCTGAATTGTTTGCTGACTTTATGGTGAAAAGAAAAAATACTGCCGTCCTATAGCCCTCCAAGGGCAAGAGTGAATAATGCCACTGGATAAGTGCATGCCCTGTCATACAATCTGCAAAAGTAACCTAATTGAGACCAGCAAAATATCTATTCTGGGGAGAAATAAACATCAGAATCTACTTGTTAACTTGAAATATTACTGCCTTGCACAACCCTCAGTGGTTAAAACATACAAAAACACAATGCTTTTCTGTCAAGTTAGCTTCCTGCTGCAAGGAAGTACATTGCTTTCAGATAAACCTCCTTCTGAATAGACACATGCCATATTGTAGTGTAGTTCTGCCTCTTGGGTCTGTGTTGATAAAAGCTATACTGCTCATTTGTGTGTAAACACAGGGCATAATCAAGAGCCCTGTCTGGATAGGGGATTTTGTTACTTGTGCAGATATTTGCTTGTTTGATAAATGGTGACATGAGTCTTTGGAAACTATTTATCTGCTGTTTAAAGACAGGTTTATACATGTCACTCACTGCACAAGCCACTGTGTGGTTCTTTGATCACCTACGCAATGATTTAAAAGGCCTCCGCCTACCTGTCCTATTGTACAGCTTCCAGTGCTGGAGTCCTCGCTGTTAGCTGATGGATTGCCCCTTCAGATTTCTTTATCTGAAGTGTCTGATCTGTCCGGATCTGAAGGCTAGTTTATGCTTTACGAATCTGCGTACCTGTGAGGGTCCGTGACAACCAGTTTTGGACAAACGCAGCTGTGCACGACTATTGGTTGCCTAACCCATGCAAGAAAGTCTGAAAGCTACGCTACTATTTAAAGACCACTTTTAGTGCAGAAGGATTTAAAGTTGTTTGAAAAAAATGAAAGCGGTCTTTCAGGAGGAAACACAATGGATAGCGTTTGCATTTTACGTACAGTAAAACCAGTTCCTGCAGTGAGTGGTGTGTTTAGAGACATGAAAGATTACAGGTTGATATTTGTTCGAGGTTCCGATTGGAGAAAAAGACATGGTTTCTCTCTCCATTGTAGGCGGACACACTGAAGGAACGGTATCAGAAAATTGGAGACACCAAGCGAGCCACGCCCATTGAAGTTCTCTGCGAAAGCTTCCCAGGTCAGTGCCTCCGACCGCAAAATGGTGCCTCCATTTCCCCTTTCAGGGCAACTCCGAAATGGTGCCTCCATTTCCCGTTCCAGGCCGACCGCAAAATGGTGCCTCCATTTCCTGTTTCGGGGCAATCACAAAATGGTGCCTCCATTTCTCCTTTCAGGATGACCGCAATGCTCCCGGTCATTAATTAACAAACAACGTTTCAACCTACATGGTCTTCATCAGGTAGATTATTAAGACTGTGTAGGCCGAAACATAATTCATTTAATTTGTACGTTCTTCTACCTCACAGCAAAACACTCACTGTTTAAATCAACTCTAACAAAGTTCATTTAGATCTTAACTGAATTTATACAACTCCAATAGGGACGAAATGTTCTCTATCAGAGTTGATTTGACCCTGAACATTTTTGCTGTGGTGTTTCTCTGCTCTATAAAGCAAAAACAGAAACTCACTAGCACTGGGCCCACTGTTTAAAGTTGTTGTTTTTCTCATCTCTAGTAAGTACAGTAGTATTTTATTCCTGTTTTCCTCCTTACCTGCAGAAGAAATGGCCACGTATCTGCGCTATGTGAGAAGACTGGACTTCTTTGAGAAACCCGACTACGACTACTTGAGGAAACTCTTCACCGACCTCTTTGACAGGAATGGCTACGTATTTGACTACGAGTACGACTGGGTCGGCAAGCCACTCGTGAGTGTCCCTGCTGCTTTGTCTCTGCCCGGCGACACACGGCTCTGCTGATTGGCTGAAATTGGCCAGTGCCCTCATTCCTACAGGGCCAATGATCCCGTGCATGCTTTACTGGAGGCTTTCCACCTCCTGACAAATGGCCAGGAAAGAACCAGTAGTGTCACTTGTTCTCCCAACTACTGAATACAAAATAATTGGAATCATTGAGTAATTGTTTCTTCTTTAAGTGGTGCAGGGGGGGGACACTTTGAGAGACTGAAATTGTTGCTTCCATTCTTTGTGAATGCTGCATGCATTTGTGTTGATTTCCCTTTTTGTGCCACGCCCACAGCCAACCCCAATTGGCCCCATCCCCAGTGACACACCCCTTCAGCCCAGCAGCCGAGACAAAGCACAACAGCAGACCAAAAACCAGGTGAGAAACCCCGCCCCCTCCCATACTCACTCAAACACTCAAACATCCAGGTTGCCACAGCGCCCGCACATGCACCCCCGTCGTCCTCTTTATCTCCAGGCTGTTGTCACGGCATCCGTCTCCTCTCCCTCCCTTGTGGGAAACCTGAGCTCCTCTCTTGGCCCGGCTGCAGGAAGTCATTGAGTTGGCCTTTTCCATCAATTTCCTCTCCTTGATTCATCCTCTCGTACACTGTTTGGCCTGATTGAGCTTCAGGGCTTCAGCCCCCGGCCCCGCCACTAAGATGTCTTAGAAAGACAGAATAATTGTCATCGTTGAGATTCAGAGCTTGATGGCTGTTAAACAGTTTAGCGACTGTGTCCTAGACGACGTACAGAGAATATTGAAAGGTTTTTTTAATTTTTTAATTTAATTTTGTACGGTTTCTCCATGGGACAGGCCCTCCTCGCATCCATAAAATGCACTTTTCACACCAGAAAAGACACGGAAACCGTATTCCATGTGTGTTCGACATGCATTCAGCCACCATGTAGCACCAGCATTTTAATCCCCCTCTCCCCTGTTAGTTCTCATTCGTGTAGTATTCACATTCTGTGAGGGTTGGCACAAAGCACAGCAAACACATGATGTTCCTGATAAAGCTGGCTCCATGATAAATTAGGTGTTGTGAAGTTTCACTAATATCAAGATTTATGTAAATGAGACATTTAAGATGTTGGTGAGGTGGTAATGGTGGCTGGAAGGATATTTTCTTCAAACTTTGTCAAACCATCTTACAGACGGAAGCCTGAATCATAGTGATAAACAACTGGCTTTCCTGTACGAGTGTGAGCTGCCTGTCAGGGACGTGGTTCGAAACCCATCTCTGCCAGACCGCCCCTGTCCGTTAGCCCTGATCGGGGGCGGCATTTGGCTGTCCGCTCCTGAGGGAGGCAGGAGGGTGGTCGACACAGACTCGCTGTGAAACACGTAAGGGTGTCTCCAGAAAGGGGGTTGGTGAGTTCCGTCTCGAAGGAGGCAGATCATTGCCGGCCTCGAAGATTAGCTTGCCCCGTAGAGACGGGCAGCGGGTTCGTGGGGGAACTATCTATTTAATCGAAATAGAGGGTATAATTGGCTTCCAAATTGGGGAGAAAAACATGAAAAAATCTGAAACAAAATTTATTACAATTCAGACGGTCTCTGAACTGTCCTTTACTGCTTCTCAACAGATATGCAATGTAGTTTAAAGCTTAAAACAAATACAGTTTATACAACTAGTGTAATGCAAAGATACTTTGAACAGTAGCCAGAACTAAGTTGCAACATGTGTGAATTCACCCATTGAAATGATCATGGTTAATTATCTCTGATTAACATTAGAGTTCATATATTGTCAACCAGGTGTTTTCATTTTGATATTTAATCTGGTTAATCTGATATTTAATCTGGTTTTCTCACCATTGAGAGTAACAATCTTTTTTTTCTTCCCTTTCATAAATAAGACCACTCAACATTAACTCAAATTATGTTAAATTATTTATTTATTTTTTAAACACCCAACAATGTTAGTTTTAATGGTAAAAACAGCCAATAGTTGTTGGCTTTAAGGAAAAACACCTACATCGTCAGCTTTAAGGAAAAACACCCACATTGTTAGATTTAAGGAAAAACACCCACATTGTTATCTTGAAGGAAAAACACCCACATCGTTAGCTTTAAGGAAAAACACCCACATTGTTAGCTTTAAGGAGAAACACCCAATGTTAGCTTTTTCTGACCCTGGCACTTTTGTTCACCAGCCTTCATCCTTTCTGCATGTTTTTAGTGTGGTTCTCTTTCACTCTCTTCCCTTTCTTTTTCCACTTCTGTTAGCGTAGTCTTTATTAACATGCCTGCTCCTGCATGGAAGATGTCTTCTGTAATTTTTTTGTTTGTTTTTCTTTATTCACTCCCTGAACCCACCCTCCCGTGAACAAAAAAAAACAAAAAACAACAACCCCCCCAAAAAAAAAAACACCTTTTACCCCCTCTTCCATAACTCCCTTCCCCCTCTTGCTGTTGCGCCAGTCGCCCGAACCCAAAGGAAGTGAGTCCCAGCCCACTCCAGTGACCAATAGGGAGCTCCTGGGGTCCCATCTCACAGCTGATAGGCTGGGGGGCTCTGTCCAGGTACTGCTTGTGCACTGTGCTGCATGGCTTTTTCCTCTCTCTCTCACTCTCTGCATGCCCCATCAGCTGCATGTGAGCTCACCTACACAGGACTCTGTGGCTGTACAACATGGATGTGATAAAAGTGGAGGTGTTTGTGGTCAGTCTTATTACTTTATTTAAATTTTTAAACATTTTTTTAAGGCCCCTTCCCCCTCTCATTTTTCTCAATGTTTTTCCAAAACAACTTCCAAAATTTTTATTTTTCCCCAATAAAGTGTGTAGATGTTTTTTTTGTGTATAAGGGGCGGTATGTTTGAGCTGCAGTAATCAGCTGTGATGTTTCTGCGGCTGCTTCCTGTCTGCAGGCCGTAGGGGGAGGTGTTTTTCTTGCTGGTGCCCAGAAGCAGACAGGTTTGTCTGTTTGCGGGGCACGAGTTGGCAGCAGAAGTCCAAGAGAAAGTCTGTTCTCGCACGTTTCCCTCCATTCTCTACACAGCTCTCAAAAGTATATATAATAACATAGCATCTTAAATACAGAAATATATTTTAGTGTGAGAAGGGGGGGAAAAAGGATTCCTGCTGCAAACTTTAATGCGCCTAGTGCCATCTAGTGCTAGGTGTGGGAATTGCACCCATTTACTGTAGTGCCTGGCTCTGTGTGTCAAGGTGCGAAGTAAAGGGGTGACACAACCGAACAGGACAATTCCATTTCTCAAAGAGAAGGCCGGATAACCGAGCAAATCCTCTTATGTTCTCAAAAATGGCTAAATTCTTGTTACCTCCAGTGCGCTAAGGCAAAATGAGCTTGTTGTCTGTGTCGCTGGTGGGACTGCAAGTCCATCGAGCTCAGGGCACGTGACGGGTTTCTCACCTCCCCTCTGGCGATGTTGTCGTGCTCCTGTGCAGGTAATGAGCTCGACGAATGGAGAGCTGAATACTGATGACCCGACGGCCGGGCACTCCAACGCCCCATCACGGCGCCTGCTGAGGTGGAGGTGGCTGACGATACAAAGTACGGAACGTGCTCCGATTTCTCCCAACGCACCGGTTGTTGTCGTGTTTTAATTCAGCTCTGCGTTTGTAGATGAGGGATTCATCCCTCTGTTCTTCATGGGTTTAGTTTGAGTTCTCTGATACTATCCAGACCTGTGTCAAATATATATTTTAAAAAATACTTTAACTCTTTTGACACCAATTCCTGCCGATTACTGGCTTTTTTTTTTTTTTTTAAGACCGATTTATTTTGCCCAGTATTCAGAACAAAATTATTCTTTGTTTCATTGAATGTTTTTAGGGATATGTAGGAATGTGTTCAGTCTTTACCAGCATTTGAGTATTTCAAATATGAATTTTACCCAGGGCTGGTAGTAGCACATGAGCACAGTATTGATGTTTATGAAATTGATATGGCTGGTATATATATGATTTGAAAAAGGCCCCTAATATTGATGATTGAAAACTTTGAAATTGTGTTAATATGATTGTGTACATGTTTCTCCTCTCTGTGTTATGAATACAATATAAAATTAATCAACATTCTGTTGAATTGACCTCCTGTAAGTCTTAACAATGTTCTCACTGTCTGTTCAGGTGCTGTTGTTTCTTCAAGAGGAGAAAGAGGAAAGCCCTCCAGCGACACAAGTGAGGAGACCCCCTCAGAGAGAACTTGAAACATTCTGGTCACTGTCAAGTTTTAAACGGAAGCTAACTCACAAAACCCCCGTCTCTCTCTTTCTGACTTTTGGTTGGTGCGCCCCCTCCTCCCTCCTCCCCCTCCCTCCCCCCGCCCGCCCCCCCCCACCCACTGGCGCTCAAAGGAACGCCGTTGTCCCATCGGTCGAGTGGGCCAAGCGGCAGACTGTGGTTCCTTTTTTTTTTCTTTTTTTTAAAAAAACAACAAAACAAAACAAGAAAAATAAAGAAACATAAGTTACATACCTAAAAATGGGGGATTCAGTAAAAAAAAAAAAAAAAAAAAAAAAAAAAAAAAAAAAAAGTAACAGTAACAATGATACACGAAATACGAAATACCGTGACGTGAACATTAAAAAAAAAAAAAAAAAAAAAATACTGTTTGAAACAGTTGTTGTATCCTAGATTCCATACAGAACATTAACTGTACAACGGCCATTGATCTGGGGGCGAAGCGCATGAGCAGGTCGAGAGAAAGCAATGTGTTCCATAGAAATAGTGCTTATTGTGGGATCAAGGTAAGAGGCAAGAATGAACTTTAGTAACAGTTACCCAAGAATCAGTGAGAAAAACAGGACTCGTTTCATCTAAAATCAGAATTGGAGGATTTTTATGTAAATTCATTAGGGGGGGTTTTTCTTTTCCTTTTTTTGTTTTACATTTTGTAAATTCACTAAGTTGTTTTCAAGGTTGGCTCTCCCTCCACTGAAACAAGCTTTTACTTTCATGTTGTAGTGTTCAGGAATTTTTGTTTTTCTTTTCTTTTTTTGTTTTTCCCCTTGTTTCTTTTTTTCTGTCAATGTGGACTTTGTAGCACAGTCACTGGCCTCAGGTACTGTGGAAGATTGAGAGAAAAAAACGATATTAATCTCTCTTTAAATTGCACTTTTGGAAAAAAAACAGAAAAGAGTGGAATTCTGGGCTTGAGATTCACAAACAACAAGTAAATAAAGGTTGATCCAGGAAGGCTCCTTCACGAGGCTGATCTGTGTGTAATAGCCCAAATGTCCATTTCAATGAAAAAAAAGAAAAAAAATGTCTCAGTTTTTATTTCTCACATCAGAATAATTTACCAGGAAATCATAGTTTGTGCCTTTCCAAGTAAAATGTTTAAAGCTCCAGTAAATGTCCTGCAATGAACTTTTATCTGGACCATGTTGCAATGGTTTTGTATTGCGTCTGTGTGTGTGTGTGTGTGTGTGTGTCTGTGTGTGTGTGTGTGTGTGTGTGGGTGTGTGTGTGTGCGTGTGTCTATGCGTGTGTGTGTGTGTGTGTGTTCGCGCGCGCATGTGCACATATATATGAGTTTGTTTGTGTGTGTGTGCGTACGTGGGTACACACTCACGCATGTGTATGTGTGTGCAGTCATGCACGTGTACGCGTGCGTGTGTGCGTATGTCTGTCTGCCCTCACGCCTGCCATTCAGTTTGCATGTGTATTCTCCTGCTGCCTTTCTCTGGTCCCACCACCGCTGCTGCTGCTGCTGTCGCTGTCCTGCCCTGCGCCAGTCCGCTCCTCCCGTGCTAATGACAATCATGGAGTTTACACAGTGGTGTAGTTACTGGTTTTGTGTTCCTGAGTGCTGCTTTGTGAGACGTGAGACTGCTGGGACTGAAAGAGCCTCTGCAGGGTTGGGACTGGGAACCTCTAGTCCTCAGGGACAGCAAAGTCCTGTATTTCCCCCCTCACAGCCAATATTATTCTGTCTCGGCCAACATTTACCACGGGCGAGCTTTGGGTTGCGTTTCAAAACACCAGGTCAGAATCAAGGACTGGAATCGCCGCACTCCTTGGATTGTGGATACACACAGTCGTGTGTGTGTGTGTGTGTGTGTGTGTGTGTGTGTGTGTGTGTGTGTGTGTGTGTGTGTGTGTGTGTGTGTGTGTGTGTGTGTGTGTGTGTGTGTGTGTGTGTGTGTGTGTGTGTGTGTGTGTGTGTGTGTGTGTGTGTGTGTGTGTGTGTGTGTGTGTGTGTGTGTGTCTGTCCTTTTTCTGCACAAAGGAGGTGAAAGGACCCCCCCACATGTATGCCTGCACTGTAGCCATGGTGACTGTGTCCCCCCCTCCTTGGAGAGCCCTACTGTTGGGTGTAGATAAATGACCTAAAATGAGATGTTTTGAGGAAACTTGGTGCTGTGTGGTCGGTATCATGTACATGCCTGCTTTAAATGCTCCCCTGTGGTATACAACAGGTCCCTTGCTTTAGTTGTCACTGTTCAGGTACCCTTCCCGAGGAGGGGTGTCCACTACAATGTTCCTCTGTAATTGCAGGCTTTCACATTCTTCATTTGAAAACTGTATCTCTCCTATAATTCATTCAGCTTTACAAACATTGCTTTTTTGAGCTGTTCCTCATTTGCCCAATTATACCTGTTTGTTGAACCAAAATTCAGCCAAGAGAGCTCTTAAAAATTCCAATTGGCTGAGCAAAATAAGAGGGTTTGGGTATAAACTGCTAACAGATTTATATCTGTGGAGCTTTTGTCTGTCAGTCCCGTGATCTCGACAGTAGTCCTCTGTCTTGGTTGAATCACCGTTCAAGAAACGTATAATAGGCATAATTCTTGTTTATTAAACAAAGTTAATTGCAAAATTAGAATTAATTTTAAATGAAGGGTGTTAATATTTGAAACAAATATATAGGGGGTTCGTTGTCTTTACCGAAGATACCTCACCGACAGGAACTTGGACTTGATGTTTCTCTACTCATTTATTTTTTTGGCACATACTTTGCATATACTTAAAACCATGAACTGCAAGTAGTCTTAAAACAAAATCGTGAAATCGATGTACTTCATATTTATTAAAGAGTTTTATTCCTTCTCGAGTTCAAGGGGGGTTTGTCCCATGCACAAGGCCTTTAACGAGTGAGGTGTAACCCTTTCTCTGTTCAATGACCCTGGTTGAAAGGCACTATACTACTGTAAGTCTGTACTGTAAATATGCTGTTCCACTCCCTTCTTCAAACAGTATATAGGGCAAAGGAGTAAAAGTGAGTCATGGGCATGTGAGCTCGAGCATATTCTGAGTCAAATCACCTCCCTTTGGATTCAACACAAGGTTATGCGAGTGGATCTAAAATTGAATGGTTCATATGGGGGGGTGAGATGTTGAGATTGTGTTAAATTGTACCCCTCAGTGCCACTTTTGTCTATCATAAAGGGGATTAAGGTCACAGCGGTAAAGAAAAAAGAATATATGCGTGACCAGATATTTTTCAAACTAACTGGTTAGCTGACTAGATTCAAACTGAAGTAACCATGAAAGATAGGTAAACTTTGAACATTGGGGGCAGAAACTGTGTGCTGCTCTCACCCCCCCCCCCCCCCCAAAATGTTGAAATGAAACCTCATAACCCCCCTGGTGTGTGTGATAAAATGTTACAATGTTTGTTTTTGTGAAGTTCACCTTCACAGGTATTGAGTCCATAGATTGAAGGTAACAATGGGTTTGGATAATGGACTTTTTAAAAGGTTACGGAAAGTCTTGACAGCAACTCAATCCATGAGCCTAAGTGGATGAACTTGTGCCATAAAGCTGTGGTCTTCCTGAGAGATTAAAACGAAATCCGTTACACAACACACACACACACACACACACACACACAAAGGCAATGTGATTACCCGCCCTTAATTTCAGATGAGCTGCTTTCTTTTAAGATTCACAGCACTCAAGGCGACAACTAAAATGATTACTACCGGTAGGGTTGGATCAAAAGTCGTATCTGTCCACTGATCCCCTTCATTACCACAAAAGACATTTCAATTACAATATAAAGTACAAAAGCACTTTATTGTAATTTAAATGTATTTCGTGCTTAGTATTGCCAAATGTGGTCACTCCGGGTGCAACCTGCTGAGTGCACAGCCATGCGTGTATGTTTGGTGAGATCAATGTTGGGGCCCTAACTTTATGGCAGGGAAGATACAGTATTTAGAAAGGGTGGTGAAGAACACCATTGTTGTGCTGAGATAATTTACAGCAGGGGCCTTCAACTGGGGGGTCCAAGGCAGGGCTTACAATATACTAATAAGAATGACATTTATTTTAAAATTCAGTTCAATCTTAGTAACCAGTTTTCATATCTTATTGTTGCTTTCGGTGGTTTGAACAACACAAAAACAACCAAAAAAAAAAAAAAAACAGACTAGCAATAAGTACAAATGTAATAGCAGGTCCCTGGTCTTCTCCTTTTACCAGGTGGGGGTCCCTGGGCAAGAAAAGGTTGAAGACTCCTGAATTACAGTACATAACAGTATATCACAACGCCAACATTTTATAATCTCCTTGCTTGTCCGTTATTACAAAAACCTGGTTTGAGATTATCTGTTCTTCCACACCACCTCAGCATTGACATGGTAATGGCTTATTATTGTGAATTAGTCATGATGGTGGGACTGAATAGAATGTGTATAAACCCAGTGTTCCCGTCATCTTGCGCTTTTTCTGGTCAAACGGCTGGTGCTATGCGTGGGTGACACTGGCAGCAGTTTCTGTTTCACTTGGAATTTGAGAGGGAAACAGAAGTGAAACTAGAGCCCTTTGCCAAAAACAGCAGTGATTTGGGTTTTGACTCACGAAGGCAGAATCACCCTTCAGTGGCAGTGAACAAATGGAAGTACACATACTGATGCAAGCTACTAAGATTATTAAAAATATATATATAAATTGATCGGCTGTCCGCCCCCCAGGGTTACGGTCGACGGCCTGGTGAGTGCCGTATCGGAGGAGACATTACTTCGCCTTCGTCACTACCGGTCGCAGGACTACGGCAGCGAACTCACATTACTAGGTGGGGGGGGGATTGACATAAAATAGCGGGTCTAATTGGGTCTAATCTAAATTAAACACAGAGTAAAGTTAACGAGTTTTGGTTTAAAAGTCAGTATCAGTGAACTTGAAGATGCATCCGTTGTATCACATATTTCAAAACTAGTAACTTACTAAATTGGATGGAAATTTGATCTTAACATGACTTCACTCTACAATCATAAAAGGCAATACAATATTTTCGGTGGTTAAATGTACAGTCCACGTTCTATAAAGAAACACTGCGTTTACCATTCCGCCTACCTCACGTGACGTGATTGGTCAATGTTTGGACGCAACCTTGGATGACGCGCTATACGAGGCAGGTGATGCGATGATGGTTGAAAAACATTCGCAACATGTGACCGTGTTTTCTTTGTATCTTGTCGGTTAGGCAGATACCTTTTGGGGGGCAGTGGGAACTATGCTATCGTGTAATGATGAGGTTTATGCTTTTGAGAGAAGCTCGTTTCGCTCCGTTGCGGTTGTCTTTTTCACTTGTATTTCTGGATTTAGTTTCCATTTAAACCGAATCATCTGATCTCGGAATAGGATACGCGATCCTTGCGACCTAATTCTAATATGATGACCGTGTTAAGCGTAATTTCGGACATCTAAATATTCTGACATTAGCAGCCGACGAGAGAAGGAGAGAGACCGCTTTCTGTCGGTGGCGAAATTGCTCTCATCCAAACAGCAGTATCCCACTAACATGCTTTAGATCATATCAAAGCGTAACTAACAGACAGGCAGCCGGCGATTCCGCAACCTCCGACAAACTGAACCGAACTGAACAAACTCTGAATACATAAAGGCAACTGATGATGCATTTAAAGTTAAATGGTCCAATTTATTGATAAACTGTGTACAATCGCAGAACGTTGTTTAAAGGCAATTAATTAACCATGTCAGACGAACCGCTTTCCCTCCCACTCTTAAGACGCCTGAGTTACGCGGTCGGACACTTTCTGAACGATCTGTGCGCCTCTATGTGGTTTACCTACCTGTTGGTGTACTACCACTCCGTGCTTGGATTTCAGAACACCTACGCAGGTGTGCTTCTGCTAGTTGGACAGATAGCGGACGGCGTCTGCACACCCCTTATCGGATACGAGTCCGACAGGACGCCGGGCTGTGGACAATACGGAAAAAGAAAGACATGGCACCTCGTAGGTGAGTGTTGGGGACCATAAAGAGTATTTAGGGTGTATGTAGTTCCTGAAACTCTTTCACTTTCAATTTTAAATGGTTTAAATTGAGTGTATAGAAGGCTATTGCGTACCAACAGGACATGTCTATGACAGCAACACTAGGATCAGAATCGGATTAATCCATGTGTTTCTGCTGTGTTGATAAGTACATACCTTAATGACTGTTCTCAAGAATAATGTTTGAGTGCCATAAAACTTTGAGGTGAATTGTAAAAGTGCATGTTGTTCTGTTTCTGAAATCAAAAACAAGTCAATGATTTCCTCTTGAGTGGTCAAAGGTAATACAAATCAAATGATGCAATGAAACACTGTCAGAGTCACATGTGAGTCTATCTCCATTGTGACAAGTGGTGTTAAAATATGTGAAAACTTAACACTATGTCCCTAAACGGAACACTGGACTATGCACACAGTCATGCGCCAAATCTAAAAAGGGGCATCTTGATTGGGGTGATATAACTATGCTGTTAAGGTTGTTGTCATGGCGTTCTGTTCTTTTGTCAGCGTGAGCTTGACAAAAGAGTGGTTCGGTTATTTGAAGTACCTGCACTTTTTTATGGTGTAATTTTCCTTCATGAAATGCATGTGGTAAAACAGCTGACAAACCATACACCAAAATGAGGTGAGCCCTGTCTGGACCAGCTTCTCTAGTGAAGGAGGACAAAATTATCCTGTGCTCGCCTACAGGAAGCTCATTTGGTTAGAATCAGAGACCCCTGAGGTATTCAAGACCAGGCTTGACCCAGTGCTAGATAGTCCCTGGGACAGAACTGGCCAAGGTTGGCCATACCCATTTCTGGATTTCATGTCAACTTCTGCTCTGAATGATCAGTTAATTAGACCGGCCATTTACATGATCTGATATTTTCACTAAAGTGTCTTGATATGCTCATAATATTACGTGTCATGTTATATTTCGTTAAGTGCCGTAGTGGGACCAAAGGGAGTTTGAGGACATAGTGTTCAGTAATTTGGGGAATTTCAGCTCAGTTTGTAGACATAGTGTTCAGTCACCATGGGGATCTCAGCTCAGAAATGAGGGAATGTCTACTTTGAGCTAAGATGCAGTTTAAAGAGGTGGGGTTTTAGTTTGGGGCGGAATATTCACAGAGACTGACTGTAGTGGGGAGCTCATTCCACCACTGTGGTGCCAGAGTAGAGAAAAGCAGATCTGGGATCATTAAACATCATCAAACATTCTTATGTTCTCCTGTTCCTTTCACACTAAGGCTGAACCTGTTTCCATTTTCTGTGGTCACCGGGCACCTGACTGCATTTCTCTCTTCTTGCACTTCCTCTTCATTCCTTTTTACAAGCTCAAGAGGCTGCCTTGTCAGCCTTCAGCCTTGGAAGTATCTCAGTATCTTATATGCTGATCTGAGGTCAGCAGGCTGGTTGAGTATGTTTATCTGACAGGGGTCTGGAAGGGTGACATGATAATCACAGTGGAGTTCTATGTCTGCATGGTAGATCTCATTCGGGGTGAGGTCCAGTTTGAGGTTCTGGTTTCCGTCGCAGATTTATGGCCAAGAGGCCACTCAACTCCTGGTCCAGGCCCTGGTGATCTTACGTCAGGACTACTGTAATTCCTTGCTGGCAGGCCTTCCGGCCTGTGCCATCAAGCCACTGCAACTAGTCCAGAACGCTGCCGCTCACCTGGTGTTCAACCAGCCAAAGTTCACCCACGTCACCCCTCTACTCTCCTCTCTGCACTGGCTCCCCATCGCAGCACGCATCAGATTCAAGTCACTGGTGCTTGCCTTTCAAGCGGCCAGAGGTACTGCTCCCCCATACCTCCAGTCACTCATCACTCCCTACACCCCTCCCAGACCCCTCCGCTCCGCCTCCTCTGGCAAACTGACTGCCCCATCCCTCCGGGCGCCTGGCAGCCGCTCCTCGCGGTCTCACCTCTTCTCTGTCCTGATCCCTCGCTGGTGGAACGACCTTCCACAATCGGTCAGGACCGCGGAATCACTTGCAATCTTCCGCAAGAGACTCAAAACCCACCTCTTCAGACTCCACTACCACTGAACTCTGTCCATCTAGCTAATTTGTCGTCACCCCTGTTTAGTTGTTTTACACCACAACATACAACACTATACTCCAAAAAAATAAAAAAATAAATACACTAACCTTTTCCTTCCCAGTGTTACAGGTATGGTACGCAGATGCCTGCAATGATGTCTATCGCTGTATTACTGCACTGATCTCGTGCGCTAACTATGATTGTTCCCACCATGTATTAATGCACATCTTGTAAGTCGCTCTGGATAAGAGCGTCTGCTAAATGCTTAAATTGTAAAATGTAATGTAAATGTCATGGGGAAGGGCTCCTCCTGATAGCCCTGTCTGACAGCCATGTGGACGGTGAATGTTTTCAGGGCCGCTTGTCCTGATTTTGCCAAGTGAGGAGTGTTCCTGGGTCATCATCATTTCTTGTTCCAGGATCAACAACCCTATCAACCAATCAAACACTGGACAGATTTTTTGACATCATCAACATCACTAGTTAGTAAATGACTACCTGCGCATACACCGTAAGCACACAGGGTGTTAGCTAACCTGATTCTTAATATTCTGGATACTACAGCCGATTACTCTTAAAGATAATTTAATTAGTTATTAATAAAATGTCAAAAAGAACAAATCTTTACTTTGCTCAAGCAATGCACAAATTGGGTGATGGCAAATGTTGACGATGTCAAAAAAGCTGTCCTGTGTTCGATTGGTTGACAGGGTTGTTGGTCCTGGGACAACAAATGATGATGACACCGGAACATTCCTCACTTGGCAAAATCAGGATGAGCTTTCAGGGCCTCTTCCTTCCCCTGTGGTCTCTCAGGAACGGTCAGCGTGCTGGTCTCCTTCTTCTTCATCTTTAACCCGTGTCCCGGCTGTGACGAGTACACCCCGCAGTGGGCCGGCCTCACCTACTTCATCCCCTTCATCATCATCTTCCAGTTCGGCTGGGCGGCCACCCAGATCTCCCACCTGTCACTCATCCCCGAGCTGGTCTCCTGCGAGCATGCTAAAGTGGAGCTCACTGCATACAGGTACCTCGCGGTAACCCTCAGGGTTGGGGAGGGGGGTGGTGACCAGATGTCCTCACGGTAACTGGTAGGGTTGGGGAGGGGAGGGTGATCGGATGGGCATTTTGACTCTTTGTCCCATGTTGAATCACAGATGCAATAACTTCCTTTTGGCCTTTGTTGATAGTTTACTGAGGAAGTTCATACAAAAAGCAAGGAAAAGCTGGCAAATTGCATTTGAATTTTGAGGGGAAAGTCCCTGGATGACTAATGTATTTATAACAAGAAGTGTATTGTAGTGTAATGGTTATGGAACTGGACTTGTAACTCAAAGGTTGCTGGTTGAATTCCCAGGTTGAATACCCTGTCGTTGTAGCCTTGAGCAAGGTACTTAACCTGAATTGCTTCAGTACAAATATCCAGCTGTATAAATGGATTGTATGTAAAGAAATGTAAACTGTGTAAATGGCTCTGGATTAGAGCATCTGCTAAATGCCTAAAATGTAATGTAATGTAAATGTGGTGGTCCTTCTGCATGCTTTAGGGGAAGCCCTCCAAAATTATTGTATTTTTCCTAATATGAAAGGCCAGTGGAAATCACCTCTTATGTTTACTGATAAGTTGCAAGTGAGCCTGTTTGTATAATACCTTATGCTATCTATGGTCTCAATGCATAACATCAAAAGGTAACGGCAGTTACATGCTTTTAAAATGTTATGATGGACTTAATGTGTACAATGCAACCAAATGCATGCATGAATTTCAGATAGTGGCCATTCAATTGTTTTCATATAAATTAGAGTTAATTTTTTAAATTATTTTATTAAGGGATAAATCAGGAATTTGAGCCTGCAATGCAGCAGTAACATGTACAAAACTGAAATATTATTCATGATGCTATTGTACATTTCTTGCATTGCCTTCACTTGGTGTGTACTGTTGAAAACCAAAGCCTCCTTCAGGACCATGTTAGAGATATAGATATCTCTATGAGTATCCAATGCAACAGAAATCACAGCTGACTGCAGGGAAATGTTTGGACCGCACCCTTTTGCATTCATCAGTGGTAGAACATAAGAAGATGCACATGATCTTGAGAAGAAAAAAAAAAAAATGCAATGATGTCAGGTGTGTCCTAAAAGAAAGCTCTGACTGAGTTCTAGTTCTAATTCACAGTGTTCTATTCTGGAATTGTACAGTTCTTTGAGGATGCCATGAGCAGCCCTTTATGATGTCATCAATTAGAATGAACTAGAATGTCACGGCATGTTCTGGAATAAACATCATAGTGTGACAGTAGTCCTCAAAGGGTTAAGCCTCCACGTTGATTAGTGTCTCCATTAAAGCCACCGTAGAAGCACAGTGACTAATCATTGCCGTGTGAGAGTGTTCCTTGTTTTCAGAGAACTTGTTTTCCGCGTGTTTGTCTCACGACCTGCACAGGTATGCCTTCACTGTCATGGCGAATATCACCGTATATGCTGTGGCCTGGCTTCTCTTTCACGTTGAGGGTGGACAGGGGAATGACCCCTCTGCCGTAGATGGCTTGGGTCGCTCGGACATCCCCATATTCAGGGTGAGAGCTCTGATCAGTGAAAATGTGGGGGACATGGAGGGCAGGCCTTGTTTTTGTCACTGAGCTGTAGTGCTTGGGAAATCAGCTCCCTTTCACACTTTCTGTTTTTTTTCATTCTTTTTCCTTTTTTTTATAATCAAACCACCACCCCCTTCTCTTCTTTGAGGGACGCTCATTTTTTAATTCATTATTTTTATGTTCATGTTCTTTTTTTTGTTTCTTTGTTTTTTTTTCCTTTTTTTTAATTTAAATTTTTTTTCCTTCCCCCACATTCTTACTTCAGGGTATGGCGCATAAGGGAAAAAACTGTGTTACACTGTACAAAACACCTTAACAGACAGTAACAAAAGCAAAACATGGGTCATGGGCAAGTCCAAAAAGTGAAGCTTCCCTGATTGACTTTTTATGCAACAAAGTTACTGTGCAGGTAGTTGAGAGAACCTACCTGCACAGTAGGGGGAAGTACAATTATTAATACTACTGAATTAAGTGGAGAAAAAATTAACGACTTCCGCTGCATCTACCAAAATTAACGACTTCCGCTGCATCTACCAAGTGTCACTATATCTGTTTCTCCCTGTGGTCTCCTCTCATTTAGGACCTGTCCCTTATTGTTATGGGCATCGGAGTGGTGTTCTCGCTGCTTTTCCACCTGGGCACGCGTGAGAAAGATAAACACCTGGAGGAGCTGGGCTCTGAGGAGGGAGAGAGGCAACTCCTCATCACCAACTCTCCGAAGAGCACTCCACCCCGATCACTGCTGCAGTGGAAAGACTGGCTGAGAGAGCCTTCGTTTTACCAGGTGAGACTCACCTGATACCTGTATACGTGTCCACACCAGGCAAGACACACCTGATACCTGCATACGTGTCCACACCAGGCAAGACACACCTGATACCTGTATACGTGTCCACACCAGGCAAGACACACCTGACACCTGCATACATTTTCTACACCAGGTGAGACTCACCCGATACCTGTATACATTTTCTACACCAGGTGAAACTCACCTGATACCTGTATAGATGTCCACACCCGGTGAGACTCACGTAATATCTGTATACCTTTCCACACCAGATGAGACCTCCTGTACACATACCCGCTCTAGTTGAGACTTACCGAAAAGCTCCTGTAAGTCTTTGTTTAAAGCTAGTTTCTTTATCTACTTTCAGGTGGCATTTCTGTACATGTGCACCAGACTGATAGTGAACCTGTCCCAGACGTACATATCTATGTACCTCCTCAACTCCCTGCTGCTGCCCAAGGTAGGCCCACTGTGGTGATGATAATCGCAGAGCTGGTGTGTGAGTTGCATGCCCTTTGACTGAATGATGGTATGGATTATTGAGCATATCTCTGTTTCCTTAACAGAATTACATCGCCACCATCCCCCTGGTGATGTATGTCAGCGGGTTCGTCACCTCCCTGGTCATGAAGCCAGTCAGCAAGCTGGTCGGAATAAGCGTAAGTCGCCACACCTGTCAGGCTCATAACTTCACTTTACTCATAACCATACTGTTCTATGAGCCTGACCAGGTTACGAGTGTGCCTGATAACTTACTCATAACCTTCCATTTCTATGAGCCTGACCAGGTTACTCATAACTGTACAGTACTACGAGTGTGCCTGACCAACTTACTCATAACCTTACTGTTCCATGAGCCTGACCAGGTTACTCATAACCATACTGTTCTATGAGCCTGACCAGGTTACTCATAACCATACTGTTCTATGAGCCTGACCAGGTTACTCATAACCATACGGTACTATGAGCCTGACCAGGTTCACACTCTGATGTGATATAATTATGCCCCATCCAGGGATGTACTTTGCTAATACTAAACTATTGGTGTTCTGACCAATTAAGATCTTGTGTAGGTGGTGCTCCAATTGGAGATGACAATTTAACCTATAAAATAACGCTGGCTAAAACCTGACACGCACAAGAACCAATCAGATTGCGGGAAATCTCACAAACTGTGTTTCCAGGCACTCTAGAGATAGAGTGACTGCATGAGTAACAGTTTATTTTTTGTGTACTGAGGGAAGTGGTTGTCAAATTTAGATTTCCTCTTACATTTACTTTTGTAGAGTGCTCCTTCATATTATGGGATGGTTTCCTTCACCCAGCATATTAATATATTAAAGCTTAATGTTGTCTCAGTGGATGGCAACAGCAGAGTAAATTTGTGAATTTGGATGGAAATGTTCCAAATTATCTTAAACATGGAGACCAACATGAACATCACACATCATGTTCACTTGGATTAAAATTCCAGTCACAATGTATGTGACATTTTTTGCTTTAGTAATGAATGTGAAAGGAAGTACAAGTAATGCTAATTAGCAATCTGTCAAAAGTTGTGTGCATTTACTGTGGACCTAAATATATTCATAAAAATCTAAAATGTTCCTTCCTCTCTCTTAGATGACCTATTTTGTAGGCCTGTTGCTCATCCTGGGGTTTTCCTTCTGGGTGCTGCTGGACATGAATATGGGCGAGTCCATCTATGGGGCCGCGGTGCTCCTGGGTGCAGGATCAGCCACAATTCTGGTGATGTCATTGTCCATGACTGCTGACCTCATCGGGGAACAGACGGTAGGAATTTTCCTGCCTGCGTTAGGATGTTCTATCTGTAACTTTGTCTCTGTGAAAAACACAGTGAAATATAAAATGGCCACTAGTTCCTTAATGAACAGAAGAAACCATTTTGAATGGGAACTGGTGGGTGAGAAATGTACCATTGTCATTGTCCATATGGACCGGACCTGGGTCAAGTACATATTTTAAATATATTTTCTTTAGATGCTGGACATTTTTGAAAACACTCCTGCATATACATTTGAACAAAACTGTTACTAACCAAAATGTACAATCACATGAAAGAAGAATTTTGTTTTGAAAAATTGGTGAATAGATTACTTTATGGGGATTAAATGGCAGCTACTGAGGACAGCACCAAATACTGCAATTTTTATAAAGATTTGAGAACTTTTGAATTTGACCAAGTCTGAGATCTGCTTTGGATAAATAGGTATTTCTTCAAGATTGTAAGATCGTATATTACAATTGTCAGCAAGAATTTTACTAGTGTCTGACATTTTTCTAATAAATGACTGGATCCAGGTCTGATATGGAAATTATTACTATTGTTTAATAATATCACTGATGCATATAGATTTGGTTATCTCTTGCTATCTGTTATACAGTATTTGCTGCATCACATTTTGCTGCAATATTTTCTGCATCACAAATTTATGATGTTTATTATGCTGTCGCAGCCTAAGTTGTTTATCATCATCAACAACGATGCGATTTGAATAAGTGTTTCCTCCCTTATATTATTTTGTCCCACAGCAAAGCGGGGCCTTTGTGTTTGGTGCAATGAGCTTCACGGACAAGGTGGCCAATGGCCTGGGGGTGATCATCATCCAGGGCTTGCACCCCTGCCAGTGAGTCCTCCAGTCCCCTCTTCTTCTGGTGCTTTTGTCCATTTCCCCCTCTTCCCATGATCCTTTGCACCCAGACCGCTTCAGGAAGGCAAATGCTGAAATGTATCGACATCAGTGGTGGACCGTCAGGGCCTGCAAGGCCTTCTCTGCTGGCCTAAAAAATATCTGAATCACAGACTGATGTTAATTATATTTTTTCCATGAATACTTATTAAATAATTCCAAATGGTCTGTCTGCTTCCTTTCATAGCTTTTCTGGTTGCGCTGCTTCCAGACGTGTATTTTCATATTAAAGCATTTAACCAATCACATTTCAGCCATCATTTGTTGCCAGGGTCAAATAAATCTGCCTGGAGGCCTTCACAATCAGTTCTGCAGGCCCTGTAGCATAAAATAAGTGTTGATCAAACTGTTGCTTCAACCAATCAGATTTTGAGTTGGGGACACGAAGGCCTTCTAGAAGGCCTAGGTAACGTCAGCGTATTCACACCCTTTGGTTGGATAGTCAGAGAGTGTCTGACTATGATGTAATGTGATTGGTTAAATGCTTTAATATGAAAATACACGTCTGGAAGCAGCGCAACCAGAAAAGCTATGAAAGGAAGCAGACAGACCATTTGGAATTATTTAATAAGTATTCATGGAAAAAATATAATTAACATCAGTCTGTGATTCAGATATTTGAGCGGACATTTTCAGCCCTAAAGCGAATTAAAACTTATGCCAGAAATACGACAGGGTAGGCTCGACTTTCAGCATTAGCTTCGATGGCGATAGAAAAGGACTTCTTGATGGAACTGAAACACACGGATAATCTGTACGACAGAGTAATTGAACTCTTTTTGAGGAAAGAAAGGGGGATGGATTTTGTGTACAAATAATAAGTACAAATAATAAGATTTTTGGTGAGTAAAATGTTGCTATTTTCCTAAATAATATTGCAATTTTATGAGGTTATTATTGATGATTTTTTATGTGTGTCGCAGCTGTAGCACCCCGGGTTTGTTTCTTCAGTAAAGGCATTTATTCTGGATACACGAGTTATCTATCTTCGATGCAACGGCAACGGGTGTCTGTTCGGTTTGTTTTTGCACTTTGTTTATTTATCTTTCTTCAGTCATGTTTCATTCTCGTTCTGTTCCACGTCTGTCATTGTTCCTGTTCGAGTTCCTCTCCTTGTCTTGTCATGCACTTCGGGAAATTCTATGTTTTGTTTTTTTAGGGAGGAGGAGGAACGCATAAAGAAATCTGCGTGCGAATAAAGCGGAACGTGAGAAGCGTACAGAGATAGGACGAGAGAGAATGACAGCGATAGTTAGAAGCGTGAGATAATTAGTGATTAGTAGTGTTAGTAACTTAATCTAAATCCCTAATGTTAGTAGATTAGTTGGTTAGTACTATATACATCTAACTAATATATACAAAGTGTAATTAGAAAGTAAGAAAAAAACCGAAACATAGAATTTCCTGAAGTGCATGACAGAACGAGAATGAAACATGACTGAAGAAAGATAAATAAACAAAGTGCAAAAACAAACCGAACAGACACTCAAAACATAACAATAAGATGGCTTTTATAGCCATAAAATAGTTATTGAGGGGTGGATTGATTCAGACGGAGCACTACTGAAGGCCTAGGTGTGAAATGCACGGCCCGCCACTGATCGACATTACACAATTTGCACATTAGTATAATGATATGGATGCTTAGATCCTGTTGTTATGTGGGTAAATATATTGAAAGATTTGGAGCTGCAACCTAATCTTTTAAAATGACTTAACGGGGATTGCATTGCAGAACCAAGTACAGTAGTGTATATAAAGTGGTGAGATATTGAGAACTTTGAATTTTGAGTCTGAGATCTGCTTTAGATAAATGGGTATGTCTTCAAGGACATACAGTCCAAGTTAAGAGAGCAGGTTTCAGAGTCAGAAAGGAGAAGTATAGTTTGGGCTTCTTGTTTTGTGGTGTCCTATTGCAGTTCCCCCTGTGTTCTCAGAATTAGAGGATCATTTTCAATGATGTGTCCATGATGTAATGTGATTATTAAGGTCACGCCTTATTGTGAGAAAAAGGGAAAAATGTGACTTTAGAGTCAGGAGTATGCAAACTTGTGGTCAGTATTTTCTATTTTAAAGAAAATTTAATTGAACAAGCAACTGAAGAATGAAGGTAAACCGGAGGATCCATACATTTAACATTTTATTTTTAATCAGAAGTTCAAATTTCTATGGATTATTATTTAAAGATGCATAATGCCTTCCTTCCGAGGGAGGGGCCCTGACCTCTGGACCTGCTCAGGGTTGTGTCATAAAACACTCCTTATCCACCAGAACCGACCGCACCTGCCCACAGGACTGTCACATGACTGTCACGAGAACAGTCACCACGAAGGAACAGACTCACAGTGACCATGTGATATGCTATGTGATGTGTCATGTGCAATGCGTGACCGTGTGTCCTGTGAGGTTAGGTCATTCTCTTTGCTGTAGACGTATGGACATTTGTGCAATGCCTTCTCAGAACACGGCGGTGTGAGGGTTAATGAATCAGGTGAAAATCTGAACTGTTGCCAAGTAACGTCTACTTGATCCACATCAAAGAGATGGTTAACAAATTCAACTGAGTTTCCATAATGACGAGTTACGAGTCGGTTTAGCTGATCCGTTGCGTGCTTAACTCTGCAGTCAAGATTTGACATGTAGGCCTCCCGCGTGGCCCAGTGGTTACAACGTTCGATGCTGGCCACGGAGACCGGGGTTCAATTCCCCGTCTCGCCAGAGTCGGCTCTGGCCGGGAGCGCCACCAGGGGCAGCGATTGCCTGTCCACCCCAGGGAGGGGGGAGGGAAGCCAACATGATGTTCGCTGCGCATAAGAGTGGCCCTGTAGTACCGGGTTACGGTCGACACTTGGCGAGTGCCGTCTCGGAAGAGGCATCAGGTCGCCTTCGTCACTACCGGTCGCAGGACTATGGCAGCGAAATCACATTACTGGGGGGGTGGATTGACATAGAAATAGTGTGTCTAATTGGCTACCAAATTGGGAGAAAAATGGGCTAAAAATCTGAAACAAAAATTATACAAATATATATATATAATAATAATGATTTGACACGTTGAGTCTGGGGAGGCTACAGCTGCTGTCAGCAGACGTAAAATTCGGTCGTCCAGACCGAATACAATTTCCTTGTGCGCTGATTACTTTTTGATCTGAACTGGCCTTGAGAGCTGATTTTCAGACTGGTGGAATATTTATTTATCTGTTTGTTTGTCAGGAACATGGTAAAAGCATTGCTATAATGTTTAAAAAGAAACATTGGCTAGCTTGTTGTATCAAAGCGAGGTGTAATAGATACTGTATCGCATGAATAAGAAACCAAAGCCTCAGAGAGCCAGAGATTCCTCTGGGTTTTATCGATTCAAGCTTTTTAAATCTGATCACTTTTATAGACTATGTAATAGTCAGAGACCCCTAGAAAACTTGCAGGATTTTTTGTGGAGTTGTATTGTGCTGTACTGTGTTTTCTGAGGCAGCAGAATGTAACACATTATTATTGTCTGAACTTTATCTAACCTGTGATTTGGTTGTGGTAGTTATTACACAGACTTGCTCTGACCCCATTGTGGCATGTGTGTGTGTGTGTCGTGTGTGTGTTATGTGCTGTTTACAGTACACAGCAATGCTGCCCAGACTGTGTGTGGTACTACCATGACGTCATGGTGATTGTCACCGGCGGTGTGGCGTTTGCTGCAGCTCTCTCACTGTGCACCATACTCATCTGGCCAATCAGGATCCGCCGCTGTGAGTATTCCGCATGCACAGAAAAATCTGCTCATATTTTCCCTTACACAAACATGGAAATGTACATGAATGTACATATACACTCACGCACTCTCTCTCTCTCTCTCTCTCTCTCTCTCTCTCTCTCTCTCTCTCTCTCTCTCTCTCTCTCTTTCTTTCTTTCACACACTCTCTCTCTCATTAAGTCAGTCAGTCTCTCTCCTTTCCACCCTCCAGATTGAAAGGCTGGGGAAGAATGTGATCTGAGTTCAGTGTGGGAGCAGTTTGTAGGAGTGTTTGTAACTGCACATGTTGTGAGTGTGTGCGACAATGTGGCTGTTTTCTCTCACAGCTGTGTTCCAGACTCTCTGGAAAGCAGATAAACTGTGGAAAAGCTGCTCTTTAGACAGGTGAAGGGTGAAAATCAGCTTGCAGCTTCAGGGCATTTTCTGCAGACGCCCTCACACGAATTCCCCTTAAGGATGAATATTTATGATGAAATGTGCATTTACTGACAGGTGCAAGTCATGCCAATCAATGTAGATTTTGCTCTGCCAATGAACAATTGCCCAATTTATCTGATTTAGCTGTTGGTTGTCTTTGATGTTGCAGTTCGTATCAGTCTTTAAATTATATTTATTTAATATAAACATTTGCGCAAATATAAGTAATAATAATATAATATGTTTTTGTTCAAGTATTTGTTCAAATATTACAGTGGTAAAATCCACTGACCTGTAGAATGCTACTCTGCATCTCCACCTGGTGGTAAAATACCGAACTACAACACAAAGCGTGCTAATGAAATATGCAGCAATGTGTTCTCTGCTTTACTGGTCGCTGTGTGTTTCCGGTCTTCTGTCCCCTTATACACACTGAAGTTACCTGTCTTCACAGACATGACCCGCATCCCTGGCCTGATGGGGTTGGATGAAGATGACACAAGCGACCCAACTGTCAACTGAGATTTTTTAAAGAAAACTACTAATTGATGGATCAATGGACTTATATTTTGGGGGAGGGGGGGAAACTCCAAAGTAAACTCCCCCAGTTCTGATTGATTCACAGTGATGGGGAATGAGGCAAACTGGGCATTGACACTGAACCTGTAGATGTATAAAGAAGGCATCCTTCATTCCAAGCCATCCTCTGTGGAACACGGTCTGCTTGGCACTGAGCTCACCATATCCCTGATAATCTATGTATCATTCTGCTGTACCTGGGTCCCACATGCCCCATGCGTCTCTGTCCCTACTCTCCTCACCTGGGTGGCCTTAACAAGATCATTTGGAAAGCCACATGCCACAGATTCTTTACGCTCACCACATACTCGGCTCCGTACTCTTAGTATTCAAAGTTCTCCCTACCGTTGAAGCCGAAACCAATTCCAATTCAGAATTCCTTCTGAAATTCCATTAAGGGCCGTGACCAAGGACAGTACTGTGGCAGAGCGTTCATACTGCGATATAACACCGGAACCTCCTGTACTTAAGAAGCGGAGAGGACGGAGCTGAGTAGGAGCTGAGTAGTCGGTGAGTCTAACGAATCTGTGAATACGCTGAAGCCCATCCACAAGATGCAAGTAGAGGAGACAATGGTATGAGAGGGAGGCCAGGGTGTTTGGGGGAACACCACTTCCTCATGTGATGAATTACGAGCGGAAAGGAAGGACGGGGAACAATGATTTCACAACGTGAGTGGCAGAGATCTGCATTTTACACAGTTTACGGGTGTCACTCCGGTGTAGATCCTTACAGAGGGATTTGTAGTGCACTGGAGTTGTCCAGCGGATTGCCCTGAGGAAGGGTTTCCCTGCGTCTTCCTGAGGAAAAGATCGACAGCAAGTCCTCACGAGAGCTACTCTGCCTTATTCTGTCTTCTGTGTCCTTTTCCTCGTAAAAGCTGTGATGATGACAGAAATGTTTTAAGTACTTCTGATGTTCAGTTTTTATCAAACATTGTCATTAATTAAAGGGAAACAAAGTTATCAATGAACAATTAGAAGTGTACTATATACATGATACATGTGTTTGTGTGTGTGTGTGAGAGAATGTAACCATTTCAAAAATACTCCAGAAAGCACTGAAATAAAGATAATATGGGACGCACATCCGCAAATGTTTTCAAGTCTAATCTTGTCAGACATTGTTTTGTGTCACAATTATGAGGGACTTTGTCATTCATAATCAGGATCAGCCATCCGTTCTGTGAGCTGGCTACATTGCTGAACACTCATGCAGACCTGCTGAGATTGTTAAATTGGTAAGTGTCGACTGTTGATTTTCTGTTTTCAAATGTTTTTATCCTCCCAATTTGGCGCGATCTTAAACTCCATTGTCAATTCGAATCACGGAGCCGCCGCCGCTTTTCACACCGCAGTCTACAAGTTAAGCTCGCACAGACATGAGGAGGACACTTCATGCGCAACTTTATAATGGTAGATTGTGGGCTCCCGATTGGCCGGCGAGGGTTGCTGGTGTGCAACGAGACACAGACAAACTGCCCAACTGAATCCCTTCCTCTCTGGGGCAACGCTGCAGTTGGCACTGGCACGGTCTGGATTCACACACTAGAACAGTGCCTTAGACTGACGCCCAGCAGCCCTGACTGTCCACTTTATTTTAAAAGGTCAGGCAGGTAGTATAGGTGTTGGCTTCCCTCCCCCCTGGGGCAGACAGCCAATCATTACCCCCGAGCGGGACTCTCCGGCCAGAGCCGGGCTGGCGCAGCCACGGAAACAAACCACAGCTGCAGTGGGAAACCTGCACTCTGGGCAAGTGCCTTTGGCAGTTGAGTCACTGGGGGCCTAGTATAGGTGACTTTGACTGTGATAAAGTGACCAATGTAATGCTTAACTTTGACAAACTGGCATGTGCTTGTGTAATGACGGCACATAGAAACGGAAGTCATGTTTCCTTTTTTTTGTTTTTTTTTTTTTTTTTTTTTTGCAAGTTCAATAAGCCAGCCTTGTTGCGCTTTCCCACTATCTAATGTATGTAATGTACATATATGTACCGATTTGAAATTTGGGATACCCTCTTTAAGATCCATTTGTTTGCACTGCAAATGTAAAGAAACACAGAAATGACATTGCTGTATACACAATTTTCTGTTAATATCACTGGAAATCACTTTTTATTCAAAAACAATATACATTGGAATATCCAAGATTGTTTATTTTTTTCATTTGAAGAGGGGGAAAACCGAAATCACAAGTGGGCTCTTTCCGAGAGTTGAACTGGAAGCAGTGACCTCTTTCCTCCTTGGATTTATGTGGTGGGATGCAATCAGATTCATCCAGGGAACAAAATGGCATGAAATATAATCAAAGGAAACAAACAGAGAAAATGAATCTGAAGTCCTTTAATTACTGCTCTCTGAAAGTGCCTCCCTCTGCAGCCTGCAGCTGTCCGGTCCATCCCCCGTCACAGTGTTTAGAGACGTGGTCGGGGGCAATTTGAAGAACAGGCGTCATCTCTGCTTGTTGGCGAAACCACTAATTGGAGTCTGGGCCAGGCCGGCTGTTGAGTGAAGGGGGTGGGCACTGTGAGTGGTCCGGGTTTGCACTGTACTGATGTCAGGACAGAAGTGGATCGGGGGGGTCTATTGTTCCCCTCATGGGTTTTTGGTCCAAATTCACAAAGTGATTTTTAGAACAGTGTTACAGTTTTTGAGACTGCACAAATCCACGAAACATTAGTGGCCTAAAACGGTAAACGCTACATTTGATGTCCTTTTGTAACCTATGTGTACGTAAAACAAAACAGACAGATGTGGGTGATGCAATTTGCTCGTTTTAAGCTTCTGAGAGTTGTGTGTGTGCATGGTTCAAAGAAATCACTGGTAATGCAGACAATCCTGCGTTTAATGATCTTAATTGAGGACACTGACAGGGTCTGTGATCAGATGACAAAGAGGCCCTGACTCAAACTCAAACACCTCCGTGTCAGTTGCTTTGCCCGATATGACAAAATGAACGCAATCTTAATGAAAGGCACGTTAGGATTTATCATTTATGGACCTGTCCCCTTTTACTGAGAGGGTGATTAAAGCACGATCATTTATGCATGATGAGGAAAGTTTGCACACTTCTCATCTTTAGGGTAGATACCACCGATGCGACATTTACATACCTTAAGTGCTTTCTTAGCCTTGTGCTGATTATAATCGAACATCTGATCAACCTATTTAACCAGTTGTTTTACAACCGCGTGTCAAACGGGCACTGATTAAGATTAAGACTCTATTCAACCCCAGCCTTGCAATTGCGCCTACGATCACAATCAATCACGGGCGGGTGGCACACAAATGAGAAGCGCAGACGTACATCAGACCACAATATGGATAAGCAGCTTGTCCTCATGTCAGGAGCACCACCCCAAACAGATATTCTGTACAGATACTCCAAACAGGATAAACGGTTTGCGAGCCACATTGAACAGGTGCCGGGGTGCCATATGAATGGAATGATGGGCTCAGTCAAGTCAAACGGAGGCCTCTCTGAAAAGAGCAAGTCTCTGGAATGTAATCAGTTTAGAGTCATTATGGCAGAGTGAGGTCCAGCTGTCAGTGCTTATCACTTGGCAGTGACCGTGTTTCCTTCCTCCTTTCTTTGTAAAGGAAATAGCGAAAGCTATGAAGCAGATGTTAGCATTAGAACAGTTGACACTTGGTTAGTGGTCATATGTGGTGTGCCAAGGTCAGCAAAAAATGACAATGGGGAAACATAAAAAGCAAATCCACTGCTTTTGTGTTCCCTTTTGTTATTTTTCGTTCTCTGTGTATAGCCCAGGGAACAGGACAAGACCAGACCAGACCAGATACATTTAGTTTGTATTGTTGTTACTGATAAATTATAGAGAGAATCATGACTGGAGTACACTGGGGAGACTCAAAGCTGACATACACTCAACCTCCAGGGTAGGACCATGCAAATTGCAGTGGTACATTTGATACAGAGTGCAGAAAGCAGGCACACTCCCCGTTGTAGGCAGGGGTGATTCTAGGATTTGACCTTTAGGCGGACTCAGCCCCCAATGAGAATGTGAGATGTACACATGCAAAGCACAAGCCTACATTTTTAATTAATGTTACATTCCCCAAAACAAAAACACCACAATGGCGGTCACTCTCAAAATTGAAATGCCACTCTCTGTCTGTGGTGTTAATAGATATTAAGTCAAAATGTTTTTTTAGAAATGACTAAACATTTTCAAGGGGGCTGAGATGAAAGACAGGGGGGCTAAAGCCCCCCTAAATAGGGTCTAAAATTGCCACTGGTTGTAGGTACAAGCTTCTGGATGGACAAATTGAATTTTGCACAAAGGGAAAAGTTGATTTTAAAAATTGTTCTCCTTGAGACAGTAGTCCAATAAATATGTTCCCTGATTTGAATAGTTTTTCTTTCTTGCCATTTTTTAAAAAACTGGCTGAAGGTGTGACTGCAAATCCACTAAATGGACAAACGCAACTTCATAACTTTGAGTTAACTTCATAAGTTGCACTGTAGCAGTGCAAAGGCATTAAACAATTAAATATGATTGATTAATTACACAACTCATTGATTCAAACCAGACAGACGTAATCTATCGCAGTGCGTAGTTTTGGACACGATTTGGCATCGGTGCGCTCAGAGACTGCTTCACTCTTTACAGCATTGCGGCTTATGTTGGAATCGGTAACAATGGCATAAACATTTGTGAGTGTGTAAATTACATTGACTTGATGCACTCAACCCCTGGAGGTTGATGCTGATTGAAAACACACTTAGTGACCCCCCCCCCACTCTGTTCCTCCTCATGAGGCTTTTTTCCCCCACTGAAAATAAACTACCTCCCACCTTGTGTAAGGAAGCGGTCATTTACCTGTCAAGTGCGCTGTTGTGTTGATTGAATTATTACACACTGAGATGTCTCTCTGCTTTGAAAGATTGCTTAATCAGATGGGCAGAATCTGAGCACTTACTAACCAGTCTACCATGTTCCCCTCTAATCTAACCTGCAAACATATTGCAATAATCAATGCAGTAGCTGAGACAGGGAGGCCCAAGAGCAGACAGATACCCCTATTTAATTAAATATACCCCATGCAGTTGTAGCAGGCTAGTTCCTCAGCTAACACATTCAATTATTGTCATTTCAGAACAATCACCGTTGAGGAAATGTCACATGTTGACTTTATTTGCAATGCCCCCGCCTGTCCTTATAGGACGTGATTGTCCTGTTGCCTTATTTGTGGAGGTCTCTTAATTTCATGTGTATTTTCAGGCCTCTGCTTCTAATGCGTATGATGCATGAAAATCTATCCTCTGGATGTCATCCAACTGTTTTTTTCTCCACTGATTTTTAAATTACAACCAACATATGATATATGTATTTCCTGACTTAAAAACAGCAACTTGACATTTGTTTTCATGCCACAGCGCAGTGCCCCTTCATTGGTCTGGGCAATCTTATCCCTGCTGGGTCCAGTTCTGCTAATTCTATGTTACACTGGACTTTGGTGTTGCAGTGCCTACATTTTAAGTTTGATTTACTTAACACTTTACTGTGTCGCATCCATCACGTGGAGTGTTCATGTCTGTAACAAATTGAGAAAGATTTTTATAAAAAATCCATGCAATACAGTATGAGAGTATATAAGGAAATTTACAGAAGATTTAGCCAAAAGCAGTAATCACTGAATGGACCGCAAGATGCTGCTGATTGACCAAACTAAACAGGCATTTGATCATAAAAATAAAACAGAGCAAATAAAAGACTGAAAATGTTTGTAAAGTGAATCCAGGTGGCATACTTCCGGGAATATTCTGACAATGTGGTAACATTACGCCCACTGCACCAATTTTCAGACTATAATGCGCTGTACTAGTGCAGATACAAGTAGCTAGCCTATATTCAGCAAACAGGATCAGGAATTTTGCAACAAACAAAGTCTTAAATAAATCTGGCAAAAACCTTTTCAAAAGTATGCTTAACATCAATAATATCCAATTGTACATGTAGGGCTACGTTAGGGTTGCCAACTTTCGATCATCCAAATACGTGACAGAAGGCGGGGCACTGGGGGCGAAGTGGGTATGGTGTTGTATGGATGTAAATCAACACATACTGTAGCCTATATTGTAACGGTGACTGCTGAAGGAAGACTCAGGAAAGTTTGCTCTGCCGTGATCGCGCTAACAACTTTATTACAACAAAGCTTATGGACGCAGGGAAGAACCGAGAAGATGAGAAATTCATGGGGAAATTACATTATTAGACGTCACGGTTACAAAACTAATCCACTCAATGACACAAGGAGTGATGTGAAACTGGCACACAAGGAATCATTGGAGACACATAACATCAACAATGGCAGCCCCCAAGCATACTATGTGGCTAAGCTAATATTCATTACTACTGAACTTATTTACACTGTTACAATATGATGGGATTCTATTTTGATGTCTGTCTGGACAAGTAAAGTCCAGTAGCCTACGGGACGAGCCAATTTTGGCCCAAAAACTGGACGTCCCGACTAATACAGAGCAGGTTGGCAACCCTAGGCTACGTACTACGAAATCCAATCGGCCTCAGTGAGCAGCCTATTAAGTTTAGGGAACCCACTTCCATAATTTATGTTAAAAATAAATTATGTTTTTTCGATATTGACGCTTCCCCAAATTACCGCCACTCAGTTAACAATTAGCAACGTTATCGATAAAAACCGTAACGTTATGTGCACAAAATCGCCTGCTGGAGTTTTACGTTTTTCTTCCTAATGTTTAAGGTTAGGGTTCTGGTTAGACCGTTAGAGTTTGCTGGTCTTGTATCAAGAGGGAAACTTGTGCCTCTAGCACTACAAAAACGAACGTACCTTGGCCTTGCTCTCTTTGTAGTCACGAGACTCCCGCCAAGTGAAGTTTTGTCCTCGTATCATTTTCGTCAGGTAAGATTGTCATGTTTAAAAAGTAAAAACAAAAAGTGTATTCTCCAAATATTGTAAATAATTTAATGTATCCTCTTTGAGTGACAGATGAGCTGTTATAAGTATGTTTGATAGGCCCTAACATTAGGCTAGTTCATTTCATACATTTCAGTTCATACATTAGCAGGCTAACAATGTTTTTCACTTAAATGTTAGAAAGCAGCGCCTAGTGTAAAATATTCTCCAACTTTCTCGGCAGTAAATTAACTAACCTGCTAGCTTAGTTGGTTATATTAGGTTACGCTTGGTTATATTTCGTTATCATGTTACTCTTAGCTGGCCATATATGAATTATCATATTGTATAAAAGATTAGATAGCACATTCGGGTAATTTAGCAAGCTAGCTGTACAGTAATGTTAGCTATGCAGAATTTCATGCTTACCAATGCTACTAGCTAGACAGTGACTTGTGACACGTTAAGTTTGTGGTTTTGTGTGTCTCAGTAGGTAGAGCATGGTGCTAACAACGCTTAGGTTGTGGGTTTGATTCCCATTGGGACCACATATAGCCTACTGAAAAATGTATGCATTCACTACTGTAAGTCGCTTTGGATAAAAGCGTCTGCTAAATGGCGTATTTTATATTAAGTTAAATTCTTCTGATGGTAAGATGGTAAAAACCACAGGGCCAAAAAATGTATAAGTTCTATAGGGCCGTGTCCAAATTCGTTCCCTCATTCCCTACTTCGATTACTCTAATAAAACACTGTAGAAGGGGTCGGGGCGTGAAATAACAGGTCCTTTGGATTTAGGACACAACATCGCTACCATTCGTCATCATTTCAGCGCCTTTAATGGCGTTTTTTCACCGGACAATACGGTACGGCATGGCACGGTTACCAAACCGTGCTCCCATGTTTTGTCTATTTTTCCACCGCCAAGCGACCCATACCGAACCTAAGTACCCATGCTGAATTTAGCCACTGCTCTGTTTAGATACTGCTGAGCCGAACAGGGACCTAAGGGTGGAGCTAGCAATACTGCAGACCATTGATTTGTCAAGCGCAATCGTCACGCCAAATCAGACATAACCGCCATGTTTTATTTTTTTAGCTTCACTTTGATTATTGGTAGGCTATTATTCGAAGAGTATTATAGAGTTTGGCATTAGCTATTGCTAGGTTTGCGTGATTCTACGAGTTAGGTTCGATGCATTCCGATTCCGATGCATACGATGTACTTAAACCTAGCTCCATACTGCACTATCTGTATTAGGTGTTAGGTCTTATACCTGTAATTTTGCACTATTTGCACTGTCTTCTTCTTTGCACAGTAGGACTCGTGCCCTGAACCCTGACCGAGTCAGAGGGATGTTCCGATAACAGAAGTAACACTGTTGTATATAAATGTATATATGCGCCGTTGTGTTAACATATGTTGCCTTATTGGTGATTATGTCTGTATTGTCTATGTGTATACTGGAGCTTTGTGTGTGACACAGAATTTCCCCAATGGGGATAAATAAAGTTAGCCAAACGCCAAAAGTGAGCTAGTCTTAAATCGGTCATGGCTAGATAGTAACACAATTTTTGTCTATTTTGTCCAACTCTTGCGAGGTTTGACTGAGTCCCCATAGTAACGACAGAAAGTGTCCAACCCTCGTTCCAGCTGTCTTAAGGCCTGAATATAGGCTACTTCACTTAAGCACGTGTATGTCTGTCTGGATGTTTAAAAGCCATATCCACTAAGCGGCAGATAAATCGCGTAGGTAACGTACTGCTGGTTTGCCAGTTTATTTACCATGTGGATTGGATGACAGACACAGATACTTATATTTATTTATTTATTGAATTTTTTAAATTTTATTATTTCTATATTTTTCCCCCCCACCTTTTGGTATCCAAGTCCCTCTCTTTCTTTTTTCGTGCCAATTATCCCTCCCTCGTATGAGAACTTGCTGCCGTAGTCCAGCCAGTAGCGAGCGCTGCACTGCCTCCTTCGAGCCAGTGCCCGCCTAGACCGAAGGCTGTCACCGACGCACGACCACCCATATATGCAGCGAGTCTTTCCTTCGGCTTTTTATCCCTCCCCCCAGGGGCGGGCAGCCAATTGCCGCCCCCTAGTGGCACTCCCAGCCAGAACCGAAACTGGCGCGACCGTTGGAATCAAACCCCGGTTGCCGTGGCTAGTGTTGAACTCTTTATTAACATATGTTACAAATGTGGTTTAGCTGCTAACTTTATCAGAATGACTACACATGCTAACTAATTAGCTTGTTATAAACGTCCGTGTTGTAGCTGGGTAGATAGATAGCTAGTTGTCTTATGGCTATTCTGGCATGCATATTTGTCTCTATGCAGCGGCAATGACACATTTGTAATTGTAATTGCGGACCAGCTCTGTCAACATCTTTTAAAAACTTTCTGGCATTTTTTATTTTCTTCTTCTTCACTTTCTTACTATTTCTCTTCAGTCAGTCGCAGACTGGACATCACACATGGTATACTGCCCCCACGATTTATGTCGGTATTGTTGCTTGCATACGTGTAACGTTCATTCTTGAGGACGAGCACAAGCTCCGCCCCAAACGACTGCAGGATATGCATGGCGGCCATTTTACTTACTCATACGTGTATTTAAAGTGAAGTATATTTAGGCCTTTACACTTACCCCGCATTCTAACAGGGGGCGATACTAGGCGAATAAATCGCCCAGTGGGCGTTCACCACGCTTGACTGGCTTCCTCAAAAATGCTTCCGACGTGCTTACAAAATTTTTGCATGGTAAACGAATAGTTCATCATAGATTTTGAGAATCTTTATTATAAATATTAGTTGGCTAGCAGTATTGTTTCCTTCAATTATGAACCGCAAACTCAAACTCAGAAGGCTTTTTGCAATTGCGGCCATTTACTTGCGCTGGAAACAGCTCGCAATTTGTCTCCAGTACGTTTTCCAAACGTTTTTCCAAACGTACCCATGCGATAAAAAATTGCCTTTTAACCAACACAAACATTAAATAAGATGTATGTAGGCCATATAAGTTTAGCTAGCTATAAATATTTATGCTTTTAGGATTAAATAAAGTATGGGGGTACTGCAGACCGCTGTTAACAGTTTCTCCTCACTCATGTTGAAGTGTCAGAACTAGGAACAAAATTTCGGTGTTGTGTTGGTTTCCGCGTGGAAGGTAAAAAGAGCAAGACATGAATTTGATTGGCTCTTACCGGGCGATATCGCCCGAAAGTTCAGAATTTTCAACTTTTCTGTGTCGCCGCCACGCCCACAAATCGGCCAATCGGTCAAGCGGCGGAAGTCGCCGGAAGTCGCCCACTCTCATAGAGAATCAATGCATTTCCGGCAGCTCGTCGCCGAATCGCCCCCTGTTAGTTTGAGGGGTTAGGGTTATGGTTAGAGTTACCAGCTCCTCTTTGAAACGTACCACTTTAGTGGCAAATGCACATGCACGAGATCTGGGAAAAAATAGGGTTACTATCTCGCAATGAGGGTACATGGCTTCACCACTACAATTTACTGTGATTTGTGGGATATTTATAGTGGTCTATAAAGTGTATCAGACACCCGAAAGAGGACTATATGAGATATCGTATCGTTGATCCACAGAAGAAGATTCAGTTGCAAGAACTGACAGGGAATCTTCGTTGGACCTTATTGATGGGAGTGCCAGCCCTGCCCATCAATCCCTCATCTGATTGTTCAGAGATAAAGGCCCTTCCCACCAGAGCACTGGTCCTTCCTTGCAAATCAGATTGGTTGTGATTTACAACCACAGATAATTTTGGTATAACCGCTCTCGCCAAAACTGGCAAAACTTGACCAGAGTGCACATGTGGATATTTTTGATCCACAGAAGAAGACGTTTTCTAGATCCCACGGGGTGTAGGACCATTTTGTACACGATCACCAATCAGCATGGTTATGGGCGGTCCTATTCCCTATTGAGGTGAGCAGTGGGGCTATGTTCTTACATGTTCTTATGTTAAATTTAGAAGTTTGCCACTGTTGTTACTTATATTCACACATCACATTACAAGCTTGTGAGTGTTCTTGCATTTATTTTGAAATGAAGTTACAAAGTTCCAAAATGTATTTGAAACCACAAATGGCCAAAATGTTTGGCACCCTTGCATTTCATGTAGATGATGTTCAATATCTTCTAAAATAATTGGAAATTGAAACAACTTTCGGTCTTCACTCGTTCATCTGTTTGATTTACAACAGCACACGATCAATCAATAATAATACAAATTAAGAAAATCTTTTATGGCTTATAATCTATAATGACACAATTATTGGCACCCTTTAGTACAATTTAAATAAATTTGGTTTGAGGAAATAGATTCTCCTTTGAAGTGTAATTCAACGTTCACCTGTGACAGGTTGCAGGTGCCCACATGGTATAAATTAACTAATTATCCATTTTAAAGTGAGGAAACTCACTCAGTCCGTTCTGCTACCCTGTTCCTCTGTGACAATGGTGAAGAGAAAAGAGCTGTCTAAGGATGTCAGAAAAACTATTATCACAAAACATAAGCGTTCACAAGGCTGTAAGGCCATCTTTAGAGTCCTTGGCATTTCTGTTTCCACAGTTCACAATATTATCAAGAAATTTGCTGAAATTCTTTGGAGCAAAATGTGCTACCCAGTGTCAGAAAACTGGGTGTCAGTCAAAGGTCATGGGTCCTCCAGCGGGATAATAACCCAAAACACGCATCCAAAAGCACCCAGGAATGGTTCAAGAGAAAACGTTGGACTGTTCTGGAGTAGCCAGCAATGAGTCCTGATCTCAATCCTATTTCACACCTGTGGAGAGATCTGAAAACAGCAGGCAGAAGGCACCCTTCAAATCTGAGAGAATTGGGGCAGTTTGCAAAAGAAGAGTGGGCCAAACTGCCAGTAGAGAGGTGTAGGAATCTCATTAATGGCTATAGGAAATGCTTGATTGCAGTTATTGGAATGTATAAGGATATATTAAGTTATGAATCAAAAACAACGTTTCTGTACTATTAACAGTGAAATAAAGAATTGTGGAGACCAAATACTTTTGTCAATTTCAACTTATTTGAGAGAAAATTTAGTTTTTTTGAATATTTTTTGGCCAATATTTTTGCCCATGACTGCATTAGGTCGATGGTCAATGAATGAAAATATGTAAATTTTTGTTCTTTTAGTCACAGAGTTTAGAAGTAAATGTTTGTGAGGAGTCAGACCTCAGTATAGGTCAGTATGGTTATTTGTGTGAGAAACACCAAAAGGACTTGACTCCAAGTACTGTACAGGTATGGCTCTATGCCACCACCCTCTAACTTGACTCCATGGGCATACCTGCAAATCCAATTATTATTTAGATTTTGTGGAAATATGTGGAAAAAGTAATTCCAATTACAAGTGTAGCTATATTTGTTTAAAACTCACTTTGTCATGTATTTAAGAGGTTTTGTCCATGTTTCTTCATTTTGGTTATAGCAGGCTTTGAAATGAGGCAGTAGGTTGTTGGTAATACCAATGATGCCTGAGGCTCTGGACCAGTCTTGGGTCCACTCTGTATTTAGTGGTGTGGAGAACACAGTGCCCTATTCTTATTTGTTGGTGGGTGACTCTTGTGGTTGTTTGTAGAGGACGATTGCTTAGTTGTCTTTAAAACAACAGTGAGTCTTGGAATGGACTGGAACCTCTTGTGTGGGCAGGGCCAATTCTGTTCTTTTATCGTCCCTTTTGAAATGATTTGTAATGTCTTTTTTTCTGGTTGTGGAAAATGCATGGCCTTTTTGACGTGATTGTGAGAGTTGCCGCAGTTTCACCACACTTTCCTGATCAAAATGGAAAAAAGTGGGGAGAGAAAATGAGAATTAGAGACAGAAAAAGGTTACCATCAAAGAACATGTCATTATTGTCAGAATAAGGATAGTTCAAGATTCGTTGTGGAATGGCAAAGCATCCACAGGGGTGTGGATGCCACTGCTAGGTCAAAGTGTGAGTAATACTGCATATATCTGGATCAGGCCTGCTGGAACTGGAGAGTGTACTTCACTGTATCACTACTGCAGTTACCACATTTACTGGCTGGTATTACCACTTGCATTGCCATTAGTTTGCATGCAGTTTTACTAAAACTACTACTGCTAAAGATAAATATGTAATGCCATTGTCAAAGTCCTGCACTATAGACGTTGAAGAAAATGCACATCTTAACAACAGCTCTCAAACCTTTTCATTGCCAAATATTGTGAGCAACGAAGGGGTTGTATGAATTATTCCAGGACGTATCCTAGATTGCTTTGTGATATATATATATTTTTTACAACACCAACTCACTGGACATTTTCACTTAAATCTCACCCATTGTACTACCTCACCCATCTGCCATTTTTCTGCGAATGAAACATTTCAGCATGTGTACCATTACATTCCCACAGTGGGTTGTTAAAATGTCATCCCTGTTTGAGGTTTGCCCTTTGTCTGTTGTAGCTGTCTTGCATAAGGGCAGTGAGTAAGCATAGAGTTCCTTTAAACAGCTCAGAGCATGTGTTTGTTATAGCGCGGATGCAAACCAGTGTCAAACCCCAAAACAAGCTCTGGCACACTACGGTTAGACCTCTGATTCAACTCATTCTGATTCCAGCACAGATTCTTATTGAATTCATCATTCATATTCAAATATGATTCTTGCAAAGAGCTCATTTGTGAATATGACTACTGGCGATTGCACTGGAGAATGCTACACCGATGTCAGCTGTAGTTTATGTTCATCGTGCTCACGAAATTGTTCCCTCTCCTCTGCAATATGTGTTATACTATGCTATTGATAGGTTGGTAGCGTTTTATAAATAGAAGATAAAAAAGGCAGAAGGTTGGCACAGACATGTATTTTGCCACTGAGATGGGCAAGAATAAAACGGAAAAAACCTAAACCTCTTCCCTGTATGTTTAACATTTATGTGGGCATGGGCCAGATGCTTCAAGAATAGGGCGTAGGAAAGATTGCTGGGGGTAATGTTTTAATTTCCACACACGTTGAAAGAAATATAAAAAGCTATCGCAAAATGCCTTCATCCCAATAAGAGCGTGTAATGAGCCCCTTTCTTCTACTTACGCATGTTTAAAAAAAAGAAGAAAAATCCTGGCATAGGGCCCTCTTAACTGATTCCAGCTGTGTGGTTATTATGGGTGAGATGCTGCTCTCCAAGATGGATTCCCTAGGCTGTCAGCTCTACCTGTGTGTTCCCAGTCCATGGGGGATGTGTGTGTGTGTGTGCAGTGCAGGGGAAGTTGAATCCGCTCACAACGCTTCCCTCTTTGTCGCAGGCTTGCTGAAGCTGCTTATATCATGGGGGTGCAGGCTTGAAAGCACAGATGGCCTTTTTGAAGTTTGATTGTCTCTAGGGGGTTCAGTCCAGTCCAACTTGGAGGTGGGGTTGGGGGCAGTGGCTGCACTTTTTCCCGTTTCCGTTATTATTCTGTCTTTCATATATATAAATCTGGTAAGAAATTGCCAGTTCTTTTTTCTTGAATTGTGTGGGCTGTATTTGATGTTTACTTTGTAGTTTCACCTTTCCGCTTTCGCCAAGCCCTGAACCAGCCTGCCTGCGGACACTAAGTTAAACCTGAAACTATCTTTTGTGCACTCTAACCCTCTTCTGTTAATGCTGGAGCGAACCTCTGCTTGATAAATCAATTGAAGGTGTGTGTGTGTGTGTCATTGTGTCTGCGTGTGCGAGTGTGTGTACGTGTGCGCGCATGTGTGTGTTAGCACAGCTGGCGTAGCTAGGATGTCTAGCAGCCTGTGGTCGTGATGTGGTAGTGGTGGTGCCTTCATGCAGTGCAGTGAGTGTGTGTAAAGTGGGAGCTGCTGCTGCTGCTGCTGCTGTTCTTCTAATCCTCCTTGTCTCTCCCTCTCTCATTCGACTGCCCAATCTCTCTCAGGGACACCCAGGGAGGTAAGGATGAGCGAGAGGGACGCCAGAGAGGGCTGGAGGGACTGTTCCCTGTGAGACTGCTGCACAGTACCAGGAGCCTGTGCCCTCACTCTGCCCCTGGTGTTTGGATCACCTAATGGAGGTCCCCAGCATCACACACATGGGTGGCAAGGCGGCAGACAGCGCTGTCAAATGGCAGCTTTGCTACGACATGACGGCCAAGACCTGGTGGATGGTGAGTGTACACTTTTAGATGACTGCGTTCATTTGTAATGGGTTTTTTTGTAACTATGGAGCGGTCATTTTATTTTTGGAACTTTTGTCGGAAAAAGGTTATTTTGAGAAAAGGTTATTTTGCCATGTTTTTTTTTTCCCATCAAGTGGTGTATTTCAATTATATGTGTTACTTTACTGGTGACTGTTGTGTTTGAATATTTGTCAGAATGAACAGCAAAACCTGGGCAGAGAAATATTATATCCCTTTGACAGATGCAAGTTTACACTTCCAGCATGTTCTGTTGTTACAAAAAACACTGTAAAAAGGGAAACAAGCAATTAGTAACAGGGTTCTTGTGCAAGAAGGTAGAATAGCACTAAGCATAGTTTCAGTTCAGCTGTGGAGTCAGTTGTTCTATAGTATGATTCAGTTTTGGTTCCAGTGTTCATTTTTGACAGCAGCACCCTTGGACAAAATAAGTGATCTCAAATAATTTTTTTCAAGAGTTGGTTTTCTTTTATTACCAGAAAATGAGGACAATTGTTTCACCTGGCTAAGATACTGTATCACAATCAATTTGGAGGAAGGGGAATACAACTGAAAGGTACTTCCATATGCGATATTGCTGCTTTTAATCTAACTGAGGGAGCCCACCTTCCATGTGTGGAGCAGGTGGTGTCCTCAGCGATGTGGAATCTTCCGCTTGAATAAAAATATATAAACAAAATAAAGAAACAAACAATAAGCTGGAGGAGCAAAATGCAGAGAGGGGAAATTGACAGTCTTCAGACACACGGAGCATCCAATTACGCCATGTTGCTTCTGACATCCCTATCCTACTTGGCTGCAATGATTCCGCTGTCAATATGAGACCTTCAGAGAAGAGTGTCCATATATTTGCTGCTACTCGATGTCTTGGGATGAGGCTAAATGACAGTAATGACATATTCAGTGAGTGTTTTAACAGTGTAAAACACAGCTGTTGAGTTTTTAGGATATGAGGATCGGTCTAAAGATCAGTTATTTATTGACATGACAGTCTTGTGGAGGAAAGAAATACAATGCGGACTTGATGGGGTGCAGTAGAGTAGTTGAGCAATACTAGTCCTTAGTGTAGCAGATCTTTCCTTCAGACAAGCGTTGGCATGCGATTTGTCTGAGAAGCATTATCAAAAGCATGAATGAAGCTGAATTTCTTGTTTTAATTTTCATGCAAGCTACTTGTTTTTTTTTTTTTTTTTGATTTCTGTTCTCTTATGTTGAGAAAGCAGATAACAAAAGGCAAACGGTGCTTACAGGACGTTAATGTGTTATGCTGGGATTTAGTGTTACCATTTGGGACAGTGAGCAGTAAACTAACTAGGAAGTGCCAGCTGCTTTTAATTACACTGGGACTAGGGACACTGTGAGGACTGGCTGATTTGGCCATTATTAAGAATGCTGTTATGGTAAAAATTTATGTTCTCTCTTAGCAAAGGACAGTTTGTTTTTGTTGCACCAGTGCCTCCATAATTTCTCACACTACGCCCGGACTGGCACTTCCCTTTGAACAGCCAACCACTCAGCCAACCACTTTTATTGAATCTGAACTTTAAACCTGTGTTAAATTCCAGCCAGGTTATGCATGTTTTAATTCAGGAACCAGTTGCATCAAGGCTTTGGTTGAAAGGTTTTTCTTGGTTGGCACAAACTAGTCTTTCTGTATGTAAACAAACATTTTATGTTTCAATATCAAAATCCACATTATTTTAAGTATTTAAGACATGGTTATTAAAAAAGTTTAAGTTGAGGTGTACCACTTAAGTCAAGTCTAAATTTATACAGCATCTGTGTCAACAAGTACAAAACATAATGGAAGAGAGTGATTTTTAAATAACTTCAACCTTGGTACCTAGCTATTGGATAGACAGTGACAGTTCCAGTTACACCATCTGCATTTTCCTTTTGGCAGATGGTGTGCCTGCATGCATGTTTATTTAAATATGATTTGTGTGTTTACATTGCATTGCTTTCTCCTTGAATTTACTATATATAACACTTAATACTGTTGTAGGAATTTTTGAATATTTGTTTCTGCAAGGCTATCATTTCCTATAACGTAGGGTGCTTGTGAAAGTCAATTTAATTTAATTTAGTTACATTTTTCTCAAATGTCTCATGAATAGTTACATTCTATTAAAGTAAATGGTGTCTTCTGCACTACTTCTGTTGTTGCCACACAACATCTGTTACCTCCCTGGTACTTGATTGTCCCACTTGGTATGATTTCTGTTGTATTACTGTAGCAGTAGATTTGACCCTACTAGGGTCTAAATCTGTCCAGTACTCATGGACCAACCCATGGACCTGCTCCAAAGTTGCTTGAGTTCCATAATTCTGGTCTTCACGTGCAATGTAATAATTTTGCCTGCCATGAATTCATTGTTGCAGGAAAACCTTGGTTTAGGAGTCGCGTTATACAGTTTTACAAACTGTCACAACTGTCTAAGTTGAATCTTGAAAGTCTTGCTTGCTATTATACTTAAATATAGTCAAGTGTTATCTAAATAAAAATGGCTTCAGATTCCTGAGTAAATTGAATTTGTATTTGAATAACTGTAATTGCTTATGTCTCCTGTAGAAAAAAACGAAGTAATCACATTGTCTGCATTATTCAAAACTGTCCTTAAGCACAGTTGTTTGTTATTCTTGTATGATTCTTTTGATTGAGTCGGCTATTACCACGTTATTTTGTAAAAAGGGTAGAGTGAGTTCCCATAATATGCCCGTTCCACGAAGTCTGTCTCCAGCAGTACACACCAGTGACCATAGTTTACAACCAGTCTCCGGGCACACATGAGTCTTGTCAAATTTAGCGAATGCAGCTTTCAGCATGCAAGACTAATGGAACTTGTAATGCCTTCCATGCATTTCTAAGTGAAGTTCCCTGGCACAGCCTCAGATTGTTGTGGTTCTGATAGTGTAAACACATGGCAAAAGGCCAGCAGGGGCCTCCAGGAGGAAGAGAACTCTCTATGGTTGGAAATGGAGTGAGATTTTGTGTTTAAAAAATCTATTAAACTCTGGGCGTGAAATAAGAAAACAATTCTGGTTTGCGTCGCGGACAACCTAGTTGCATATTTTGGTGGTCCGCAACCAATTCAGGTTCATCAAAGGGCACAACGACAATGAATTGCAATAATCTTTTTGATGGTCTTGAGACGTATTTTATTTGTAAACCTGTACTTTACTGTATCATAAAGAAGATGATCTGATCTGTGTCAACTTTGAACAAGCCAATGAATGTAACCAAATAAATGTTTTTTAACAAGATGTATGTGTTTCAAAAATGCAAAACAATGAGTCAGTCTTATCTTGCTGGCTTTGTACCAGCGGTAAATTGAGGTCCTTGTTGGAAGGGAACAACATAAATCAGCACATTGTACGGGTTTCGCTCTTCATTGAACTCCTTAAATTGGTCTTGATGAGTGCCAGTGCTCTGAATGCTGGTTCTGCTTTAGCAGAGGGAGCCGGCAGTGTTTGTAAAAGGTGGAAATGGGGAAATTTGGGACTTTGCCTAATTATGCTACTCCAAAAATGCCATCCTGAGCCATTTTTGCTCATTAACCTGATGGACCAACAAAATGGAATTGTTTATAACTGTCTATAAATGTCTATAACTGGGCTTTCATTCCAACTCTATTATTATTCTTGGCAATTGCTGTGAGAGAATAATGGAAAAATAGTTTAGGCTTTAAATAACAAGAATATATTGATTACCTAACCAATGTATTTTTGTCATATAAACTATTTTATATCGTTTATATAGCATATAATAGTTTATATAACAGTAACATTTTGACAAATAATGTAAATATTGATAATATTTACAGTATTATACTGGAACATTTGCACATATTCTTATGTGATTTGTCTGTGTTTATAATCAATATTTCCATGTGTTTGTTGACGGTCTTTAGTAGATTTCTGTAGTGGACTGTTGACCACTGCTGGACACCATTTTATGGTCCCAAAGTTGTGGTGAAAGGGAACAGGGAGAAGAGGGGACTCCAGTTTTTAATACATATCGCATAAAATTACACTTTATTATCCATGACTTGCACATTTTCAGGGCTGCATAATTAATGCCCATGCACATTTAGGAAGCTAAATGCACCAAGTTGTATCATTTGGGGTAAATCATTACCCCATTGTGAATGTTGTTTATGAGGGCTGTGTAAAAGTGTAGAGTGACTTTTGTCACATCTCCTGACTTTTTTTCTCAACACTAGTTTAGCAGTCTTTGCCAGTGTCTTGTCAATAAAGAGCAAATAAAATGTTTATGAAACAAAATATGAAATCCATCTCTGTCTCCCTGTACTTTAGAGCACATTATATTCATGTGGCCCTCTGGTCTGACTCCCCTATAACCAGGGTTCAGATGGTTTTGATCAGCTCTGGGCTGTCTTACAACAATACATGTGACCAATGTTTGTCCTTCATTTCAAGGTTTTCATTTTAGTCATTGATTCTGGGTGAACTATCGCTTTAAGATGACATACTCTTTACTAACTCTTGACGTCTTCTCTCCTCTGCTATGATATTTTAATACTTTGAGGCTTTGGCAGTGTACTTGTACTTTCGCCACATTTGGCCATTAACTTAAGCAGAATATTCAGGAGGGCTGCATTCATATTGTCTTCAAACTGTAAAAATGCAGCTAAGGTGGTATATTAACAAATGCTACGTTGTGACAATTGCTTTATAAAATGCGCTATACAAATACATTTTGATTGATTGATTGATTGATTTTACGTAACTACGTTGGGATTTGTTAAGAATATTTGATAATAATCCTAGATACTTTTTTATGTGTTCAACTTCTAATTCACAGTTTTATACCTTATATATACCTTATATAGATCTGGCTATTCCCAACCATACTCATTGATGGATGTCATAGCTCTCTCAAAGGAATGAATGCCTACCATCAATAACAATGGTGGACAAAGTGTATTGTGGTATGGATGGTTCCAGGTCCAGGCTAAATCTGAAGTTCATAGCCAAATAACGGTATTTATGACTAGTGGCATCCTGTTGGAGATAACAGAACGTTAATCCTGGTTCTGCGTGGCTCAGTAGGTAGAGCATGGCGTTGGCAACGCTTAGGTTGTGGGTTCAATTCCCACTGGGACCACGTATACTGAAAAATGTAAGCATTCATTACTGTAAGTCGCTTTGGATAAAAGCGTCTGCTAAATGGCATATATAAATATATATAATCCTAACCTGTGTCGATTGAAGCAGTGTCTTTGACTGATCCCGACCAATTCTACACACCGGGGCCTATACTGCACGTTATCAGTTTTCTAAACTTTAATTTCTTTGCTTCTTTCTTCTCCACCAACATCTCTCAGATTTGGGCTGCTCGTTTCTTCTCTCGGCCAGCTTCTCTTGGAATGGTCTGTATTTGCTCAGTTGTTCCGTTCGTTCGTGCTTATTTATTCATCTGTAATGACTTGAGCTATTTTTTTCCTGTTTAATAACAAAGGCAATTGCCATTCTCCCCCGCTCAATCCTCTCAGCATTAGCCACCCACACTTTTGTTTAAAACATTGATAATTCAGGCCTGCTATGGGCCCTAACTAATAACTAATCAAAATGCAGCTCTTTTGATTGTTTGTCAGGCCCAGTTTGAAAAATGAGCCGTCTCGGTGCACTGGTGTTTCACACATGTTCCTCTACCGCCTCCAGTTGCTTTTCCTTCCTTTCGGTGCATGCGTATGATCGGATTTGCAGCTATTACCCTCGCTCTAACCTCTTGAGAAATATTAAGCCTGATTTACAGTGGTTTGTACAAATGAAAGTAAATATTTGTGTACAGATGGAGTAAAGCCTGACATGCTCCAGCATACTCAGTGCAGTTTTTTGGGATTTGCTGCAGCTTCTGTCACGTTACTTTGATGTAAAATGAACAACGTTGTCAGAAACCTCTTGTAAAACTATTTTAAGACCACACTGTTCTGGTGGGACGAAGCTACATATGTACTGCCTGTTACTGACACCCAGTCACAGTTGAGTAATGGCTCAGACTTGAACCAGCAATGTCTTGGCTATAGGCCTCAGCCTACACTTGGGGCGATTGCTTCACTGAACTCGAGAGCCTAAAATATGCAGATCTTTTTTTTTTTTAATAACACCCGAGTTGTACAAGTGAATTTTCAACAGTGCTGCCTGTTATCAGTAAATCATCCTCAACGGAGGAAAACAAGTGGCCGGCTCAATTTCCTTCCCGAGCCGACGCACACGTCTGGTGCTGTGTGTGCGATCTGGCCATCTCTGTGTGAGTTCTGTGGTGTCGGGAGACCTGGGATTCCATTCCTCCATTCCTCCACGCTCCGGTGCTGCAGTGGCGCATTCTCCGCACCGGGCAGCCGGGTCTGTGTGCCGGAGCGGTGCGGCCAGGATCTGTCTCCAGTGCAGCCAAGACTCATGTTGGGGTTGGGGTGAGTCGCGGCCACTTCAAGAAGCGCTGCAGGCTCTCGAACACTTACTCACCCAGCCTGCACGCTTGTCGTGGGCTGTGTGTCTGTACGTAATATGTCGCTTCCTGTTACAAAACCTTCTGGTCAGGATCATCAGGAGATGGGGGTGGGAGGCACATGTTTGTCTATGTTGTGGTCGCACTTTTCAAAATGGGAGTTTAAATTTGAGGCTAAGGGTGGGGGGGGAACAGTTCCGCTTTCAATGGGGGATGGGGGGTTTGGGGAAACAAAACAAAGGTCCTTCAGAAGATTTTGGAAACTAGGGAACGGAATAAGAACTTCCATGTGCAAGCCAGTTTTTCACATAGTGTGGGCCTCATTTGCATGTCTGTTGGGTATCACTGTGGATATAAAAATAAGTAGTATAACTTCTGAAACTAGAATAAAACCATATTACATCGAAGTGATTTTAAGGGCATGGACAGTAGTTCAGATATTGACTACATGGTTAAACATGCCAAGCTTAGTTGTATTGGTTTCATACTGTATATCATTGATTTAGTTTTTACAGTTCATTGCATTATCAAGTGTAATCATGTTTATAGCTACAATCATAAGAGATGTATTTAATAAAATCTCTCAAATAAATGTAATAAATTCATTAAAATATTGAATATTGTACTTTTAATGATGAGCACAGTGTTAAAATGGCTTTGGGATGCTATACATCTGGTCATGTATTGTATTCCAAATTGAGTGTTTCTCCCTTTATGTACAAAGAACTAATCTTTTTTTCTTTTTCTTTCTTTCACATCTGGATAAAGTGTCTTTAACATGTTTAATGTATCTTTTACATGTTTAAGGAAATCAAACTTAATCAAAGAAAAAAGAAAAGAAAAATCACTTCAGGATTGAAGATTTCCATAAGTAGGGACCAAGTGGTTCAATCGGATTAGTGCTGGCTGAAATATCTAAATAATTTCTTTAAAAAAAAATTTCAACACTTACATGATGAGAACTTTGGAGGACTTCAAACATATGCATTTTTTTAAGAACATTTCCTTTTTTTTGTTCCTTCACCAATTTGGCCCATTATTTTTGGCCCCTCAGTGGCCATCACTGTATCATTCTCCATCAGTTTGGGAGGGCGCACACTACCCCAAACCCAGCTGCTTCACTCTACCCCCAGCCATTGCTACTGTGCTGAGCTGAGCTGTGCAACTGCTGTTCTGGAGGTGTGCAACAAGAGCAGCTGGCACAGGCAGATCGTAGGTGCCTAATTGACCAGAGGAGTTGCTATTGCTATTGGGGGCAGTGCAGTATGATGGTTAGGGGTGTTGCCATTGTACCCTTGAGCAAGGTACTGAACCTGAATTGCTTCAGTAAATATCCAGCTGTATAAATATATGTATATAAATAAATGTCAACTGTGTAAGTAGCTCTGGATAAGAGCGTATGCTAATGGATACAATAAAGAGGAATCACTATTGCATGATGAGGCAGGGCATACCTAGCGACTGGATCACTGTCACTAGGCAATGCTATGGCCAACTATGCATTGTCATATAGTACTCCAGGACACAATTAGCACTGGACTCCATCTGGACTGTGGGGACCTTCACTACTATTTGTTAAATAATATGAAAGTTCATCATTTACTAATCCTACCACATCATCGTTGTGCAAGGTCTTCAGAACCAGAGGCTGACATCAGGAGCTTTGCTCCTGTCAGTAAAATCAATATTTTGTGTCTCTTAATACAAATACACTTGTCAGGGTCTTCCGATATATTAGCCTACAGACGTTATGCAGGAGAAGGTGCGTGTGTTTGCCCACATCAAAAAATGAACAGACATAATTTCATTGGTATTACCGCTATTGACAAAAACACTGTTGGAAAATGTGTCTTTTGTGCTATGAACATAGTTAAGACTCTGAGATAAATGTTGGCTTGCCAACATTTCTGGGGAATAACAGTGGGTTTGCCCTGGTGGTGAAGCCTTCCAGTCATTGTGACAGCACTGTCAGTACAAACTCCTACACAGCATTTGTTGTGAAGCTTAAAATGTTGCTAGTGTTCCAATACGACTGAAGACCCAGCTCTGCCCCAGCTCTGGTGGACAGTAAGGCATGATGAATCCTCATGCATTTCAACTTCAAAAATCCTGCGTGCACAGCCCTGGAGAATCACTTAATGTTTGTGCTCTAGCTGCAAGAGTTTAAGCCATTGACATTGGCTGATTGAGAGCATTTTTACAGGTAGATGTGCCACAGTCGATACCGGCAGACCTTCCCTTTCCAATGAGCCCCCACTGGCTGTGACTTTCCTATCCCAGGCCAGGGCTGTTTGAGTGTCCCCTCCCGGGTTGCCAAAGTGTTGCCTTTATTTTGGCAGTTACCTGTAGCTTAGTACTGTAGCTACTGTTCATTGGAGAGGAAGAAGGAAGCATAAACCAAAACAGCATTTGGTGTAATTAAAGCTTTAACAGAGGCCATCCAAGCCTGGTACCGAACATGTCCAGCAATTTGTAACCTCTGGATTTGGCAGTGGTCCAAAATGTTGCTCCATGGGCAACAATATAGATGATATGCCTCACAGTGCACTACACACAAGTGCTTGAAACATTGCCTGCCATTTACACAGATAATTAATTGACATGATTTAAGCCAACTTGTGTGTAGGTATCGCAAGCTCAGTAGCTAAAAAGTCTAACATTTACATTACACTTACATTTTACACTTACATCTTATCCAGAGAGACTTACAAGATGTGCATAAATACATGGTAGGAACAATCATAGTTTGCGCAAGAGATCAGTGCAGTAATACAGCGATAGACATCATTGCAGGCAGCTGCATACCATACCTGTAACACTGGGAAGGAAAAGGTTAGTAATTAATTATTTTTTTTTTTTTATTGAGTAAGCAGGGATACATAGTGTTGAGCAAGTAGACAGTGGTGATGACAATTAGCTAGATGTACAGAATTCAGTGATAGTGGAGTCTGAAAAGGTGGGTTTTGAGTCTCTTGTGGAAGATGACAAGTGATTCTGCGGTCCTGACTGATTGCGGAAGGTCGTTCCACCACCGAGGTGTCGGGACAGAGAAGAGGTGAGACCGCGAGGAGCGGCTGCCAGCCGCCTGGAGGGATGGGACAGTCAGTTTGCCAGAGGAGGCGGAGCGGAGGGGTCTGGCTGGGGTGTAGGGTGTGATGAGTGACTGGAGGTGTGGGGGAGCAGTGCCTCTAGCTGCTTGAAAAGCAAGCACCAGTGATTTGAATCTGATACGTGCTGCGATGGGGAGCAAGTGCAGAGAGGAGAGTAGAGGGGTGAGGTGGGTGAACACCTAGGGCATTCAGGTCCAGGCTTATAGTACTGAATATTTTCTAGACTCTAGGTAAATGATTACCTTGAACTGGCCTGTTCTCATAACTATGCAGGCTATTCTTATGTTCTTATATACTCACATTTTATTCAATAACCTGCCTTCTCAAAACGGAGTGCTGCAGTTTTGTCTTAGTTATTTTTCATTTTCTGCGGCCAATATAAGAGAGGGTTTTGGAGCCTCTTCGGAGTTGGGACCGCTGGCAGAAAGCCTTTCAATACAATACAAAAAAGACAAATGTGAGCATTCATTGTGTGTCTGTCACCGCCACACCGCTGTGACTGAGTCACCACACTTGGTTAAGCCTCCATTGCCGTGCAGAATTGCGATGAATTTAGAACAACAACGTGCATAAGGCATTGGTACTGTACGCGCCTTGCATTTTACAGTCAGATCTTGTTCAAGCTTGCGCTGGATGCTCTCTGTACCACAGAGGGCAATAAACTGTGTCGTGTCTCCTTCCTCAGCATTTCCCTGTGTGCTGGGGGGGCACAGGGTCGGCCCCAGGGCTGTGGTTCCAGGCCATGACTTCAGACGTCTGGAAACCGACGCAAATCGTTCCCAGAACCAGAGACTGCAAGTGGCTAAAATTAGGAGTAAGGTCCTCGCACTGCCGTCGCATTCTGAGCACACACAGGCTGTGGCGGCTTGGCCCGAGGAGCGAAGGACTGGCCACGAGCTCGCGGGGAAATGACTTTTATTAGTCTCATTTTACATCTGTTTATTGCTTTGCATACTGTATTTTTTTAAAAGAGAACACCATGTCCTGTGAGGTAGAGAAAATGGTTGTATCTCCCTTTTTTTGTGTGGGTGGAGGGTAGACAAATGTCTAAGGTTTCGATTTAGCGCTGCCTAAAAGGTACGATTTGCTGATGTTCTCCTCTGATTGTCAAGATTGGCAACCTGGGTGCCAGCTTGTTTTGACCCACACATAATTAACACAACACTTGCAGCACTGAAATGGCAATCTCCAGATCACAGATAATCCTTCTTTTTAAGTTTTTTAGTTTTTGGTTTCTTGGCAAATTGCATAGTTTTCTCCTCACACCATCTGTGCCATCGCCTCTTCAAAATGCACGCAATTCCCTCCCCATCTGTGTTTCTGTCATCTGTCTTTATGCAGCCGTATTCCTTCTCCTGTATCCCATATTAGGTGTGTATGGCATTATTCATTATTCAGGGTAGTTGAAGCAGTATAGCAAAAACCGGAGGAGCTCTATGAGAATGATGTTCATATTAAATTAAATATCCGAATCCCATCTGGTGTACTATCATCTTTGGCCTTGTGAATTTTGTGGAATTTGAGAGCCTTTTCTCTGATATCTGTTCTTGTTGTTCTCTAAAAGACACACAAGTTGGCGTGAGTTATACATGTGAGATATTTTATTACTGCATGTCAATAAAACTATTGTAATCCTGGCTTTATGCCTTTGAAATGTTCTGCCCCCCCCCCACTCCAGAACCTTGATTCAGCTGAAAACAAGAGTGAACAACATGCAGAATACAGCCCATTGTCTTTTAAATTGTGATGTGTGTTTTTCTATGAAAGTGGACATTTCAAATTGATGCAATTGCAAAATCAACATGTGATTATCAGTTGTATTTAGTCCTATTCACATTCACATTCACATATTCACATTGTTGAATAAAACATAACTGGCTTTCCAAGTTTAGGTTGACTTTAACTACTTAAGAAATTACTCCAAGTTATGCAAGTTATACAAGCGGAAACAAACCCCCAAAAATGTATACTTCTTTAAGGAAATTTTGTGCTCACTTAGAATTTGAATGAACTATATGTACATGATCAGTATTACAAGTCAGTCCTGTTTTTCATTACACGGTGGTTCCTGGGTTAGAAAATGAGAGACTTTGGTGGATTTTTGTGTGTGATTTCTTATGCAAGTTAAGAGGGAAGAACCCTCAGATGCACAACTAAAACAGTGAACAAGAGAAACTTGGGCTAATCTGCTCAAGTGACATTTACGTAAAAATACAGATTTGCTCAGTTTACTTTGGCTCCATTTTTTCTTGTTTTTAAATTCTCTCCTCTTTCCTAGATAGATTAAATTGAATTGGGTCTTAACAGAAGTCTCCTCTTTAAAAATCGTGCATGCTCTGATTAGGTTTTTAGATGACTTCTGGGATTTGCACTGGCCCTAACTTTAGAAGGATGAACATGGATGGCAGGGTTGTACCTTGGCTGTTTTGGGCCATATGCTTGTAAGTTGAACAATTTAGAAGTAGTGTAAAATGTAGTACCGTACACAGGAGTACGATTGTACAGAAACAAAACAGTGTAATGCTCAATAAGCCATGGGTAAGTGGACAAAGGGGGAAAAAAACCTTTTGATTTGCAATGGTGAAGCAACAATAACTGGAGCTTGTCAAATCTTCATAGCAATATCTCACTTAATATGAAGCATTAGTCTACACCCACTCACACGCTCACAAAAGATCTACTTCCGCTCAGATGCTCACAACATGGCATTGTGATGAAATGTAAGTGTAACACGATTTATTAATTGTTTTAATAAATAGAGACTAAATCTTTAGCAACTGGTGTAATAACTGTTTAGCTGTTAGTTTGTCTTAAGCTGCCACACGTGTACAAATGAATTTACACTGATGTTTGCATGAAAGGATTTTTGGTTGCATATGCTGCAAAACATTTCACACTGTACAGCTCTGGAGGGGGCAGTTGGATACAGTAGGAAACCTGCCAGTTTCTTTAAAACTTCAGTTATGGAGATGGATACAGAGATGGATTTTTCTGATGAAAGGGCCATTTTTATTGGATATTTATTTGATTTTAGCTCACCTGAATGCCTATCAACACTCCCATTTTAATTTTTTTAACCAGTGACCTCTGTGTGACATTGGCCAGGTCAGACAACCACATTCTCTCATTTAGACTGTTAAAAAGCTTTGAAAAAAAGGATGCAAAGGAATTACAAGGTTTTCAGACTAATTAAATTATTTGGATTAACTACCTGATTACCCTAATTGTTTATTTTTATTTTTACTTTATCAACTTTTAGCCAATAACATTCAAAGAGGGTGATAGCTGAGCATTGCATTTGTCCAGGTAACTGTCAAAATAAAGAAACACTTATAACAGGAGTGAGTAAAGGGTTCTGGTGGCTCTGTTATGACACTTTCATGAGGCAATTCATGTGTTGTCCCATGTAAGCCAGCAATGAAAACCATCATACAGGGCTCTTAAGGAGTTTGACACCACTGATACAGGCACTACTTCACTTCCCATTGATACACACTAACCCTTCACTTCCTGAGTGAAGATGCACTTCCCAGAAGCAGGTGATGTTTGTTTAAGCTGCAGCCTTTACTCTATTATTAGAATGAACTAGAAACAAAACATCTTGACAGGAATACATATGAATTCAAATATGTTTTCATTGCTGCATTGTCTCTCTGATTATCTGAGTGTTTTCACAAATGCCTTCTTGGAAAGCTATATTGTGATCTTATGAGGAAATATGCGAATTAATGTGCAATATGTGGTTCTATGTGGCTCAGTAGGTACAGCATGGCATTGACAACCCTTAGATTGTGGGTTCAACTCCCACTGGGACCACATATACTGAAAAATGTATGCCATCACTACTGTATGTCGCTTTGGATGAAAGCGTCTGCTAAATGGCATATGTTATTATTGTTACAATAAAATATGTCCATAAATCAAAACACCAAAAACAGTGTTATTGAGAACCCATGAATGAGTTTTAGCAGTGCTACATTGTGACTGTTATGAAGTTCTGTTTTGTTGCCATGAGGTGGAGTAGTTGCATCGTCTTTACTAGATTTCTGCTTCTTGTTCACCCTTGCACATTTTCACTCTTTGAAAAGGGCTTCTCTGGAGTGGATACGCTTTCAGGGGAGTGTATTTCATTTGTCAAAAACATGCCATATATTCTCATCATTTTGTGCGAATATTTTATTTACAACGTTTTTTATGCGTTTATCAGTTTTGGTTAGCTTTGTTTTACAGTGTTTTGCTGTATTTTACAATTACAGTTTGAGTAATTATTGGTTTTACTATAAGCAGCTATTTCACTGAAAGACAGAGTACAGTGAGCTAACCTGCTTCTAGTAAAACCAGAAATAGCTCAAATAGCAATGCATTGGGTGAGCCAGTTCTTCTCTGCTGTACAGTATAAAGACTCTACTTTAAATGTTTCCACTTTGATGGTGAATTGTGTATAATATACACTATGCTGTTCAATAAATCTCAATATGTTAATTTCATACATATTTTGCTTTATTATTGTTATTTCCGTGCGCTAATAGTGAGGAGCCAATACAACAGCCTAATACAATAAGAAATCTTCTATTATGTATTAGTATTGAAATGTTTGAATAGGAACAAATGAGATGTCATGGGCTATGGTGATACAGTTTAGAAAGGCCATGACCCCCTGTTTTTCTGTGTCTAAGGATGACACTAAGCTTTCGGGAATTTTCTAGTAAATTAAGCACATTAACACTTGAAAATAAATCACAGCATTTTCCAAGGATTTGCAGCTGTTCTGGACAAAACGTATTGGGTCTTGATAGGATGTGGCATATGCAGTTTTGGACAGCAGTTACCAGTCACACACACACACACACACACACAGACAAGTACGCACACACAGACATGGGCACAGAACCTGTCAAAAAATGCTAGGTTTGTCCAAGGGTGACTGTGTGGTGTGTATCCCTACTTACAAATACTTTTTGTATCTCTTATCAGATTGACTGGAAAGATATTTCAATTAACATTAATTTAGCCTAATTATTTTGTCTGGGACTCTGTCCACAAATCTGACTATAAGATATGCTTCGTCATTTTGGACTGAACTGGACCAGATGTTTTTTGAGGAGGGATGTGGTTTTTCATTAGTTTATGTGGAAATACTGTTGATACTGTATACGTGGTGACTTGTAGCGTCCGACGATACAAACAGTGTGCAGTACACAATGCACGATTCAACATAAATAACATTTTTAAAGTGCAAGTACAGATTTAAAAAAAAGAAAGAAATAACAATGAGGGGGAAAAAGAAGAAAAAGAAAAGATACAATCCTGCTCTGGTGGCGAGTTGGCTGAGATATGCAGGATGTCTGCAAGTTTTGAGCTTGTGGATGGACATTCACAAGGATATACTGGAATTCAATTCTGATTTCCCTAGAGTCCTACATTTTGCTGTGTTTGCAAGATCTGCGGAATGGCAATGTGTTTGTGCACGTCCCTCAACTTGTGTGAGAGAAGAGTTGTGACTTGTGTGAGAATGGACAGGATGCGAAAACTCAGGATTTATTTTCAAAGTGTCACTCAACCATGAATGACACTGAATGAGTGTCATTCAACAATATTTATCAGGACAGAGAGACAGATGGCCAAAAAAATATACCCAGAGTGTCTATTCCAGATTTATTGGGGTGTGGGGGGGGGGGGGGCAAGTATCATGTTTCTCCTTCTGCCACTTTTTAAAAATGTCCATCGTGGTTTCCTGAAAACTTAAAAAGTTGGCAGGGTAGAGGGTAGAAGTGCCATTCCTATTGCGGCCCAATAGATATCTTTAGGTTCTCCATTTTTGGTGGACCTTTCTCCATCCCTCCCTCCAAGGCCTAATTATAAGTGTAAGCCCAATCCATCAGAAGCACGTCTTCCGTCAATTTGGGGAGTCGGTGCACAGTTGGCACTGGCAATGCTCCTCAGCTCTCAAGGTGTCCCATGGTAGAAGTTAGGGTAGTAAAACCAGTAGAGATTCAAAACCTAGCCCTTTCTGGTACGTATAAAATGTTCTGTCCATATCAGTACTCATTTGTTAGAAATACAACAAAAAAACAAGAGAGTAGACATTTGGGTATTTTATTATTTGTTGTTTTCCCCCATTTGGTATAAAAAATAATGTAATGACAGCATCCAAAATATTTGTCCTCCCCTGGGCCAGCAAGAAAGTTCACACCTTGAATGATTTATTTGATGAAGGTCTTTCATTTGAAAATCTTAAAGGAGCAATCCCATAGATTTAAATTCAGCTGATTTCTCAACTAATTTTCAATAAAGTTTCTCTTTTAAGCCTGTTTTCCACCTGAGAAATACAACATCTAACTGTATGGGTGTGGTCATTACATTCTTTTATAAATTATGAATAGCTTGATTGACAGACAGTCCCCTTATTGCTACTTTGGGAGCTGGCACATTCATTTCATTCCTTTGAAAAATGAAATAATTCACATCAATATTGGCCCCCCAAAAAAGAAAAAATAACTGGCTTACATTTCAATGCTTAGTTAAGGTTAGCACAGTTTTTTAAAAGGCTAAACAACTGTATTGATATTCTTTTTTTCTTATTTTTATCTTTGTATCTGATTTTATCCCATTTTATCCCAATTTGGTAGCCAATTAGTCCTGCTATTTTTATGTCAATCCCCCCCTAGTAATGTGAGTTCGCTGCCGTAGTCCTGCGACCGGTAGTGACGAGGGCCAAGTAACGCCTCCTCCGAGACGGCACTCGCCAAGCCGTCGATCGTAACCCGATACTACTGGGCCGCTCTTAAGCGTAGCAAACGTCATGTCGGCTTCCCTCCCCCCTCCCTGGGGCGGACAGCCAATCGCCGCCCCTGGTGGCACTCCTGGCCAAAGCCAACTCTGGAACCCCGGTCTCCATTGCCAGCATCAGACGTTGTAACCACTGAACCATGTGGGAGGCCCCGTATTGATATTCTTATCAGTTCAAAATGTGCTATATGCACTTATAAAAGAAGGGACTGACAAGCGGAAATAATTCATATAAACTGATATCACGAATCACCTCCTGTGGAAATACAGTGCAGCTATGTTTTCAAAATCACCTCATTCTTAGAGCAAGTTAAGTATGACTCATGATTAAATGTAAGGTGTCAGCTTGTTTCTTTGTTGGTGAGTTTGGTGAGTTAATTGCTGAACTTGCTAAACTCTGTTTGTGGAGAAAAAATTTGAATTGCACTTAATTGTGAGTCAAATTTATGGGTGAATGTTGATTGACTCATGGTTGATGGACCATAATCTCCTTTTGTGACATTTTATTTCTTGTATCACAGACTTTGTTTTGCCTTTTGTTCTTTTGGAGTTCTCAGGAACAGCTGGAAACAGCCCAACGCTGTAGTTTAATGCCCTGCCCCTACTCGATGCTTCGTTTCTTCTTCTCTGTAGCATTTGTAAATGCTATATGTATAGCTTTTGTTTGGAAGAGGGGATCTCCATGCCTTTAGATTGGGATGTTATTTGAGAAAGTCTTTTTTTTCTGTGGGTAGCTTCTTGCACATGTTGTAGGGGTCCCTTGTAAAAATGTATTTTTGGAACGGTATTGTGCAACAGCTCTGCTGCTTTTTGTGCTTGAGGGTACGCATGTGCTTGTGGCTGCTCCTTTTATGGAGACAATGCGCATATTCAGTTATATTTACAGAAAATAACCACAGGCGTCAATTGGGTATGGCAAGGTATGGCCATTGCCATACCTGGGCTTCATAGTCTAGTTTTAAAACGTGTCTAAATAAACCAGTACAAGTTGTGTTTTACAATTTTTTCATATCTATTTTAGCCTACATTGATAAAACAACTCTAAATTAAGCCAAAATACAATACGAAAGTTTGTATTCCCAGTCAAAGTCTTATTCAAGCAACACGGTATGAAAATAATATTTATTTATTGATAGTTATGTAACTTAGATCCGTCCACAAAAATGAGTGCTTTCGGGCAACGTCTCAACCAGTCGAAGTGCGTATGCGTTACATTAATAAGATTGTCGAGGCAGGAAGACACATTTTGTATAGGCCTATTGCATGGCCAAGCAGTGAGCTGAAACTGTTCTACCATTTTATCATTTACTGTTTCACCCATTATCAACACAATCACAGACGTCAATTTGCCATACCTTAGCTTTTGCTGAAATAACGCCACTGAAAATAACTCTTTAGTTATTTTTAAAATTGTTGACAAAAAAGACTGGAATACATCATACTCAGCCATATTGAGATTTCCACTGCATTGTAAAGATCATGTTAATGCATTCAGCAAAAAAAAAATCAAAAGTGCCAAATCACCAATAAACGCCATTCGATTGAAATAGGAAATGGCCTTTTTTTTTCTTGATAGTGCAAGCTTGGTCCAGGCTTTTCAATTTTATCAGCAGACAAAGTGTAACACGAGGAGAGAGTGTCTTTCCAGGGGACCTGATCATTACGATTGGCAAGATTTACAGATTTGGGGAACCAAGCATGAGAAGACAGGAAATCCCCAGACCAGCAGTAGCTGAATGAAGAATGGATGATCTTCAGTATCAAAAGAGACCGGGGGGAATTGAGATGACGAGGAGAGAGACTGAAAAAGCAGACAACATGTTGAGTGTTTAACGCTGAGTGAGGAGAAGGGACGTTGTTGACGTAAGGAATACAAAGAGATGGCGAGGAGCGGTTTGTGCAAAGTTTTGGGGAGAAAAGGAAGAAAAGATGATTGATGTCAGTTCGCTTAAAAGGCCAATGGAAACATCCTGAACTAAGAAATGCATCATGAGGGGAAATGAAGTGAAGGAGGTGAAAGGAAATAGGAAGAGCAGGCACAGGCTCATGGACTCAGATGATAGGTTTATGGGCAGGGAAATCAAGAGTTGGGGGAGGGCGAACAGTAGTACATTCAATTTGAGTGTCATTTTGAAATTCATGGCAAGACAGCCATGTTTAAGACTGGTTTTTATACATTTTGTACTTGTACCCGCTTGACTTGCCGCCATTTAGGTAACAGTGTGTCAGTGCCTTCCTGTTAAACGTTAGATTGAGAAACCATAACTTGGTCACAAAACTTTCAATAGAGAGGAATGACAACACAGCCCACAGAGGCAAGACCAGCCTTGTGTGGAGTGGTACAGTATAGTGTGCATCTTCCAGACCTGTCAGCGCTTGCTCAAAAACCCAAATGCATGGAACCAAAAGCACCAATGCCTGTGGCCTGCTTCTGGTGCATCACACTAGTGCATAATTCCGTGACCGTTTTGCACTGCGTATCTGCTTGGTGAGACTGACTGCTTGAAGTTCATGATTTTGCATCATGGTAATCTGTGATTGGGTGGAAGGTTTATTGTTTTACAGCACGGGAATCTGATTGGGTGGAAGGTCCAGGATTGTGCATCACGGTAATGTGTTATCGGGCGTGGGGTTCATTAATGTGCAGTGGATTGAGGCTCTGGCACCACACAAATTCACCTCTAATTGTGCCGTCTTAAACAGCATGTTTGGAAACCCTGCAAAACCAGCTATTAGAAAGCAGAACCCCTCTGGTGTTCAAACGCACTATTGGTTAAGTGGATCTACACTCACACAGGTGGGGAGATATGATGCAGAAAAGTCAAGGTGGTCTACTGTCTAATGTAATTGCCTGTGCTGTTATCACCCTTTATTCACACCCTGCACCCTCTCTGGTCTGTAGTAGAAAGGGTTGCAACATACTAAAAAAAAGATATAAACAAAGTACAAGGCGATGTCACTTAATGTGAACCAGTTGTGTTTAATAGAATGGCTTGGCGTTCCCTGAAGGTGACTGCAGCATGCCACAAATGGCCCAAAATGAGAAAATTACACAGTTTGCACTTCAGCAAGCATTCAGATGGCAGGTAGTAAAAAGCTGCTTTCTCTGAAAAGCGGGAGGGATGTTGGCACACAGGCTTCTTGGCAGGGCTTTGCCTGGAAGAGGGGAAAGTTTCCAGAAGGTTATTTTTTTTCTTCCCCTGCTCATATAGCTGTTGTTTTGGAAAGTGAAGCAAATCCCAGAGTGCAAAATTCTCTTGCCTCTGGCTCTTTGACTCTTTGAGTGCCAGAGTGCAGCAGGGATTTGTAGAATCAGAGTGTGTGTGTGTGTGTGTGTGTGTGTGTATGCGATCAATGTTCTTCCTCATGTGGAATTTGTGACCAGTAGCTCCAGCAGCAGTTTGACTCCTTGACCTTAGAAAACCCCAAAGCTGGACATTTAAGTTGCACTTTCTGGTACAGTCTGAAATGAAACAGCTTTTTAATGAGCTTTTTTTAATTGCCTTTTTTTAATCATCTGGTCCTTTTCAGGTTTTTTTGAGAGTTCCCGTTCTAATTCACAGTGTCCTGTTCTGGAATCTTACTGTTCTTTGAGGATTCCATTAGCAACCCTTTATGATGTCATCAATTAGAGTCAACTATATTGTTATGGCATGTTCTAGAACGAACATCGTATTGTGACAGCACTCCTCAGAGGATTAGGATGACGGCTTGTTCTAATGTGCCTGCATGAAGAGGGGGCAGAGGGGGGCTGACCTCCCTGCTCCCTTAACCGCCCCCCCCCCTGGCTCGGGCAGTGCTCAGCCTTTACCCCAGCAGCGCTGTTTTTATCTTCCACAAGCTGCTCCCTCAGAGAGACTGTATGCCGTGACTGTGCCTGAGCCAGCGCTTCACCTAGAACTTTGCCCACTGCTCCCGGGCTCGGGAGTCTGCTTCACATTTTGCTCATTTTGTTCCAGTGTATATTTTATGAATAAATCCTCTCTCGCTCAGTTTTTTTCTTCCTGTGTACTCTCTGTTACTTCTGAAAGGGCAACAGTCATTGTTAAACATTGAGGAATACTGTTAATCACTGAGGGATAGTGTTAATATTATTGTATGAGTAACTTGGTATATTTGAGCTTATGAACAGCGGTGTTCAAGAAGAACATTGTTATTATTATATTACCATAGAACATTATTATTATTATTGTGAAATTTCAGGGTTGCCTCACATGACATTAGGTGACTCACACAATATTTACTGTTATGCCCAGTGTGACAAGGGTTTGCGTGATCAAAGGCTGTATCTTTCAGATTTGAGGTTTCCTGACATTCTTTTCTCTCTCTCTCTCTCTCTCTCTCTCACACACACACACACACACACACACACAAATATTGAAGAAATGGCTTAATCATGTAGTTTTATGAAACTGCAGCAGAGGAATATAACAGAAGGAAGTCCTGAGAGTTGTGCTTGGTTGTATTGTGCCTGATTGCACCCAGAGAGACATGCATGGCACCCACAACTATCTTTAGGATTTCTGCTTTCAAAAGTGACTAATGCAAATTGTGGTTGTGAAATCATGGAAAAAAATGAAATCATCAAATGCCAAAGTATTTCCATGTATCATAATCACTTGGTGTCCTGTGCTGAAATACTCTCTTTGTGGATTACTGCTGAAGTTTGGAGATACAACTTAATGTAATAAACAATACATTTTCATCAAAAGTTTTGGCAAATATTGTCTATAATGTCGGATTCAATTTGCGGCGAAGCGTGATTTTAATGACATTGGTTGCTGTACTCCTGTTTTTCCAGCAGTGGGAGTACTTCACCACAAAAGACGCTAGCTTTCTGGGCGAAGCTGCTTGGGCTGTGATTTACAGTACAGTCAGTGTAATAATGATAGGCTGTGTTTCATTTGGAAAGCAAGTCAACCATCAAAACTACACAAACACTGAAAAATTGAAAATGCTACCGTATAGCTCTTTAAAAATGAAAAGAGTATAAAAGGGCAGTATGGCATCTGGTTAATGCCTTGATTTTTTGTTTTTTTTCTCCACCAGACTATTTCACTCTTCAGCCTTCAAACTGCTTGTGTTAATGTGAACGGACACTAGAATCCCCCAATCTACTATGAAGACAACATGACTGTTCTCTTGCCTGGACTCTGATGGCGCATAATATTATGATTGGAAGTGGGCAGATGATATGGAGTTGAGTACCTGCCCCATTAGTGTAGACACAAAATGATAATAAAATACATTACAGGCAATGTAGCAGACCCTCTTATCCAGAGCAACTTATACAGTTGACAGTTCTTTAGATACAATCCAGTTATACGGCTGGATATTTACTGAAGAAATTCAGCTTGAGCTCCTTGCTCAAGGGCACAACGGCAGTGCCCTAACTGAGAATCGAACCTGCAACCTTTGCACTACAAGCCCAGTTCCCTCACCATTATACTACACTGCTGCCCAGACAATGCCACTAAATCAAGACAATGCCACTCCCTGGCCAGTGCCTGCCCTTGCCTGCATTTTCTCTCCCCCAGCAGAAGTCGGCTCTGCTTCCCACTAGTGAGGATGCGATGGTGTTCCCTTCTGGAGCTTAAAATATAACACTCTTGGCTATGAACACGGACAGATGAATCTCACTCTCCATCTCCGATGCCTTGTAAGAAAACAAAAAAAACAACAAACAAAAAAAGTTGAGGGACTTGCTTAGAATGAGAGGTTTTTGCATGGAGGTTTGTTAATGTTTTGATCGCACCAGCAGAAAGTTATGTCACAAATAGTTTGCTCTAAACGCATTGTAGGACTTGATTTCACTTGCATTCCAGCCCTGTCAAAACCACTCCCTGGAGAGCAGCCGTGACCTGCTCCAAGAGCTCAGATTCACTGAGCGTCCTTAAACGCTAACGGAATAGGAAAGGCTAACCACATGCTGCTTTTAAAAAGCTTCAAGCACCAGTAATTGAAAATACAACTGGGCGAAAAAAAGAGAACCAGTTTGGTGTCTGGTTTATGTCTTTATGATGATATATGAAAGTATAGATCACAGATTTTCTTTTTTTTACCAAATCAAATGTATACTCTCATGGACCTGGGTCCAGTTATACCAGCTATGTGTAAACATTCTGCAGCCTTGCTTTAACATGAAGGCCAGTACACACCGTGATTTACAGTATTTATGTTAATTTGCCCATTAAAGTCTTACATGTAGCAGACCAGACCCTGACCTGTGGGGAATAGTTGTATGCAACTCTAGCCTTTATCTAACTCAAACTATCAGGGACACAGCACAACGACCCTACTGTAATTCCCACAGAGGTTTACCTATGTGTTGTATGTACACACGCTACTAATTCAAACATTTTTCAGTTTTTGGCGCAGGTACTGCATCACTCATTTGAATCGGAATGAAATCTACTGGATCTGTGTGTATTTTGGGGCAGCTTTACATGAGATGGTGTGAAGTTACGGAAGATAACCCCTGTGACTTGGAATTTATCTGCCTGCTTCACAGTTTTTTTTAAACGAAATTCATTCAAGCCTTTTTTTTATAACTCCTCAGATTGATTCGTTTGGAAATCCTGATACCTTCTGTGGTTTCATATCACTCGATGCATCCAAGCTGTTGATTGTGCTGCACACTTGTGTTTGTGTGTGTGTGTGTGTGTGTGTGTACACTGTCCTTGCGTATTGCTATACCCATTCACAGATATGGAATTGGTTTACTTAAACAACACCGCGAGACGGCAGGATTATGCACGCGCTCTCCATCTCCCTGATAAGGTATATTCTCAGTACTTTCACCCTCTTGTTTTTTGCCAACGTCATACGACCCTGTGCCACCAAAAAAAAGAAGAAAAGAAGAGAAAAAAGGAAAAACAACCCAAAATCTGACACTTGTTGGGAACATCGCTGGATCGATAACTTTCTATTTCGAGAAGGATAAAAGATATAACAGCTATTGTGAATCATGGTGTAGCATTTCTGAACATTTCTTTTTTTGATTTTAAATATAGACTGGGGTGCTTTGTTTTTCTCTTGAAAGGGATCTTGAAGCACAATCCTCTAATCCACCTTGAACTGTTGGATCATGTCTCACCCCTCTCGCTGGTATATACCGCTCCTGTGGAAAGCTCAGATGGCATGCCAAGACACTGTACTCTGTGGCTCAGGGTCACAGGAGCAGGTATCTGCTGCTCCCACTGAAGGCTGGGCATCAGCTTTGGATCCTCCTCCAGGTCTGTTATGGAGTGTGCTACAGTGTAACAGCCTCCTTGTGGAAAGCCTGCCTTCATGTTATTTTTGTCTTTCTTTATTTTCATGTTCAACCTATCTATCTCACTAAGTGATGTCCACTAAAAGGAAAAAGAATAGGTCCTTGTTTCTCGTAAAATATTGAGAATGTCACTGTTAATCATGCTAATTCCATTCACTTTCCGCTGTACTTGCAGCTGTTGTTCAGGTTTGAAAAAATATTGTCTGTAAGGTTGTAACGGGAAGGTGGTGTGGCAACATTATCACTTACTAAAAAGGCGTATTACAGTTCCAGTCAATGAAATCTCTGTGCCTTTCACTGTGTCATCCCCCAATCAAAATGGTGATCCTCAACACAGAGAGGGAGGTCTACAGTGATTGGAATGCATTTTAGTATTATAGTGATATGGGAATGCTCTTTTTATTGTTATTTTAAAGAAATCACTCATATGATATTAAATTAAGACAAATTCGCAAGGAATCATGCAATAGGCTCATTGGCGGAAATCTTTAAAACTACCAATGAAAGTAACGTTTTGGCTCGTTTGTGTACAATCCATCACATGATTTTCACGAGTATTTTTAATTGTACATTGTCTCCGATAAATAAATAAATAAATAAATAATAAGTTAGAGAGAGGTGGAAGTAATATCACAAATAGTTGCAGAGAGTACCCCTCTGCAAATACATGTGATTTATTTATTTAACATAATCGTCAGAATTTTGATTGGTTTGCCTAAAAGACATCCTAAAAGTCCTCAGCTGACGGTAAGCTGATACTTCAGAGGTGAAACGTCAGATGACAAGTTATCTACCTCTTTGATCCAACCATAGAGACTGAATGATTTCAACGATATTTTCAATCATTGTATATACTGTATGTGTTCTGAAAGGTGTGATTTTGGCATGGGATGACGTGCATATTGAAATCAGGCTGTGCGGGGACCTCCCTGTCACTGCACTCATTAGGTCATTGAAAGTGTATACAAAACTAGTAAAAATATGTATTTACAAACCATATGGTAGGCTACGACAACTTAATTAAACTCGGGAATTAATTGCTGGATTATTTTGTCTAATTGCCCAGTATAGGCTATATTTCACAACAATGTTATTAATTTCAAAAACAAGAAAGAAACAGAAATGTATTTTTACTTTTAAATCCAAAGAAAAGGGTAATTCCAGTTTAACTGCAAAACTGTTTGTCTGGTTCTGAAGAGACAGAAAATCCTGCATGACCGCAAGATGATGCGAACGGTGTGCAGATGGCTGCAGCTCCTGCGCTCCATGCTCAGTAACCAGAAGTCTTCGTCAGCACTTTGCTCCGGGCTGTTTTAATTGTCGCCCGTGTTGCTGAGTTTTCAGTCGCAGCTTGCAATACAGGTGCGAGAATGGACTGATACACAAGTAAATCACTGTACCACGTGCAATATCCCAAACATGCAGAATATTGTATTTGTTTTGTCAGGCTTGCCGAGAGCAATTCCCATTTTCAGCGCAACCACCACCAGAACTGACCAGAAGAACGTTAAAGAGCTGCAAGAGGGTTGGGAACAAAGTCATCATATTTTTTTAACCACAAGCTGTGTTAACTTGAATTATTAATGCTGGCTTTTGAAGTTTGCCGTCTTGTGTCGGGTTTCAATGAGAAACAATGGTACTTTGGTGTTAACTGGGCATTAATTAGCAATGTGAGTAATTCTTAATAATCATTCGGCTTTAGCGCATGCCTACCTACTCAGATACCGTCCCCTGTCTGATTGCTATGTAAAGTTTGTAGAATTTGGAATGCTGTAAAATGCAGGCAGTTGGAATTCACCTAATTAAAAGCTTATCGCACCATATAGGCTACATTTGTTCAGCATAGACTAGAATGTGCTATAATCAAGGAAGATATATAGCATACCTTTAAAAAAATAGCTTAAATATTTACAAAGATGGGAAATTAGTTTCATGATTTCCACCTGTTTTTATATCTTACAAGTACGATATTGCTAATGGTTCGTTACGATTGGGTTACGGAATGTTTATGATAAGACCTGATTACTGAGGTTTTGTTGAGTAAATAAACTTTTTGCCCTAAAATATTTTCGTCAGTTTTGTTCTTCTTCAGTTAATGTGTCTATGTACTTCATAAATGCGGATCAGGGGTTCATTACTAAATGCCCTGTTGTGCCAGACATTCACCGGCCATGTAATTTCCCATCATTCATTTAAAAGCATAATTTGAATAGCAAATTATGTAAACAACGTATTATTCTGTCCTGCTGCTAAAGCATAAATAAATAAATGCACATTTTCATATTTCAATAACTTTCAATAAACAAAATATGTGTATCTTCTAACTGAAATATGAAAAATAATTGGTAGCCTAATACATATAATCATTCTGGGTCCCTTTTAAAAAGCTCAAGAAACGTGTAGGCCTAGTTGTTTTGAAAGTGAAAACGGTTCAATATTTTTCAAGCCACAAAGGGGCATATTTTTGAAACATTTTTATGTAACTATATTGACATAAATAATGGCAATGTTTAGGAATTTTATTTTTCGGAATTCATTAGTTGATTAGTAGTGAAGTAAAGTAAACTTAATACATAGCCAACTAAAATACAAAACACGAATCACTTCCAAAATATGTAGAACGGCTGGAAATGAGCACATACAGTACAAACAGAAATAAGTACAAATACAGACCAACGCACAGTGTTATAAAATACATTGAAAACTAAGAATAATGTAAGTAATAACTGAGATATATAACGCATTTAACAAATATAAAAATATTACTATCATTGTACTAATTAATGTAGGCTATGTGCAAATAATTCAATAAGGACAGAAAACAAAACTGACAAAGACTACTTAAATTCGTTCAAATTGCTGTTGCTGTTAAATTAATGCAACTTGAATCTAATCAATTGTTCATTGTAGGGTGTTTTAATAGTTAATTGTAATGTTATTCAATCTTGCAATTAGCCTGCTTCTTGAACTTAACTAATTTCTCAACTTCAGATTCACACGCGGGTTGCTTACATTACGATATTTCCTAAAAGTGGAAGTATTTAACATGTAATTTATAAAACTATATTTTTGAAAGCAACAATATAATAGTGACAGTTTGGAATGAACTTCACAAATATAACGGAGAAAACATGAACCGAGTTTGCGCTATTAGCGGTTTAGTTATTAAATCTGCTCGGGCGCTAATGAAAACTAGGCCCCAAATGACGAAAGCGTGAACGAGGTAGCCTTTATAAAACACAAAAGGAACACATAAGTGTAAAAGTTATGTGTAAAAGCTTAAAGTTGTGACTTTAGGCAGAAGTTCGACAGTTTGGTACCTATTTGTGAACTAGTATTGACATGATCAATTTTTCTGTAATAGTAGCCTATGCTCTTTTTTTGGTAAGAACACGTGTTGGAAAATAGGTAAAGTACCACAAAAAAAGCACATTCTTTTCTGTTATTTTCACTATATTACTAAAGTAAAGTGTGGTTTAATTATAATGTTCATCTCGGTACTCAGTGTCAAGAGAACTGAGACACCCAAACAAGGCCCAAACATAATCGGGTCTGGATCCGTTTGCTCTCGCCTTTATTACGATTGTCAAAAGTAAGAAGCACAAACTTTACATTAAGTTGACTGTATTTAAACACAGTTTTACTACCGAAACGTGATCTTAAGAACTGAACACTGCTTTTGTTCAGTACCCCACGAGATTGAGTTGTAACAATGCATATAGACTCTGATATAAAACACAGTTCCCTATAGCAGGGATTTAGAGTTGTACAGTCTTACAGTACATCTACAGTCAACCCTTTAAATACTTGCATGTGTAGGCTATTAGTGCTTATCAGACTAAAGACTATGGTCTTGATTTAGGGGAAATAGTTAAAGCATAGTCAGCAAGGGAAAGTTTTAGGAATTGGACTGGTAGCCCACTTCAAGTTCACACTTTCTTAAAATATAGTATGTCTAAGTAAAATGCGTCAAGAGGTAATTTGCGTTATATTTCAGTTTAATCCTCTGAATCCATCTCAATTCATTTAAATTGGCACCTGGATACATACTGTATGTTACGTATTTAAGTACGAAATGAGCTACCATCTCATATTCAAGTGATTCATATCTAATATGTAAGGAAGTAATTGCAACAACGGGGCTTAATCGTGGCAAAACAATGATGATTAAAATATCTAGAGATAATTGTTCACCATTTAAGTAAAGGTGAATTATCGGATTGTTCGATTCCGTAAAGAATATATACTCTTGTAGGGTTTTAACAAACCATACAAGTGATTTTGAATATACTCTGATCTAATTTGTTGTGCATGCTTACATTGGCCCATTAATTTAAGTGCATTGCCTGATGATTTTATCCTAAAGTTAAAAAGTACTTTGGTGTTGTGTCTTGTTGCCGTTTGTGCAGGTTTGCGTGTGTGTGTGAGAGAGAGGGAGAGCATGTGTCTGTCTAGAGGAGAGAGAGAGAGAGAGAGAGAGAGAGAGAGAGAGAGGGGGGTAATGGGGTTGCAGCCACATGTACCAGTCCTATTCGTGAATATTTCGCCGAACACAGTTATCAGCACATATTCAAAAACAATGTGTTTGCCACCGTGTCCAATATATTATAATTCCAGTGGTCCATATAATTTCAACTTCCTACGATGTGTCTACCGCAGTTCCTTGTGGGAGCGTGCCCGAGTTCTCTCTTTGTGGAAAATTAGGTTTGTCAGAGAAATTTGGGGAGTATCCATGTCAGGGATAAAAGGCAGCATTAGTCAGGTGTCATTTCACCTGTTTAAATAGTGCCGAATAGTCATAGGAGAGGAACGGATAAAGGTGTGTGTGTGTGCATATATATATATATATATACGTATATATATATACATATATATATATATACATATATCTATATATATATATATATATATATAGAGAGAGAGAGAGAGAGAGAGAGAGAGAGAGGAAAAACGCTTTCCACAAAGGGGAAGGTGCATGCAGTTGCCGTTTTATTAAATACACACATTATAAGTCCTCATCGGACGTTGACACCCTACCTTTCAATAAGAGTTTGCATTTTGTAAAAGACTGAAATAAATACAAAATAAAATACAGAAACTAGTGTAATAAATTCGGCTAATGTAACATTTTCTTTAAAGCCACCGCTTCCCTTTCCTCTATTTTGTTAGTGGTATCTGTTGATAGGTCTTTTTTTCTGTCCTCTCCCCTTTTTATATGAACTACGCCATCAAGTGCAACACTAATAGATTACTACCCCCCCCAACCCCCATGTGTTTCATCTATTCCTTCTCCGAGACGACTGTAAGATCTCCCAGGAAAACACCACTCAGACCGTCTGTATGGACACAGAGGCGAAACAATCAGACGGAAACGCTGATAGTGTAAAAAATTCAAAGATATGTGCACAATGCTGCACCATCTATGAGACCGATGAATCTGCACTCTAATTTTAAGATATCCAGCCAACAACATCACGACACAGCAAGGCACCATCAACCGATATAGCTACTTCTACTAGCAGGCTACAGTCCTGCCCCAAATTATGCAAGCTGTATAATATTATTGTAAGATCTTTATTTTGTAATTTTCTACCTTGTGACGGGGGTTCGGATCGGACTGAAGCTGCAGATTTCGTCGGACGCCTCTATATTATCGTCTCGGTTCGGGCTATTCCCCTTCAGAAGACCAGGGATTACTTCTTTACGAAGAGAGTGGAAATGTAATAATAATAAAAACGGCATCGACGAGATGACCAGGCGCTGAACTGCGGTGCTGCAAAAGCCTCTTAGCTACAACTTTTTTGGGGGGGTTGGCAGTTTCGCTTGGCAATGGTACGTTAACAAATCAATTTCCTCATTATTTGTCGTTATTCCAACCGACTCGCTGTGAGAATGGTCACGAGTTGGGTTCTCTTTCAAATTGAGATTATAGCAGAAGAAGCCTATTTCGGTTTTCTTCTCCTCCTTCCTGTTTCTCGGCAGTTACTCTTTTTTCTTGTTGGGTCTTAGCCAAGCGGAAGGTTTGTGGGAAAGGTTAGAAAGTGTAGACATATTTTGCTATAGGGGCGCGTAACGATGAAAATACTGAACGTTTTGCCATTTATCCCGTCATTAAAGTTATTAGTTTTTTGCCGACGAACATAGGGTAGCGCAGATGCGTGTGTTCGACACAGGACTCCGCAGGCCAAGTTGAAGTTCAAAGCCGCTAGACGCCGTAGCCGGTACAGTTTGTTGGGCTACAGTAGAAAATGGCCGCAGCTGGAGCCGCAGGCGCGCCGGCATGAATTTGAACTGTAGACCGACAGAGGCGCTCCTTAGCAGGGACTCGTCACCGTCACCGCGCCGCTGTGATACAGCCGAGCAGACGCAGCTCTAAATCAGTGTATTAAAAAGGCGTATAATAGCTCCTGAACCTGTACCGAGTCTGTCTGTGAAGATACTGCTCAAAGGGCATACATTGATAATTGTATGCAATTTTGCAAGCATATGGAAATGAATAGTCGGCGACTTTAAGTTATACTTTGTGGGGCAACATTTTACTCAAGAAACAGCCGGCCAGGAGTAGCATATTGTATATCCAATGGCAGTAATAGTCATAGTAAATGCTAATGACATTAATTCAAGTTTTACATAAACCGGTTTTAAACTGTCAGTTGGGATATTCAAATAATCATGCTGTTTTGTGTAATTAAATTATTTCTTTAAAGTTATCCCATTTACAAGTTTTCAAATTAATGGACAGTGGACTTTCAATTAGTTTTTTTCCCTGGGCAATGTCTATACACATACCGATGAAGTGGCCTATCTAAATATATTTATAGCTGGCCTGTACAGTTTCTAAGTTTATACTGAATTACTTTAGAATCATATGCTTCATGATTCTTCTGTATGAGCATATTACCATATACTCACAATCACGCCATTAATACAGAAACTCAGGAAGTTGTGAAATTAGAAACCGATAATTATAGAGAGTTTTGTTCATAATGGAATGGCAAACGTTATTCATGCCTGGGAGTATAGTAAACCAGTTGAAACTATTCAAAACAGCAATCGATTTTATTGAACAGTGAGTCTGATATGACGCATGCTTGTTAACATAGTGTCTCGCAGTCCCTGCCTTTATTTATTTATCAAACAGAATGGTGATTTTGAGGAAAACTAAAATGCTTAGCCCGACATTCGGAGTCACGTCCAGGACAAAGCTGGTTAGCCAATGTTGATATGGCATCGCTGGCCATCTGATTGAGTTTGTGATTTATCTTTGTCTGGATAAAATATAGGTATAGCCAGTCGTTACGTATAGGCTTACATACTACCCCAACACAAACATACACTTTTGTAAAGCATAACACAATTTTGCGTACATTTAAGCCTATTTTTGCCGTTGACAATGTCATTACTGGGCTTGACTCTATAACACAATTTATTCATTAGTCTATATCCCCGGCTGATTCACATTCTGCATTCATTCTTTCTCGTTTTTTTCCCACAAGCATATTTTCTGTTTTAACACATTTTGTATAATTTCAGATGCTATACTACTATGCTTTTGTTTCGGTATTTTGTTTTGCTTGTGTCCTACACAACCAAGGTATAACAAGAAAACCATATTCGGTTTGATGTTGTGATGTGCACTAAGCTTTACGAGATAACATTTGAGTTAACATGCAGAAGAAAAAATAATACGTACGCTATCTTATCGTCCCACTGTTGAACTATTCTTATATAAAGTACAAAACTACGCTTTGAATGCTAAAACACATGGGCTCTAAGTTTACGCATATTTGCGCACAAGTATATTGAACTTAATCGGGTTGCTCGCGCATTCAAACCCACAAATAGTTTACTTCTCGATTTGATATACACAATTAGCATTCTGTAAAATATAATATTGTGGGATTTATTAAGACGGCGCTGTCTGTCCCGTAACTTGGTCAGCTCTGGTTTGTATTCTTTTCTTTTATCAATGGTAACATTATTTTCGGAGTCCTGGAGCCGTCACCGACCCAATCGCGCCCTGCACGGAAAGTTAAAACGCTGGTTAGTTGTGCCGCTTTTGTTTAATTCTCCCGAAGTTTGATCCTGAAGGGCAGAAGCGCGTGCTATTCCTGGTTTCCGAGTCTTAAACAACTAGACACCAGTCGTTAATTTGAAAACTGTTGAATGAAAACGAGCCGCGAGTTCCAATGTTCTTGTTCTGAGTAAAAGGCACACGCGCAATCACCATTCTCTGTCTGTCTGGGAAAGGAGGGAGGGAATGAGCGAGGGAGTGTGCGCGCATGTATGGGAGCGAGAAAGTCATTTGCTTTTTTTTGTTTATGAACCATCTCTTTCGGACGCTGCACCTGAGCGAGAGAGAGAGAGAGTCGTATTTACAAGTAGATTATTTCGTAAACTGTACGGATCTCGCTGGACATTGGAAATCGGGGATACTGCATCTTTAAGTTCCTTATTTTCTGGGATGGGCTATTTTCAAAACGTCATTTCATTCCTCCCTCTTTTTCATTTTCTCATTCTTTGATTCTTTCTCTCCCCCATTTCCTAAATGGAACAGATTTCCCGACCTTCCACCTATCCGAGCGTTCTCTGCGTATTTTTTTCAAAGTTATCTTTGTCCTCCATAATTTTTGCACTTTATTTTTCCTTGCATTGCTATTTTTTTGGAGGGCTCTAATTTTGTTGCGGACCTAAAGTCGAATGATGATGGTGGTGGTGGTGGTGATGATGATAATGGTGAATTGTGAAGAAATGATTCAGTGACTTCTCGGTCTTTTTCCACTTGCCAAGTCATAAGTTCCATTGCACCATGATGTATTCTCCCCTCTGTCTTACTCAGGTAAATGTTTCGTTTCTTTTCGTCTGTTTAGCATCATGAACGTATGTGTGTTTATGCGTCTGCTAGCCTTCTGTATGTGGTTTAGGCGCTTGTTTAAAAATGCATATGAGAGTTAAGTTGAGAAAAGGGCGGGATGAGCGTTGGTACAGTCCTTAATGAGGGTCGGTCACACAGTCGCTCTTCCCCTCTGCCAACTTTACAAAGTTTCCTGTTGGGCTTCTATTTAGTTCTATTTCGAAATTAAGAGGCAGCTGCAACTTTAAGACAATATTGCATTTTGATTGTCTTTAATTAATATCATACATAGGTGCTATTACCGTTTTTGTAGTGTAGATTAAGCTGAAAGAGTGCTTCATTCATTTAACGCACCACATGCCAGCGATCACAATGTGGAGGGCATGCGGGGATATGTTCGGTAATTACGGAGCACATTTGAATTCAGCTATACGTTGTTGTTTATATCTGCACAGTACAGCGTTCTGTATCATTTAAATAGTTGCGGGGAAACTCCTGTAAGCGCAGCTCAGTTACAAGTACGTTTCGGAGAAAACCCGCTCCCCAGAAACATAAAGTACTGTACAGTCCGTGTTCCATTAGTGCTGTGTTCTGTTAGTTGTTTCGGAGACACTTCGATTGTCTATGTCTGTGCTATCATCAAAAATATAATTGTAACGAAAAACAATCACAATATCGGCGTATTGACAAGTGTATTAGATACATGTATTTGCTTGTGTCATCTTATCTTTGCTTCTGCGCGCGCCATGTGTGTTTTGTAAGTGACGGTTGGGTTTCCCTCCAAGGCGGTTGTGCACTGTAATGTGAAGAGAGAGACACCTCGGCGGTTTGTCTTCAGTCCTCCTTAGATACATACTACATTGCTAAATAGAAAGCTGGAAGACAAGTGCAGGAAGGGAAGGGGGAGGGGGGAGCCGACGAATAGGTTAAAAACATCAACCCAATTCTCTCCTGTAGGGAAGTCCTGAATTTTATTTTAACGTATGGTGTTATTGAGCCTAATAGTGCAACATTCTATTACCAAACAGTGATTGCCTAATGTGACCTTTCTTTTTGGCTTGCAATTTAGCCAGTGCTCTATATTTTATATTAAAGGAATTTTCATTGATTCTGTCCAAGCACAGCGGGACCAGAGAGGAGAGTTGCACAGTATCATTTTAATATTTTTTTATCTGTCAACCATACAACTGTATCCATTATGTACGCCTATCGGTTGCACTCCTCTAAGCAGTCCATATTCACGGTATACAGCAAGCCAAATTGGACTAACCTATCAATTGGATCATTTATTATTACATTTTTAATAGTTATTTTTATCATTTTTTAAAACACTATATTGATCAATATGATGATTTCGTTTTGACTCTACTTATCATTTGACAAGTGGTTGGGAAAAAAAGTATAACTTCAGCAGCGCTGAGTTATGTATTTTTTGATCATGTGAAAAATATGCATTTATATAGTAAAAAAACAGAATTATTCCATGGTAAAAATGATATTTTCTGGCATTGTTGAACAGAGAGGCAGCGCGGGATATGTTGTGGAACACATCCATGTGGAGCCAGAGTAATGCCCACTGAAGCTGTGTTGTTTTGATAGATGACAATTTTAGTTGTGAAGATGTTGCCAAACATAAATAAATACTGGTGAGCCACGAGGAGGATCAGTAGGCATAGCTAAATCACAGGCAACATGTCTTGTCTACATGCTTATTCTTTTTGGAAAGAAATTAGGACACTCCACATCTCATTCATGCAGTTCTTTCTAGAGGGAGCATGTCAAACCCGGGGGTGTTTTCAATGGACCCAATTTCTGTAGGTGGCTTGGCTTTGACTGTGAGTAAAGTCGGAAATGCACTAATAAAATCGAATATTTTATTAAATGTATTTATATTTTTTCATTTCAGGGTCTTGTCAGAAATAATAAACCGGCACGTTGTTCTGAAGGAAATTCAGTTTGAGTAAACGGGGACAAATGATGGTCATATCTGTTATATTTTGGGGCAAGTAAAACATTTTCAAATAGTATATTATATACACTATCTGATATAGACCTACTGTATGCTCGATATGCTGGATACATTTATGTGGGTACTTTGTTATATCAGTGGGCCATGCAAACAGTGAAAACTTTGAAAATTAATTTAAAACGCATAACATATTTTGTTAATCAAAATTATTATTTGTTCACCTTAACAAGAAAAATCTGCAACATATTTTAGAGTTTGATGTCTTACCTTGAATATTGCATATTTATTCCATTTTAAACAAATTAGAAATAATCCGTTTTCCTAATTGCAAAAAAGGCTAAAATGTAATGATTTTCTTTTAAATGCCAATGAGATCGCAGTTGAAGCAAATTATGTTTCAGGCGTCAATACAACCAATCAGCAGTGCATTCAGGCAGATTTATTTTTACGTTTTGAAATAACACCTAAATGTACAAAAGAACAAAAACGTTTGTTGTAAAACAATTCAATGAAGGATAAGGATATTTGACCTGTTTTAAAGTTACTGTTATCGTCTGGCATTGCTGCATCCTTGCATTCTTTTTTTATTACATTTGAACTCTCATTTTGGTTATTAATGATGCCACATTATGTTTTTCTGCAACACATATTAAGGGCCCCTGAAGGTGGATGATTTGGGGGGTTTAAAGTCCAGATGCCAGCGTTCTCCCCGTGTGAACGAAACACAGCGCCTTGTGCACAATCCGTCATGTTAAGCTGAGCGTATCCACCTTCCAATGCCAACAACCTTTGGCTTTGATTTATTCAAATTTTAACATTTAATTCTGCCCTGTGCCAGAAGCGTGTGAAAAATGATGCTTTTAGAAGTGAAATCAAAGTTTCAAGTTTTGTTTTTGACCACTGGTAATTTGGAATCCTTTGGCGAAGTAGACGTGAACTGTGCTGGTTTAAAACGAAAAGGCTTGAAATGGGGACGATCTTTGGACTAAAACTGGCTGCCTCAGGTCAGGTGATTGAACTGTGCTGGACGTTGCCTTAATTCAGGGCAGACGACAGCGTGAGGCCGTGCACAGAGGACGATGTAGCCCATCCCGTCTTGTGATTTCAAAATGCGGCGCTCAAAAACTGTGGCCAGGGGGAGCTGGCAGAAGGATGGTTTTGGGGCGGCAGAATGCAGTTTTTCGCCGTGCCATCCCGCTCCAGCTCCCCACCTGAGGAGGGCCCGACTCTCCCCGCCGCTGACGTGCTGTCTCCCCGCCCCCCACCGGTACGCTCTCCCCCGCTTGGCTCTCCAACCCAGGGACACGTGTTGCGTTTATTTATACATTTAGCCTCCATTCTCATATTCTGCCATTTTTGGATTAGGATTTTTAAAAAGGGACTCTTTGTTTGTAAGGGGATTTCTTATTTGTGGTGATTGATGGAGATGCTCGCATGTGGGTCGTTGTTGTGCGTGAGCGAGTGCTGGTGGGGCAGGTATTGGTCGAGTCGTGCCGGGGGGTGGGTGGGGGTGGGGTGTGTGCCAGTCTCCACAGCAACTTTTCCCCATGCCTGACAGGCCTCTGCCCCACACATGCTGAAAAGGAGAGAAGAGAGAGAGAGAGAGAGAGCGGTCTTTTTGTTTTCGTGCCGTGTGCTCTGCACAGGGTGCAGGAAAACCATTTTTTAACCAGTCTTACTCTCCCATATTTATGGTCTTTTTGTCGGCCTGTGATGAGTGGCTTTTTATCGGCTTAAACCTGCGACAGTCTCTGAACAGAGACAATCTTCAACGTCTGACCTCTGAAGTACAGCATGTCGGGCTTGGCTACAAATCTGGGTCAAATACTTTATTTGAAACACTTGAACCCTTTAGACAGCAGTGCGATCCTGCAGATTACTGACAATTTCAAAAGAGACGTCCATTTTCACCAAGAATCAGAACAAAATTAGTCTTTCATGTGAAATTCTCAGGGATCTGCAGGAGCGCTTTACATTTTCACCGGGATCTAAAGGGTTAAAGTACTTCAAAAACATATTTAACCCAGGTCTGCTTAAAACCAGTTGCGACTTCATGTTTCCTGAACCTGATATTAATTTCGTTGCCTGATTGATTTATTTTTTATCACTTGTTTAATTGAATTTGTTCAATTGAGTTTAATTTTCAGTTAAATTCACAAGTAGTTACTGACCAGCCCTGGCCCAAAGACTCACAGCAGCTCACAATACTCTCTCTGTGTTATTAAGCTGCTATATATCTGTTGTGTTTTAACATTTCTTGCTGTGTAGCTAGTTTAGCAGCTTTCCTTTTCCTCCTGCGTTCCCCAGCGTGTTAAGTAAGATTGTCCCTATCATGGCCGGCTAGTAACAAGATGCGAAAAGCTCTGTTTCCCATCAGAGTAACCAATAAACCCAGAGCATGCAGCTCTCTCGGCGTGCTACACGGCACAGTGCGGCTGATTCATTACACTCATCCTCAGTGTCCTCCACTGGCCGCCCGGTTAATAATAGAAGCAGGTATGTTTAAAGGGGGATACATTGTAAAAAAATCTGAGCACTAGTACCGAGTTTGAAAGGGCAAGTAATGAGTGGAAGGGATCACCGCACTTTTATCTTCCTTCTGCTGCGTGATGGAAAAGCAGCACTCGGGTGCGATGTTGACCACGCACGGCGGCCTCTCACAACTCTGTTGTGGACTGTGCCAGTTAGCAGCGCGCCGTCAAAATGCGCGATGACGAAGGTGTCAGCAACGACGGTTGCTTTTTATTTCAAAGATGGTTATTATTTTTGACATTTCTTTTATTCGTGAACGGTTTGTTTATTCTGTTTGTTCGTAGTTCATTTGCAGACCTGTGATGTTTACATTTCAGGCATTTAGCAGACACTGTTATCCAGAGAGACTTACGCAGTTTACATTCCTTAACATCAAATCCATTTATGCAGCTAGGTATTTACCGAAGCAATTCAGGTTAAGCACCTTGCTCAAGGGTACAACAGCGCTGCTCCACCTGGGGAATCGAACCTGCGAACCTTTCGAGCTACAAGTTCCCTACAGTCCCCTAACCATTATACCACACTGCCTATTCCGGTGAGTGCGTTGGTCCATGCATCACGGCCATGTCGATGCCTGGAGAACCCAAGCAGACTCTCTTTGCGGCGTGTTTGCCCACATGCTCCGGTATCTGGGGGAGATCTGTGAGTGCGAATCCCCAGTGTGCTGCAAGGGCATTGTCCTGCCCCCGTTCCTCATCGATTCATTCTGTTAGCGCTGCAATTAGGGCCCCATGGGAGAGCACAGCGCTGGGCCCGAGCCGGCCGCTGCCGAATGCACCAATAATTTCCCACCATCGCCGGGCTTCGTCGAGGCCCGCTTTTATTCCCCTCCATCTCCGTCTTGTTATGAACGTCTGTCGAAAATGCAGCCCTCTCGCTTTAATTGACCGCTTTTCCCACTCAGCCCCGAGCCCCATGGCTGCCTGAGACGCACTTCATATTTCCTACACGGGCGCATTTCCAGGGACGTTTTGGGCCTCGCTGTGTTTGCTTTCATGGCCTCGCGATGATTACCAACTGAATCTTTCATTATTCATATTTTTCCCAATCGACTCGTCAGTTTAATCAACCTGCCAGCTACACGGAGGCCAAATAGAGAAGGCTACTACTTTAATTAATGCTGAAATGTCATCAGGCTCTTTCCATCGCTCCGCACATTGCGTTTGAAGTGGCGCCGAATCCCCCATCTCCCCCTGTTCCCCAAAGAACCCCCTGCGGGGTATTTGGCTGATCCTTTCTGAAGCCACTGTTTCTGGAGTGGGGGTTGAGGGCGTGGGAGGGGCGGTCTGGGTAGACGTGCCCCACTTTTCTCTGAAAGTTTTCCGTGTCACAACCACAGACGGGTCCTCGGCCCTCCATGGGGTGCGAAGTGCAGTGATGTCTAATATTATTTCCCCTCGTGGTCATTAATATACAGCCTAAATCATTTAACAGATCGATGAATTAATTGACTGCTTTAATTATGTGCATCGTCCACTTCTTTGGACGTTTTGACGACTTTGATGACTTCCCTAGCCTATATTTTGTCACTTAGGGTAAAATTAGGAAGTGAAAACTGGAATGTTTCACTGGAGAATCCTCTTTCATGTGTTGACAGCATTTGCCAACCTTTCACCAGGGAGGGTGGGAAGGGGCATGGGGGACCCCAGGCCTGGAAATCCATCCAAGGCTCTAAGAGCTGGAATCTTGGCATTGATATTCTGTGCCCAACTGTGCCCATGTGGGAATCTGCCCACGTTGTGTTTGGCGATTGGCTAAGCCTTGGGTTAAGCCTCACTTAACCCAAGTTTGGGCTATGCCTCACTGCACTTCCAAAACCTGGGGTGGGGGGGGGGGGGTAGTGTAGTGTAGTGAACATGTACAGGTATTTACATGAAACAGCCTCATTCAAATCTCACCTGAATATGTAACCCCCCTCTTACTTCTAATATAGTTATTAGAACATCCTCCAAGTCACTGCTCATCTCTGGCATAATCAACTGGCTCAGCCAATCGTCCCATACAGAGTCATGCTTATTCTGAGTGACATGGTCTACTGATTCCAGCTCTATTCAACGTTGACAAATATATTACGGAGGTTGTGTGGGGGAGGGTTACCGTGGTTAGGCAGTGGGTTTACTCGATGTGCCAGGGGTACCACGCTGCACACGCAGGGTGTCGTATTGTACAGGCAAGACCTTCCCTTGCAGATGCACACAGTGGAAAACCTGGGCTCTTGGCACCTTCTGATGCCGTTGGAGAGATTTCACATTCCAGCTGGAGGGAAGTCAAGAATTATGCTGCTGCCGTGGCAGAGCGCAGTGTTTATTTAAAAAGTTTATTAACCCTCCCCGCAGGTCCGCCGCCACTGGCACTGCTGCTCCGTGTGGCTTGTTTGTGCAAATCCTCCTGTGTATTAGCCATTCTAATGTGTTGTCGTACCCACAGCATTTACAAATGGAGAAGGCGTGCGAATCTCGCCGGCCCTAGGACTTTCCCGAAGTCCCATTATCAGTAGAACTCTTTGTGTGAATGGAGAATGAGACAGCAGGAATGCGGTAGCATCTGCTTTCTCTTTGTGCTAAAGCTAAAGTGACCTCAGCCGAAAGCACAACCCCACCTATCTGCGGAATAAGATAAAGGGAAACCGAACCTCCTGGTGATTAAGGAAGGCAAAGTGACATGAAACAATCTGTACATTTATTTGGGTTAATCTCAGCAAACGAGAATAGAAATTGCCTGTTGGGGATGCAACTCTGTGCTTTCTCTCTTTTGTAGAGTGCTGTTGAAAGCGTGGTTCACACCCATTGGCCTGTTCTGTTACTAGTTTTGCTTGCGTAGCTAGTGGAAAAGGCACCGCATGAACCATACGCACCACAGCGGCGTTGGTAATGAATTGCTTGTTTGTGGCAATTGAGATAAATGGGGTGTGAAGAGATAAAGAATAATGTTGACCCGCTCATGCAGAACTGTCAACCACAGGAGAAACACTGTGTAGATACAGCAGTGCCGACGCCTCCCACTATGTGGAGACTTACAGGTAACTGCCAAAATAGGGTAACCCGGGGGAGGACAGTCAAACGGCCCTGGCCCAGGCTAGGAGAGTCCCAGCCAGGCGGGGGGGTTGGGGGAGCTCGTTGGAAAGGGCCGGGCCTATCTGCCGGTACCAGCCATGGCAAACACCCGATGGACACTCGTGGTACTGCACCCATTTAAAGGATCCCCCATTTACCCGAGTGTTGTCTCGATTTTGCCAGTTACCTGTATGACGTTCATACAGTGTCATCAAGCGATGAGATTTTTTCCTGGACCCGAAGTATGTTTTTTTGTTTGTTGCAGTGATAAAGTTATTTGGCTCCATGTGAGAGAGTCACAGGTGACTGAGATAATCTCACAGCTCTGCCACATGGCTCTCTTCGTGGGGTCATTGTACTACAGAAAGATGCGGTAACCAAGCACCTTCACCTCTTACAGGTTTTGCGTTGTATATGACAGCAGAGGCAGTCTCGAATGTAAAGGCAGCAGGCTGTGCTTCTTCCTGTGCTTGTTGGTGTTGGTGTAACATAAATCATTTGTGGGGCCTGACTCAATGAGGCTCCAAATGCAATGTTTGCAAAATGTAAATGTGCATGTTTAAAGGCATGTAACCAAGGCACATTTACTATCTGTGGAATTAGAAGAATGTATGTTGTGATATGAGCTATTGTGATCTAGTGACATCCATATTTAATATAAACTATAAATTATACACACACAAACACACACACCCACACCCACACACACACACACACCTACACACACACCGTTGCCTCTTCCCTTGTTCACATACCTCTCCCATCCATTCCCCTCCGTTGCCTTCTACCGACTCCAGCCCCCGCCACCCCCATAACTGCAAGATACAAAGTCATCACTTTTCCACAGGCAAGGACAGCTGAGGGACCAGGGCCCTAGTGACCAGTCCCAGAGAAGAATAATGCAGCTGTTCCGATATTCTATGCAGGACCACAGGCTCTCCGGAACCGCTAGTTTTGAGTGTGTTTGTGTGGTACTCTCCTTTTCTGTTGACGTGAGTGAAGAGCAGGATTACAGTCAGAAGCAGAGAGAGAGCAGAGAGAGAGAGACTTTCAAGGGAGACTTCTCCACTCTCTCCGAAAAACGCTTCAGACTACGCGTATGATCCAATAAGGTGTTATAGCTGGGTACAACAGTGTCTCTGCTCAGCAGCTCCCTAACCTCAGACAAGCATGATTTATGAGATCAAATACGTCAGGCAAATGGTGAAAGTTGTCATGGCCATGTCCCAGCATTGTCAGTCTGACACAGTGTGGCAGTGTACCAAACTTCAGGGCCTTTTCACAGGCTCCTGGGCCAGCATTGTAGACGGACTTTGAAAAAGACTCCTCACCCTACCGGGAGAATTGCTTTTATTGCTTAAACAACAGTTTCCCTCAAACAATATCAATATTTTCTACTTCAGAAAAAAAAGAATGTCCTTGAATGCTTACTTTGAAAATATCTTGGGTAACTAGGCTACGTTTTTTTGCTACACAGTGCAAAAACTGCCACGCATATCTCTGGAGAAGTCATGCCATGATTTACATCAGGTTAGTCACCAGGAGAGCATAGTCACTGTCACAGAGATTTTCTGCACTTACTACCGATATGTCATTTCTGTCCATATGAGTTAGTTATTTTTTCTTTGCAGGAACCTGAAATATTTTCCTATAATATGTGCCTGTCATCGTTTCTGCAGTGGGGTTTCACAGAAACCAGTATTTCCCAGAATATTTCGTTTTCATAACGTCTACAGCACATACTTTTGGAAAATGGTACATTTTTAAGACACAAAGCTGCATATTTTGATACTGTAACATACAGCCCATTAGGCTATATTTTGGCGGTGTGATCTTGAGCAGTGATACCCATGAATTGATAATGGGATATTTTGTGTATTGAAAAAAAATACAATAATAATAATTTCCATTTGGTTGGTGAAATATATAATAACAATATTGGCCTCCATGGTTTTCTCAGAAGGGAGGCTACATATCTATCGATCTTGTGGCCGTTTATTATTGATTCGTTTCAATGAGCTTATTTGACCATGCTTTTGACCATGCTTGAAACAGGGTTGTGTCTATTCAGTAAGGACTCATGGGCATGGCATTAAAGTAAAAAATTGAACGGTGAGTTAGCTGAAAGGCTGGAGATTGGATATACACTACCGGTCAAAAGGTTTTAGAACACCCCCATTTTCCAGTTTTTACTGAAATTTAAGCAATTCAAGTCCAGTGAATAACTTGAATCACCATCAAAAGGCACTTGGAAACTGGAGGAAACTCTGACAGGAAGAGGTCTGGCAGACCCAAAGCCACAACAAAATCAGAAGACAAGTTTCTGAGAATCAAGAGCTTGTGTGATAGGCGGCTCACAGGACAACAGCTTCAAGCACAGCTTAACACTGGTCGAAGTAAAGACGTCTCAGTTTCAACTGTGAAGAGAAGACTTCAAGCTGCATGTTTGACAGGTCGAGTGGCAGTAAGAAAGCCATTGCTAAGATGGCAATATAAGAAAAAGAGGCTTGCCTGGGCCATGAAGCACCGCCAGCAGACCACTGAAGACTGGAAGAAGGTCTTATGGACTGATTAATCAAAATGTGAAATCTTGAAATTTTGAAAGGTTTTTGTAGGCCATTGAGTAAGCGAAAGGATGGTTCCTCAGTGTGTGACACCAACTGTCAAACATGGAGGAGGAAGCGTGATGGTCTGGGGCTCTTTTGCTGGATCCAGAGTTGGCGACTTGCACAGTGACTGTTAACCTATGTTAACCCATTACTTGTTCCCTGAAAAGGACCTTTTTTTATACCTTTGAAATGTACATTCTTTTTCAGTTTTTGGTAACCTGAACTTTTTTTTTTTTTTTTTACCTCTGGCAGTTTACCACTTACCTTTGTACCATTTCAGGTTATTCACTGGACTGCTTAAATTTCTATAAAAACTGGAAAATGGGGGTGTTCTAAAACTTTTGACCGGTAGTGTATGTATACGACTTGTATACTGGGGTCTATAGTATCTAGGGCTGTGCCAATTCAGTTGAAAATCACGATTCTATTTTTCGCCATGTCGTGCCGATACTCTGACCCCAAGTATCACTTACATGCCAGTAAAATGTGAACTGCAATAACATTACAGAGGTTGACATTTTACATATGCTGCTCTGTTATGATTACATAATTACACACTGTTGTTCAGTCTGTGTATTTTTACCAAAATTGTTGAACCTGAAGGTGCAGAATATCCTTCCATTAAATTTAGCAAGGCTCAATAAAAAAGTTAAAGTCATTTCAAAGCGAATTGCATTACATTTTGAATTATATTACAGTAATATTATTCAAAGTCTTGAATTGTGACTCTGTTGTTATGGTGATTCAATCGAGGAAGTGTGACAAACCATGACATGTGTATCGTGATATAAATTGTATCGTGAGGTAAGCTACTTGCCAATACCCAGCCCTAATAGTATACTGACCAGTCGCAGCAGGTATCACCAAAGTATTTGAAGAGCCCCAATTAAAGGGAATTCTCTGTAGAAAGGAACTGCGTTGACAATGGTGTCAGAGTATAAATACGGTAGTGTGTTTTTCCGCTGCGATGCGTGCAATTCGGCGTGCATTACCGCCTGTACGGCGGGGGAGAGCAGGAGGATGGAAGCCGAGAGAGTTGGCCTGGGGACACTCCCTGTGTCTGGCCAACTCTTACTTTCTTTGGCTGGGATCTTCTACAAGAAGCAAGGGCTCTACAAACATGGCCCCAGACAAGAGTTGAATTTATGTTGGAAGGTCTCCTCAAATGGCCGAGGTGATAGAACGGTGTCTGCTGTGACAACAGCGTGCTTCAGCGCTCGTACTGCACCGGGTGTGAGAGTTTCACATTTTCAGATGTTCAAAAATTCCTCGCTCCTTTATATAGCCTACTTAATATTCATACATCTGAGTTTTATTTGAACATTTTTTGGCAATTACTTATTGGATACCATTGTGTGATTTTTGGTTACCTTACACATTTTTGTCAAAACACAAGTTTGCATAATTCAGAGTTTGCCAAACGTTACACAAATATAATGTACAATGTTTCAAACATTGTAAAAGCTCCTCACAGAAAACACTGAAGATACTGTCCGTGCTTTGTACCAGGAGAGATATGAGACAAAGGCTCTTGTTTTTTTAACACAGTAAGAAATCAAAGGAAATGGAATTGTATTTCATTATATACAATTCTCAGCTGGTGTCCCATTCCTCTGGAGTGGGAGTGGGAGATGAGACAGTGGATGCAACGCTGTGGCGTGCACATGCTAATGTTGTTGTGCCCGTTCGTCCAATGAAATTACAAACTCTGTTTCAATTTCAAGGTCTGTAATGATTTTCCCCCCACAAAGTTATGTGCCACACTCGCTGCTCTTTATCGTGCGTGTGTTTATAAGCCTGGCTCTTGGGGGGGGGGGGTGATTCCATACAGATTTCCAGCTGTATAAAGGGTCTTTGTGACAGAAGCCTCATCTAGGGTTGGGGGGACACCTGTGAGAGAGTGGGCGGGCCTAGGGCTCTCTCTTTTTCTCTGTCTCTCCTTGAGTGTATGCCATCGCTGGCTGGGGTAAAGCAGCTGGGCTTTTTTTTATGGAATTCGAGGTCTTTTTTATTTTGTTAAATTAATTTCTTTCTCTTTTTTTGCTGTGCTGTTTAGTTGCGTCCCCTCCCCCCACTATAATGGATAGAAAGCCTCAGAACAGCATGCCTATTCAGCTGGTATTCTTTATTATGAGGGCGCTTAAGTGCATCCTGCCTCTCTATCTCCCTTTCTTGCCACGCGCTGCACTTACTGTACGCTGCAGATCCGCGGCGCATGCAGACAGGTTTCAGCATCGTCAAAAAAAACGAAGGAGGAAAGGAGAGACAGCAAAGCCTTCTCGTGTGTGTTAGTCCATCGCCTCCAGAGGTGTAATTGTTTCAAGCTCGTGCAGAAATCACTCTGTGAGCAGAATGGCGGGAGAGTAGAGGACACGTCAACGTTCTGGGCTTTGACCTAATAAGACTCCCGAGCATTACACTGCAGAATTGAGGCCTGGGATTTCTCTTCCGTTCTTTCAGTATTTACGAAACCTTTGTACGTGTCGCGGTTAGCTTTTTTTAATGGCTCGTGTCAACCCCACTTTCTATTCCCTGGTGTCTGTAACGTTTCTGAGAGTCCTGTGCCTCTACTTTTGAGAGTTTTGTCATGTGTCAGTGCTGTATTTGTCTGTGCTCTGTAAATATTTATATGACAGCTGCCTTCCTCTAAACGTCTAGAGCAGTGTGTGAAGTCATGGGAGAGGCAGAAAGCTGGAGATTGGGGCCGGAATTCTGTCATTTCCTCCCGAAGGATCTTTTGGTAATGATTGGAGCTGCTTGTGTCACATGACACACAGTGGCAGCTTGCTCTGAAATCATCATGGAGCGTCAGTGTTGGGGAGAAGCTTTTTTAGCTGTATTTGCTACACTTTTTTTCAGTAGCACTCTGCTCACAGTCTTTTCCCATACAGAATTTGCACCGAATTTGAATTTCATGCCGCTTGTCCGGTAACAAGTCATTAATTCAGTTAAATTTGACACTGTCACAACAGACTCTCACTGGATAATGATCACTTCTGAGCGGAGGCATATCTGGCCCCGTTCACAGATTAAAAGCTCTCTCAAGCAGTTGGTAGGCACCTGAGGCCGGTAATTACCAAAAATGCACGACAGGACTCAAAATATGAAACAATCTTATGGGGCCCCTGGGTAGTGCAACCGGTAAAGGCACTTGCCCAGTGTGCAGGTTGCCCACTGCGGCTCAGTTTGGGAGTCCCACTCGGGGGTGGCAATTGGCTGTCCTCCCCGGGGCAAGCCGGCATGAGCTCGCCATAGGCACAGAAAACGTCCCTGTGTGTATCGGAATCACAGTCGACAGCTTGGCGAGTTCCGTCTCGAAGGGGGGGGGGTGTAATTGAAACAATAAAGGGTACAACTGGCCACCAAATTTGGAGAAAAGGGGGAAAAGTCAAAAATAATTAAAAAATATATATGAAACAATCGTCAGAGTAGCTAACTTATTTACTGCTATATTATGCTGTGTCACCGCTATGTTCCTTTTCACTGACCAAGAGGGAGTGGCAGGCTTTGTGAGTATGTGAATGACACCTGTAGCCTTTTATTAGCCTTTAGCTTTTTTCACAATGTTGAGTCTTACAACATCACACCCACTCATAATTAGTTGGCTTGCAGCATCTTACAGAATGCAAACTTTGTGACTAACATAGCAGAAAATGTGCTATATATATTCAAATAAACGAAGCAAATCAATAATTGCCTAAAACTAAAACTGGCAAGTCATTGTTTTTGACTGGTAAAAGGCCACAATTGAGGCCACTTATGGTGCTGTTTGCCTCAGACCAAGAATACATTGAACAAGTTGAAATGTTGAGGTCCATTGATGCGAAAATGTATTCAAAATGTGTGGGAGGTGGAATGAACTCACAGTGCATAGAGACAGTGATAAACCATGTTGTGGTGATGGCTATTTCTAAATAGCTGAAAAGTGTGAGCTTCCATAAATGTGTCAGCAACTACTAGGCCTACTAAAACAAAATGTATGAAAGAAATGTCACTGTATTTAATTTCGCTGTATTATTTTCCTGTGAACGACAGTCGTCGGGATGCACCTGTTTTTGTTCCATCGATGTGAACGTCTAAAATCAATTGTTCACAACAGAACAACGATCAAGCTTCGAAAGCGTCAAACTTCAAGGAGCTTGAAGTTTCTAGCCCTGTTTTGCTCCCCTAACAGGCCTGTTGCATCTCCTCCAGCCTCTTTAGAGTACATTATAGCTAAAGCTAGTTTCTCATATCGCTGAGGTTGGTGTGTGCTGGAGCACCGTGTGATGGCGTATGAGTGATTCTACTCCACACCAGTCAGAAGTTCTGCCAAAGCCTCAGCAGTCACATCTTTAAAGAGGAGGCTCTCCACTTCCCGCAGTATCCATCCCGGTGCCCGCTGAGCCTAAATACAGCCTTTCAGTTCAACATACACATCCTTATGCATCCCACTGGGGGCAATTCAAATTCGGGGGTTCATAAAAATGCAAGCACAAAAACGTGACATTACAGCACATTAATTCCCCTGCCTCCTTCAAAGACACATATTCTGAAGGGAGGCTCTTTGAAGAGCGGGCCGTGTCTTGAGGCTCAGAATGCTGTCCTGCTGTGGCGGGCCTGGGATTAGGGAGATTAGCATGGCACAATGTTATATAATTGAATGTAACCGTTGGAAAGGGGGTTCAGACATCGGGATTCTACTGCTTGGGCGATGACCGTTCATGACAGATCTCCGCTACAGCCAGTCGGGGTAATGAAGGATCCTGTGATCTCATGTCTGGCATTTAGGAGAGTTTTATCCTGGGGATTCCATAATTCTCATTGTAGTCTTCAAAAAGACTTTGTTGTAATCAGTCCTACTCCCAAAGAGCACTGAGCTCATTCAGAAAAAAAGGTGTATATTCACTAATCCGGAACGTCATTTTTCCGTAATCTTTTCTTCTTACCGTCTCGAAAGGCTTTAACCATAGCTCTTTTTTTTATTCCCTGAGGCCCTGACTAGACCACATAGTGAACTCTGTCCTGCTGAGACCCAGATGAGATTAAGTGTTTGAAGAAAAAAAATCTCCTCCTTGGAATTGGTTTGCACTTCAGGAAGCAAGACTGTACTTCTGAAAAGGCTTTGGAGGGAGTCTTGACTTTCCTTCTCCTTTTTATTTCATAGTATGTTCTTTAAAAGTGGTTTCTACTGAGTTAGCCTACTATTTGCACTTGAATAAATATTGTATAATTGCAGCGGCTGATTTAGGATGAATGAGGTTTCATTCCGAACTATGCATTTTATCCTCATGTCATAAACGGAAGTAAATCTCCCCCCAATCCTACAAACCACCTCCAGTCAACACCTTGCGAATGCAATGAGTTCGACCTTTGCTTGAAAATGAGACGCTTGCTTCTGCACGTGCTCAGATCCCCTAAAAGGGTGCGCTCACGGCACTGCCAATCCAGGTACCTTTGCAGAAACGGTTCCACAGTCCAAAACCATTCTGTCAATATTGACTTATTATTTGCATTGCGTGGTTACCAGTCATAATTCCACGCAGCACAGCTCTCTTTATCAACACTGGAGTTTCCTGTTTGTGCGTCTAATGTGTCGCGTTGATGTATGAGCATTTATTGTAGTTCACAGAAAGCGATACCGTTTTCTCTCTCGTTCCTCTCATGCCCCCCACTGAGGGTTCAGACCACAGTTTCCTGGTTGTTGAGAGGATGACAGCGACGAGACAGATGTGATCCTCTCGTAAAGTGAAGCCGATACCTGGAATCCACAGCAGTCACCGAGCGTTGCTCTACGCAACTGTCACAGCACACAGTTGGAGCTGACAGCGCTCTCCGACAATCTCAAATACATTTCATTGAAACCACGGATCACTTATATACAATACAATGCAATGTAGTACAATGCGATTTTATGTAGCACTCTTCAAGCAAACATCTCAGGGGTCTTTACAACAGAATAAAAAAAAAATGTATTCAGCAATATGTCTGACTAAGAGGAATAGACACATGGAAACCGATAGGTCTCTATTCCGGATTTGAAAGAATCAAATCAATGAAAGAATGAAAGAATCGATGATCACAGCTCTTACCCTTCTATGAGGGATCCCCAATAGTGCCACACTTGCTGAAGACAGAGTATGACTGGGAGTATAGGGTTAAATCAGATCGTGCAGGTACAAAGATCCAAGCCCATGGAGGGCTTCATAGGTAGCGAGTAAGAAAATATCAGTTGTATAGCATCTCTACAGTTTGCTACAGTTTTCTAGTTATAAATTCTGCCTGTAAATGTGGCCAACATGTTATGCATTGACCCAGACTACTAAGATGACCAGAACTATGTCCAGTTCACATTTTTATCAGCATTTTGGACATACTCTTTGACCATAGCCAAATAGTAGCTTTGTGGTTGTTTCACATGGTCCTGTATGGTTTACGGAATTTAAACGACTAATTGAAGTATGTTGTTAAAATACTGATTACCGTATTATTAGATAAGCCCCAAATGCATTTGCATTATTCAGAGCAGAAAACAATAAGTGTTTTTCCTGAAGCAGTAAAATGTTGAAACCCCACACACAAAAGTGGGCCTACCAATGGGTGTAGTCGCCGCTTGCAAACCAGTTCTTAAATTCTGTTTTGACTTTGAATAATTGAAAGCCTCCCATATCCTCGTCTTTTTTTTTCCGAAACATAAATTATTCATCCCGTTTTGAAAGTGGATTTAATTCAATTTGGGCCTTTCAGATTGGCTCCCGGGGAGAGTGGCAGGGGAAGAGAGGAGGAAGACCTAGTTAATTTCCCTTGGATTCTCCAGGATTAGAACTGTCGTGTCTTGGAGAGCAGGACCCAGATTCAATTATACCCCTGATCTGATTAGAGCAGCCGGGAGAACAGGGAGAACAGGGAGAACAGGGGCGGAGGCTCTCCCTGAACTAGGTTGACTCCAGACCTGGAGGGCACCCCGATAATCCTCAGGAGCTGCTTTCTCCACGGGTCATCAACTCTTAATTAAGCCCCCTTTAAGGTAAAGTCAAATCACCTGTTTTGCCCCCTCATTCTATTCATGAAGCTAATTGCTAATTAAATCATACTTATGAAAATCTGCAGGACTCCACCAATAGTTTTGGCTGGTTCAGAAGGTACTTCTTCCCCCACTGAAGGTGATTTTAAAATGTATTATCACATTAAAAAACCCACAATCCCCTACCCTTTTTGCTGTGGTGAAACATCAACAATCGTTGCATAATCAGTATTCCCCTTACGTGGTGATTGCTCCCGCTGTTATGTTTCATCGTCTTGTTTTCCGAACAGCTGAACGGTGAAGCTAATTTTCTGCTCGCTGAAACTGTTTTTCATGGCCTAATTGCCTCACAGGTTTGTTTTAAACAGCCGTTTACTCTCGTTCTCTCAAATGGTCCATTATTAATGCGGCCCTGGCCACCTCAGCGGCGCTCTGTGAATGTCTGTGCTCCTCCGCAGATTAGAAACTCTTCTGCGGGCTCTTCATTTCATCTTTGCAGGTGTATTTCAGCTCGTCTGATATGATAGTGGGGGTTGTCCGACTGTGTGCACTCCTCTGCCATTCAAGGCCACGGTAAATTGAGAGCACTTTGATTCATTCCTCGACTAGAAATCTTGTGAACAGGCTGTACAGCGCCCTTCCAAACTTGGAGATTTACAGCGATGAATCTGCTGAACTCCGAGGCATGACAATATATTTTGTATTCGTTTGATTCAAAGTTTTACATTCAATTCTGTTTTTGAAGTAAGCGTAGCGTTAAAGAACAAAGGGAACCATATGTTTTGTTTTGATGAGGAATCAGATATTGCTTGTTTTATCTGAAACCAGTGTTGGTAGAGGATGTTTGATGGTACAGATTTAAAGAGAGTTCAGAAAGTACAAAAACAGCACCAAAAATGGAATACATAGCTTTGCATAATTTACATAGTCCTTGACATTGAAGGGGCTACAATATTTAATATTTTGGGTGAAGGATTCACAAACGCTGCCAAACAAAATACCATTAAATATTCTTCTGATTTACTCTCATAACAGAAGCGCCCTGTATAAGGCGATCAAGTTCGTCTCTCTCTCATAAGCATGAGCAATATTATAATCTGAAAGTAGATTCATACAGTATCTGCAGTCATCGTCAGTTCCCGTGCTTAGATGGAAGGGCTTGAGATTAAAATAAGATGGTAGCTGTGAATTCATGGTCAAAATACCATGACTTACCATGAGTACCAAGCTATCTCATAATTGAACATATAAGCCACAAATTAAAGCTCTTTGATCGTCTACTTAAATGTTGCCATTTCAATGTGAAGTTTTCACAAGATTTTATGAGTCAAAAATGCTCCAATAACATGAGAGAAATATTTTGTACATATCCTTGGTTAGTGCACTGTTGTCTCCTTATGTCTCCTCTCCCATGGTCATACAAAATAAAAAAAATTGAAAACTAAGAAGAGACACTAACAGGACTACCTGAAATGCTTCAGTGTTCCTTGGAATGGGGTTTAGAAAGACGTGAACTCTTAATGCTGTATGTAAATTTGACAAATTTGGAACAGAAAGGAATGATGTTGCAAGCCAGTGAATATTACTAAAGGCGCAGGGTAGGGTGGGAGGAGGGGGAGTTCGGATTGAGCAGCTGCAGGACTGAGTGATTGTGTGTGCGCGTGCGTGCGCGTGTGCATGCTGAAAACCATAACATGGGGTTATATGAGGTAACAGCTTTGTCTGTCAACACTGCCATCACTTTCACATGGGAAGGCAGGGCTCTCTCTCTCATGCCTGCTGTGGCTGAGTGCAGCTTATTAATGATCTGGCCTGCGGTGGAATGCGCCGTCTTGCCATTGGCTGTTATTTTACAAAGTTATTTCTTTATTAGTTTATTTGCAATGCCTTCCTTGTTCTCTGCGTCACATTGTCTGATGGTTGATGGGATTGTGCGGCCGGATCCTGAAACTGAAGTAATAGTGTTGTAATTCAAAATGGAGGCTATGTGTTTGTTTGTAGCTGTGGCTTTTTAAATCTGGGTTTTCTCTATATTGACAGAGAAAAATAAACAGGTGAACTTGGTCTTTTTAACAACAGGGTTTTCCCCATCTGAAATTGATTCAGTCATAATGAGAATAATTTCTTGTTGATCAGAAGAAAACAAGACAGTATAATAATTATTGTAGGCCATTAAGAAAGCTGATCAAAGCTTGTCGTTTTCCTGGAAGCTGTTATTACTAATTATTCGCCAGCATGACATGATCTTTGAATAAAGTGGAGTTAATGAGCTCCTTGAAGGGTATGTTTCAGCTCCAAAGTCTCTGGCTGAAGCTGGAAGCCTCCCGGTGATGGCTCCATCATCTCCACCATGTGTGGGGAGTCGCCTCCAGCAATCCACCTCCATTGTGGGTGTGCATGCCCTGGGAAATTGCATGAATTCAGGGTCATGACCCTTGTGACCTGCCTATTGAGAAGAGACAGAGGAGGGAACGTCACTTAAGTGGGAACGCAGTGGGGAGCAACTCTGGATCTCACAGCTCTGGCACTGGGTTTTTATGAATGATCACGTGTATATCCAGGGCTTTTGTAATGTACTTCTTATTCTGTATTCGATCCCTTTCCAAAAGAGCAGTTGCTCTACTCTGCTGCGAGTTTGAAAAAGCATAAACGAAAGCATATAGCATAACTAAGCATGAAGCATTCAGCCTAGCCTTATGCATAATTAAAATAACATGCTTTACTCTGTTTGAAACGGAGTCACATAGCGGGGAGGGGGGGGCGGGGTAGAATGGCATGACAGGTGATGGATGATGTGTTTCACTGGTGCATTTCTGTGCTCTCACCTTTCAAGAAGGAAGGACAAACTGTGAAAACAGTAATGCAGGCATTAAACTTCCTGTAGATCAAACCGAGAGAAAATGTTTTCTGTCATTGGCAGCCACATCATGTGCATGGAATGCACAGATAACTGCCAAAATAAAGGAAACACCAACATAAAGTGTCACCACAAGCTGCCAGAACTGCTTAAATGAGCCTTGGCATAGATTCTACAAGTGTCTGGAACTCTGTTGGAGGGATGCAAGACATTCTTTCATGAAAAATTCCATCATTTGGTGTTTTGTTGATGGTGGTGGAAAGCGTTGCCTCAGGCGCAGCTCCAGAATCTCCCATAAGTGTTCAACTGGGTTGATATCTGGTGACTGAGACGGCCATGGAATATGGTTTACATAGTTTTCATGCTCATCAAACCATTCAGTGACCACTCGTGCCCTGGGATGGTGGCATTGTCATCCTGGAAGAGGCCTCTCCCATCAGGATAGAAATGCTTCACCATAGGATAATGATGATCACCCAGAATGGCTTTGTATTTATTGGCGTTTACCTTGCTCTGTAAGGGGTTGATTGGACCTAAGCAATGCCAGGAAAATGCACCCCACACCATAACAGAACCACGACAAGTCTTCACTGTTCTAAAGTGTTCCCCATTATTTCGCCAGTTACCTGTATTTATGGCCACCGTTGTGTCAAAGGGCCTGTAGCTGCCATTACCCACTAGTGTAAACTGGATGGCCAGGCTGAGCACGGTGTTCAGTGATGGGACACTTTCACTTCTTTTTCTTTAACTCTCCACAGTTAAAATGTGTGGACAACTGGAGGAGGATATTATATACGAATGTGGAGGCCTAAAAAACAGGATAAAAATATCAAAACTAAACTCTTCCGGCTGCAGGAAGCCCACTGCTGTGAGGGAAGTTTGGCAGGTTGTAGAATAGTTTTTCGTTTTATACCATCCTACACTGGGCCAACCATCTGACTCACATCCTCCAAGCCTCTGTTGTGTAGCAGTAAACTGTGCCAGGCTTTCGATTGGGGCCACAGTTCAGTTGTGCAGTTGAGAGGATCTTTTAAACACTTAAGTGAATAGGTTACTTTCCAGTGCCTTTATCTTGAGTCATTATCTGTGTTGTCTGAATGGGGCTGCAGTTGCATTGCAGACATACATATATTCGGCCGCCCGAGAGGTAAGGCTTCAGGGCAACCATTCTGAGAACTGGTTTGTGATCGCGATGTCTGCTTATGTTATCGTTTATGAGACTCACTCTCAGGAATTTTCTCCTCTCTTCCTTCCAATGCGGGCCTCCGTCAGTGTTCTTTGTTGATCCACGCACGTTGTACTGCTATTCCGGGAACCAGGAAGTGTGAGAGGGTGAAATACGTGAGCAATGAGATTATAGATGGATTTGGTTATGGGTGTGAACCAAAGTAGATCCGTGCGCCGTGTCCATTAAAAATAGAACGTGTTTGAACATCGGAGAGCATGTGGAGTGGACGGATGGTATAGTTTCAGCCTATATTTATAATGGAATCAAATTGTTTTGCGTCTGCATCATACCAGGATAGGTTTCCCTTCAGTCACTGGAAGAGTATGTCACACCAGCAGAAAAGCTGTTAACCGCAAACTAAACAGACTATTATTTATATTCAGGGAGTGGACAAAATAATGAAACCACCAAATGATACATGAGTATTTATGGACGAATAAGGAGTTGGGCTGCCCTTTGCCTTCAGGACATGGTCTTGGAATATGGGAACATCTTGAGGAAACAATGTTTGCACCATGGGGTACACCTGGTCATCTAAAATTGTTTCGTATTCCTTGGCTCTAATTCTGCCATGCAGAGTAATAATGAGACCCAATGAATCTCATGAGATGGCCGCCATATCCACCACCATATTTAAGAGTTGAGAACAGGCAGTCTGAGTTGAAGGCTTCCTTTGAATTTCCAAACATAAACCCGTCCAGATGTTGGAAAAAGAGTAAACTCATCAGACCATATTACTTTCTTCCACTGCTCAGAAGTCCAGGTTTTGTGCTCATTACACCAGGTTATATGTTGTTGTGCGTTGGCCTTGGTTACAAGCGGTTTCTGAATGGCAGCCCTACCATAAATATCAGCTTTGTGAAGCTCACAACGTACAGTTTTTGTTAAGACTGGGTTATCTGAGACTGAGATGTAGATTCAGTTCTGTGGTAATTTTTGAGGCTGTTGTTTTGTGGTTTTTAACCACTATTCTGTTAAGTATCCATTTGTCCCTGTCAGTAAGCTTCGACTTGCGACCACTGCTCTTCTTTGTTGATGCAGATTTTCCCTGTTTGGCGTATACCATCATGATTTTCGACACTGTTCCACTTGATACATTTAGTAATATTGCTGTTTCTGTGACTGGTGCACCTGCAATTTGGGCACCAACTATGTGACCTTTTTCAAAATCTTCTTTCTGTAGTTTCTTTAGAAGTTCACATTTTCAAGCGTTGATTTTAAAATGTATTTTATAACAGAAACATATTGGTACTTGGTACTAACATTAATATGAAATACATGCGTAGACTCCTTTTAATTGTGATTTAGTTACCTACAAGTTATTTTTCATTTGGTGCTTCCATTATTTTGTCTACCCCTTGTATATAATATACATATGTTTTTTTGTGATTTGAATAGAACATCAGAACTGAAATTGAATACTGTCTGTATTCACAACCACCCCCCCCACACACACACACCTGGAGCAGCTCTCCCCTGCTGCTACAAAGCCCCCCTTTTTACTAATTGCAGATTGGTAAAAGTTCTTTGGACAAGATATCTTTTGTATTTGTATTTTCAATAGGTCCGCTACCAGAACACCCTAACAACTAAGAGAAAAGGTTGCCGGAGATTAACATTAACAAAGCATGAAAATGGCTCTTGGAATACACATGGTTGAAACTACCCCAGCGCTCTGTTATTATAATTTTTTGGTACATATACTTCACATATAATTCACATAATAAACACAGTCGTTCATATGTTCTGGTAATCTCTGACATGCACAATTGGACACAGTCGTGCATGCAGACATCTACATCACCACTTGGTTGTTGATGATGCACACCGCATAAGGGCTACTGTTCCCATGTGAAGTCTACACATTGGGTCTTGAAGGCATGAAGACCCCCCATGGCCCCCCAATCTTACACACACAACTGGTTGAGCTGGGAGCCCTGGAACACACAAAGAACACAAGTGCATAAAGCACTGATTGTTGTTGGAGTGGAATTTACAGGGTTCCCACGCTCCTTGAAAATCCTTGACAGTCCTCTCAAATTTATCTAAAAAACTTACATTAAATAATGGATTTGAAAGTTCTTGGAAATAACTAAATATTTTGACGGAGGTGGCTTAAAAGTGCTTGAATTTTCTGCCGATCATCGCGAGAAGTTTTTTGCCCACATTCTATAGAAATTAATTATGGTCTTAATAACTAATCCTGGATTGGAATTCACATTCACAAAATGGTGGGGGTGTTCATTGGGGTCGAAAGAGCTGATTCTGGGGCAGTATTCATTTTCAGGGATGCTGAGGACACTTTTATAGTTAGCTTTATTGATGGTATGCAACACTCATGATATAGGCTACTGTACCATTTTTATGGGTCCTTGAATTTGGAGGAATGGGAACTTGAAAGGGCTTGAAACATCGATGACTTGGTCCCTTGGCCCTTTTGTTCTACTAGATACTCTTGAGATGACATGACGAGCCTAGATGGGCTGAACGGCCGCCGGTCATTACGTATTCTTATGTTCTTTCAGCAAAAAATGAGGCAGAATTTGTTCAAATGTAGCAGTTGCATATTTAGTTTAGTCAAGTTTAGTGCTTTGCTGGGGTTTGGTGCAGGTGCAGAAAATCCCAAGCAGGAGTTTGATTTGGATGGCGCTCTGTGAAAGGGTGATAATGTTGTTAAGGGAAGTTTGCGATCTCCCTTTTACACTCTCCGTTTCTTTCCTGGGGAAGTGAGCCCACAACATCCTCTGCTGGTCTGTGTCTGTGTGAGGGGTCAGAGAGCAATGGGTGGGTCTCTTTTCTTCCGCTCCGGGTTTTGTCCTCATCCCTGTTTGCAGCAGCCATATTGTGTAGGAGGCAACACTTATGACTAGAGATGCACCGATTGCGATTTTCTTGGCCGATTCCGATTTCCAATTTTTGATTAGTCTGACTTGCCGATACCGATTTTGGCGATTCGATTTTTTTTCTCCTAAAAACAATAATTGACAACTTACACAAACATTTTTGTAACTTTGCTTTAATAGAAAATTAAGATTGACAATTCTGAGGTAGGTCAGAAGCATGAGGTAGGTCTCACTAAAACACATTTCAAAATAAAAAAGTGTTCCAGGTTACTGGACAGAGCTTTTCTTTTTTTTGTGCAAATTAAATTAAATGATGAATAAAAGAGAATCCAACAACAGTGGCATGTAGCCTTGAAGTAATAAATAAAAAGAAACAAGAGTAGTTTAAATGTACTGACATGGTGACAGACCATTAGTCCGGAAATATTTATTTAAAACACTAACGTTATATTCTGATGACAGATGACACAAGCCCTTTTTCCATTAAATAATTATATGGCTTCAACTTGATGTGCATCAGAAAGTTATTGCGACAATGCTAATGGAAAACAGGTTAGTTCGAACCTATGATGCGCTAGACTAATTTGTTTGCTAGAGGTGGATTAGAGTAGATCCCAATTCTATATAGTGCAATGGAAAACACTTGTAGCGATATAAGGGCGGATGTTTCAGTTGCGGAGCTTGTCAAAGGCATTGAAACAAGCCGCTCTTCAGCAGAATTTCGTTATTTGCGTGAGTCAGGTAGCCTAACGACTACGACTTTAACTAGCTTCAAAGCCTAGATAAAAATGTTTCAAACTAGGAGTAATTGGAAAAGAGGCGATGCTTGCTGTTTCTGAGTTTGTTTGATAGTGGAAACGCACAGCTGTGGTTTAGCTAGAAATCGTTAGATGAATTTATCATTAGGTCTAATAAGTTAGATTTGTATGAGTGAATAGCACTGTTTCATAACGTCACTCATTAGCGAACATAATGATTTCAGTGCAATTCAGTGCTTCTGCAGGGCATTATTACGTCAAGTGTATGCACTACCACCATGTTCTATTAATGGAAAATGGTTCAGAGGAACCGAACTAGCGCAACGAAGTTAATTATTAATTAACCCCGGTACCTACGGTACTGTAGAAAAACGAGTTGGTCAACCTAAATGATTAGGTTGGTAGTTCCGAACGTTTTCGAGGTTGTTCCTCCGCGGCTTATTTTCGATTGACATGTATGACAAACTGAAAGCTTTAAGCGTTCAGCGCTGCGCTCATCTGATCTGTCTGCATTGGCTCACGGGTACGCGCACGTCACGTGAAAAAGAGGGGGCGAGGAGCCAACCGGCGCACAGAATCGGCTATGTGGAGTGATCGGGATCAAGTCACCGATTGAGGCCGATCAGCTGAAAATCGGCCATTTCCGGTCAGAGGCCGATCGATCGGTGCATCTCTACTTATGACTTCCTCGCAGTCTAATCTTTGGATGTGTGTTTCCTGTCTGCAGATTTTCAAATGATTTAAGCACATACCGGCAAAAGGTGCAAAGTTTGCTTTTTATTCACTTTGGCTGCTCTTTTGAAGTTTGGAGTTTGGAGAGGGAGTGCGTGGAGGGTACAAATACTGCCAATCTAAGCTTTCTGCGTTGCATGAACTCAGAAGTAAAGTAACTTCAGTGAGACCTAAAACAAACTTCTCTTTATGAACCGTACAAATGTATAAGGTGGAAAATGTGTGTACAGTATAGCATTAACTGTGATATGAAAAAATGATGTTGTGGAGGCTTGCACGGCGGGTCTGCTAAAGCACTACAGTAGCTCTCAGTGCAGTGATGTCAATCAATCAATCAACCAACCAAAATGTATTTGTATAGCGCATTTTACAAAACTTACAGCAGACCTCGGCCGGAACCCCTGCAAAGGCAAGCCGAGGACAACAGGGGCAAGGAAAATTCTCCAGGCGGAGGTGATGTGACTCACAGGTGGGAGCGTGTCCTGACAGTGCCAGTCCTGACTGTGGCTTGGATTTATGCTCGGTGTGTAATTGGCCGTAGTGTTGTCCAGGGAGGGAGTGTTTCAGCAGGCAGGATATCTCCTGTCTCATTGCACTATAGCGACTCCTCTGGTCGATTGGGCGCCATCGATCTGCCTGTGCCAGATTTGCAGTCATCCAGCACAGTGGCTGCACAGCTCAGCTGGTGGTCTGCAGAGGGATTAAAGCAGTGGCCGTCCGCTGCGTGTTTCAGTGGCTCTGTGTGTCTGAATGTACGGAAGTTGCTGGGGCAATGGGACGGGCTTGTAATGGCACTTCAAATCGGGGGAATGAGAAAAATGGGAATTAAAATGGGAGAAAAACGGGAATTAAAAATAAGCTGTTTTAGTTAAATGTATCTGCAGTATACTACAGTAGATAGATACAGAGGAAACGGTTTCACAGAATTACAAGGAAACCACTCAGTAACCTATTTACGCATTAATGTTTCTGAATCTAGCAATATGAACATGAGCAATCTGTACCGAATGAAGGGGCTTACCAAAAATTCAGCAAAAGGATATCACATTATTTGCCATGGAACACACTTTATAATTTGACCTTTTACTGTAATATTACATCCAGAAATGAGATTTGCATATTATTTGGATCTGCAAAAACAGCGTTATAAATTTTTTGCAGATGTTCATACTTTTGAAAATGACTGATATCAGTGATAATCACACTGCTTTAACGTGGCTATTGTAGTACAGAACACTCTCTTTGATGGCAGAGAGAGACACAGTGGACACGTGGAGAGAGAGAGAGCGCGAGAGAGAGCTGGGGAAGAACCTCACCCAGGCACTGCAGTGTTCTGTTCTCTCCCCCTCCTCCACAACGAGTCCCGGGCTTTCTTGTCACTGTATGGCGGAGCGCTGACTCAGCAGTTGTGCAGGGGAGAGAGGTAGGATGACTCACAGCTGGAAGTGAACATCAGATCAGGTCCCCTTTAGCGTGCTGGTCTGGACCTTCCGTACCTGCTGTGGGTATAAGCCAGTGACTCTCCCTGGGTTCAAGTTTTCGCACAGGATGGCCTTGCATATTTGACCAATATTGTGAAGATTGTTATAAGGGAGGGAACCTCAGTCGAACCTCTCCTCTGTTTGAGAGGGTCTGCGACACACTGACACCATGCTCTTTTCACTGTTGCTCGATTGTGATTTCTCCACCTGTATCCAGCCCACCTTTAAAAAACATTGCACTGCACTGAGGTACAGGTTTATTTACAATATTGGATCTTATAGCTGTGGGTTTTTTTCTCCATTCTGATTGGCTGAGAGGGTGTTCTAAAGGTATACTTTAAAAATATTGGGAATGGACCCCCTGTCTGGGTTATTTGCTGTTCACCTGCACTTTTCAGTGCAACGTTAGAGAGTTAACTAGCTAGCAAGCATACGCTAGCTAGCTGTGGAGATGTAAATATGTTTCTGAACATAATTTTGAATTGACCATCAATTCAGTCGGTAAGTAGCTGGGGTATAAGCGGGATAATTTACAACAAGCAAGTATTTTGAAACAATTGTCAGATTTAAGCAGAACAGTGCTCATTTTGAATGAGTGCTGAAAAAAATCATGACTTGCCATTTATAATGTAAAGTCTGCGTTCGTATCGGTCGCTCCTGGGTTGACAAAGTCGGGAAAACTTTTTTGGGTGCAGAGGATTTGGGGAAAGTGAAATTGTATTACAGCAGACGGATTTGTCCTGAAATGACCCCCGCGCCATTACTGCATGGACTATGCTGCTTCCACTTCAGCGTAGCGGCTCTGAGGAGCTCTGTCTGCAGCACCGCATATTATTCCAATTCAGGATCAGCTGCTACTCACCAGACACTTGGGGAGAGGAAGAGAGAGAGAGAGAGAGAGAGGGAGAGAGAGGGGGGAGATAGAGATAGAGAGAGGGGGAGAGACGGAGAGAGAGCGACTGTGAGTAGGAGAGAGAGAGAGAGAGAGAGAGAGAGAGAGATAGATAGACTGAGAAGGAAATAGAGGCAGAGTTCAACTTCTATCCAGGGCCTTTGGCAATGTCAGAGCAACAATGCTGGACAGGGTGGGGGAGGAAGATCTGCCATTATAGCCTGAAATGGCACTTCAGATTAATATTCGAGCTGCAGGAATGCGCACGGCCTCTGTAGCTTCTTTGTTGTCCTTTTCGTCTGCGCTAGTATGGCCTAGATGCAGCTCTGCAGAGGAGAAATATATCCTGCTGTACTTCAGCTGAAGGAACAGTGAGTGCACGCTAGGGCGTATACTGTAACTTGCTCGATGTCCCTCCACTCTCAGAGCTAATCTTATATTCTGCATGCAAAACTGCCGTTCATGTTTTGGTTAATAAATACCTTTTCATATTATATTGTTTTAAAAACTGTTTCTCACGTAGCCAGTTTGGAAAAAAACTAACCAAAAACAACAAACTTAGTTTGTGTATCATGTGTCGCATGCTGAGTACAGAGTATGGCTGTGCTGTCTCTCAGTACAGATCTACTATTCTGTCACCATGCAGGCCCCTGCTCCCCTCCCCCTACCCCAAAAAAGTATTTGCAAAGAAATAGGCTGCTCTGTTATAAAAATAAAAAAGGTATCTTAGCAACGGACAGGAATAAAAACACATCTCTAGGCCCTGCAATAACAAAATTATTCAATTACTGCATAAATACAGCTGTGAAGGCCATGTCTTTCCTCTTTCCGTGCACAGCTAGCACACTGGGATATTTCAGGGTGCACAGCCCCCTAAGAAAACCCAAACGAATGATTAGGGAGAAAGGTTAGTGTCTGTCCCCGTCATACTGTACCAACATGTTTGAATTGCTTGTAAACTGAAAGTCACTCGTTGCTTCTGGGTGTCAACCATTTTTATCATCCTTAATTTGTATGCAGATTTTCAAGTCAAGACAACTTCTTCATTTTTTGGGTGGGACAGGGAGAGCAGCTATCATTTTGAAAGTGAGACAAGCCTGGTCTTTCCACTGTTGGCTTTTGCAGTGCTTTTTTTGTGCCATGCCAGGAGTATGAACCACACTAAAAACGATGTTTGTCGAACATTTATTATAAGTCAGAAGCCAGGAATCAGTCAACATTTGTCCTTAGCTTTCACTCATAATTGCATGCAAGTGTTTTTTTCAGCTCCCCGCCAAATTGTGTGTATGAAGGAAAAAAGCGAAACACTTGCATTTATTTGTAAGTCAAAGGGAAAGTTAATAGTTGATTGAATCCAGGTCAGTGTGTTTGCCAGATTCAAGGAAATGGAGACAGAGAAAAGTTGGTCAGAGGTGTTTGGTGGTGCGAGGAGCTGAAATGGAGGAAGTTGTTTCCTGGAACTGGGAGGTGAAAGCCTGAGGGGTATTTGGCATGGAGTCCAGGACGGACGTTCTGCTGACCTGTAGGAACGTCAACCCCCCCCCGGAGCAGCTGAGGAGAGGAATGAGATAGGGAATAGGTGGGGGGGATGGGGGTGTAGAGATTACAACACATGATGGATGCAGGTTAGCGGGTATTTAAACAAGTAGGGAAAGATATGGTAACCAGGCGGAGCTAAGGTGCTTGGGCCTTCCTCCCAAGCTTCAGTTATGTCTGAAAACAGCTGTCTCCTCGTGTTGTGGCCACGGTTACTGAATGCACTGCTATATAAAGCTCCAGCTTGCTCTCTCCGCTGGGCAGTGCATAGGCCGTCCCAGCAGGGGCTACGTTGGGTGGGCGCACTTAGATTGGCAGTGTGCTAGGACTGGGGAGTTGTATGAATGGGGTAAGACTGGAGCTCAAATGAGTTTTGAGTGTAGAGCGAGTGTACAGTATCTGTCACTCTATACAAGTGGGCTACTGTGGAACGGTTGTTGTGTGTTGTATCAGGGCTGATAAAACACACAAGTTGTTGATATTGGCCTCAAAATGTGGCTACCTTCATTACTAAGGCTATTTCTCCAAGCTCGCTCTTTCCTTGCCTGCTTGCTCGGTGGTTGTAGAGGACGTAACGTAACTGGAGGACACACACAATTGTAAAAAAAAAATCAAAATGCATTTCTGCCTAACAACAGTGCTATTTCTTTTCACTCGCTGTGATTGGGTTGTTTTTCTTAGTAGTCAGGTCTCCGTGGATGGATCACGTTAACACTGGTGTTCTGGTCACATCTCAGCCAGCTCCTCGTCTTCTCTTCACTTTGAGTCTCATGCTGCGTCTAGCGGAAGCAGCTGCTGGAGCATTACCTTGTTGAAAGCTCATTCTCCATTGGTCGTTTGGAGCGTCACACTGTCGATAGCACGTTTTTCATTGGTTGTTGGCAGTCCTTCTCATAACCTCGGATTGTGAAAGCGTTAAATGAGATTCTGTTGAAAATGTTTTGGCTTGACAGACGTATGCGTGCAGCTCACACCATAGATGATTGTGTTAGCAGTCATCGTAGCTCGCAAGACTCCAAAATACATACATGTAAGCAAGGAAGGATTTCAGAATGTATGTACTGAATTACAACAATAATTGTAGCAAGCTAATACTGGCTACTATCAAAGTTAAATGGTGTCTTTAGGCATATTGTGTGTTCTAGGATTAATAGAGAGAAAGGTTGGTATGGAGAGGAGCTTCATCAGATCACAGATATTCACTGGTGTTCCTGTGGAATGTGAGTTTTAACAGAGGGGGTTCTGGGCAGGGTTTGGAGGACTAGATGGGAGCTGCTACCTGAGAGTAGCAAGAGAAGGTTTGTGAGTTGAATAGTAGCCCTTCCTCAGTCCCCAAACTTACCGCACAAACCCTAGTGCCAATTACAAATGACTACAGTCAGCTTTAACAGGCATGGAAACAAGCTTGGAGCCTCAAACTGAGACCCAAAGTGATGTTTCCTTTTGCCTCAGGTGTGGTTGGTGAATTTGCCAGTGAAGAATATACTAATAAAATCAGCTCTTATTTGCAGCAGGGAGACCATTCCTGGACAGCAGTCTTATATGTCTGGAGGCAATACCCAGTTGCACATTTACTGGAGAAAGTATGAAGGAGGGCTCACAACAGACACATTAAGCATTCAGTTTCCCCGGACCTTAGACACAAACAAAGGTGATGTCTGTCCCAGCGTGCTTTGTCTTCCCTCCACACACCCTGCGGTATTATCAGTTTGCTGAAATGTACATCCTCAGCAATAAGCAGAACACATAAAAGCTTTCTGCATTTTGATGTGAACACCGTCACAAGGCACATTCAGAACAGGACAAGTGTAGGGATTTCACTGCCTCTCGTGTTCTTTTTTTACTGTTTTGCTAGTGCAGTTGTGCTCACTTATCAAGAATTTGTAAAGCCCTTGTCAGATATTCTGTCTGGGATCTAAGCCGGATCTCTGGTTTCTATCAGCAGAATTTCTCTCTGTGCTCTGTGTGAGCTTTCAGAATTGGCAAAACTGGATTGGATTCTTCATGACCCTTCCGCCCATGATTACAGACCTGTGTGTGTGGGGCAGGGAAACTGGACTCTGAAGCTCAGAATTCCAGTCCATGGTTTTCTCTATTATTATTTTTTCCATGAAATTAACAAGAAGTAAAAACACATTACATCCTGTTCTTGCTGCTGAGTTGAAACAGAATATGAGAATCAAGTTTCCTCCTCTTAGAGGTTAAGCAAGTGCAAAAAAAAAGAAGCCTATTTGCTTTCCGACCACAAAACAATGGTGAGATTATGTAGCCATTTGTGTTGCTGCCATTGACATGGCATTGAGTGTTTCAGAGTGATTGAAAACCAAATTCGTGATCACCTGGAATAAGTCAGGCACTTTGTCTCTGTCACAAGAGATATTGTTGAAGGGAAACAGGGTAGAAATATGTGAGATTCCATTACGTGGAGGAAAGGGTATGGGTACATTTGTGAAATTTCTGAGACACATGGAACAAATATGCCCGGTTACAAGATGTATTTATGCAGAGGGTATTGTTTTGTTTTTATAATGAAACTAAAATAAAACACGTTTTCTTGTCCATCTGACCGTCTGACAGCCGCGTTCAGTTTTACCCCGCAGACCACCAGTGCGCTACAGCTGTGTTAATTTTCTCCACCCCAGACTCATAGTGTGCTACAGTTGTGTTCAGTTTCTCCCACTATACCAACAATGTGCTACAGTCGTGTTCAGGTTCTGTATGTCTCCTTGCTTCTCTCACTATACTACCAATGCGCTACACCCATATTCAGTTTTTCTTTCCAGACCAATCGTGTGCTTCAGCCTTTAGCCGTGTTCAGTTTCTCTCCCAGGCCAGCTTTCTGGAGGTGGGGGGGGGCTTTAATGATCTTAACAACGAACAACAGCATCATATGATGATGTTACCCCCTTTGCTTGAATCCTCTTAATATTTTCTCAAAGAGAGGTTTAGCTTTAGGGACGTAGTTGTAAATACATGAAGAAAGTTTATCTATCTCTTTCTCTCGTTCTCTCTCTGTTGTGATGTGATATATAAGGCGTGTCTGTGAGTTTTTATATTGCATAGCAACACAAGACATTATGTTATGTATCGTATATCTTTAGTACATGTGTCATATACTGTACTAGTATCATTTATACTTTAGTACAGATCACTTTTTAAGCCTTTTGAACTGAAGTTTTCGGGTAGGGAGTTGCCCTGCTGTAGATCAGGGAGTTGGTGTTGGTTGGGGAATAAGGTGGAACTCTGACTTTCAAGCTAATTAGTGACTCCTGCGGGACTGAGCTATAGGCCTTCAAACTGTCAGATAGCTGTGTCTTGGCCTGCAAGGCAAGATGAAATCTCACAAAAGTAATCAACCCTGTGAACTGAAATAAAACGTTGTGTTTGGTGCTGCTGTGCCGACGAGCCAGACAATGGGCCTCTCTGTGAACCCGCTGGTTTCTTTTTCCAAGGTCACGCGTTCTATACCAAGCAAGAGGCAGTTAAATATTGTAGTCGACGTCGCGTGGAAGTTGCGTATGAGCGCCGGCCTCAATCAGTTTCGCGTTTTTTTCTTCCTAATGTTTAAGGTTAGAATTAGGGTGGAGTTAGCGGTCCTGTATTAGCTCCGAGGGAGTTAGCTGGTCCTGTATCAGTGCTTACGGAGTTATCATGCCTGGAATGTGTCACACACACAGTCCCTGACTTGGCTGTCTCCCCCTCTCCCCCTCTCCCCTCTCTCCCTCTCCCTCCAGGATGAGTTTCATCCGTTCATCGAGGCCCTGCTCCCTCACGTGCGGGCCTTCGCCTACACCTGGTTCAACCTGCAGGCGCGCAAGCGCAAGTACTTCAAGAAGCACGAGAAGAGGATGACGAAGGACGAGGAGCGCGCGGTGAAGGACGAGCTGCTGGGCGAGAAGCCCGAGGTCAAGCAGAAGTGGGCGTCCCGGCTGCTGGCCAAGCTGCGCAAGGACATCCGACCGGAGTGCCGCGAGGACTTTGTGCTGTCCATCACGGGGAAGAAGTCGCCCTGCTGCGTCCTCTCCAACCCCGACCAGAAGGGCAAGATGCGCCGCATCGACTGCCTGCGCCAGGCCGACAAGGTGTGGCGGCTGGACCTGGTGATGGTCATCCTGTTCAAGGGCATCCCGCTGGAGAGCACCGACGGCGAGCGGCTGGTGAAGGGCGGGCATTGCACCAACCCCATCCTCTGCGTCCAGCCCCACCACATCAGCGTCTCCGTCAAGGAGCTGGACCTCTACCTGGCCTACTTCGTACAGGAGAGAGGTGAGCGCCCGAAACGCCGGCCGGTCACGCGCCCCCCGTCTCGGCCGCAAACCGGTCCGGTCGCCTTCATTTAACGCCGTCCAGCCATGTGCTGACCTGCTCTCGACCGCAGTCCATCCGATCCCGTTCACTTAACTGTGGTTCTCTGTGGCTCAGTTGGTAGAGCACAGCGTTGGCAACGCTTAGGTTGTGGGATTCCCACTGGGGCCACATATACTGAAAATGTATACATTCAGTACTGTAAGTCGCTTTGGATAAAAGTGTCTGCTAAATGGCATATATTATTATTATTATTATTATTAACAATGGCCTGTGTTTACCAGTCTCAGCCGCCACCCAGTCCAGTCCCGTTCATTTAACGCTGGCCAATCACGCGTTCACCTGTCTCAGCCACAGTCCGTCCAATCCCGTTCATTTAAGATCATACTCAGAATGCAGCTGTCCTGATTACAAATCATTTGTAAACTGTGTGGTTTCCAGTCAGCTTTCCAGTTGTCATGAGAGCTTTTTCTTGTAAATATAGAGGACAAACAAACTGTCCACTAGTTTACACATAAACTTTCACATGTTTTTTTTTACGATCTCTTACGTGCCAGCAATGAATCAGTTCATTCCTACTATTCCCGAACGGGTGAGAGAACATTCGTCTCTATGATTCAATTCTTGAAGGTGATTGACAACATTTCCAACTCAATTAGTAATCTATACATTTCTGGGTAAATTAAAATTGACATACGATTATTTAATTCTGTGTTCAACACACACAGTGTACAGCACTGTACTGATTAACTGCCATTTCAAACATTTTTCCCTCGTCTCTATACGAAAGGGTATGAGGGTATAGCGTGTGGCTACAGCTTGCTGAATTTGAACTGCATGTATCCTACTGCATTCTGACAAAGGTATCAGGCACGTAACATTATTAATGGCATCAATGGATTAATAAATATGTACCTGTATAAAAGTGCTTTATATATTTTTTGCCATTGGTGGACATCCAAAGACACACACCGTAACATTCTCATAGCACTGCAGTCAAATATCTGGGACTCGATGCATTTTAGCAGAGCGATGGCTGCAGTGGCCCCGTCGAAAATACTGTTTGTGTGAAAACCTGTAGATTCCGTGTCATTCGGCAGGGCTGCTGACTTGGCTCGCGATAATGTCAGTGCAGGAGTGTTATATATGCGCATCCTGCCATAGTCCAGGCTGTGCGCTGACTGACCTTTTTAAACAAGCATTTTATTGTCAGAGCCAGAGAGA